>OU611751.1:10772502-11022502 GCA_914767535.2 Dunaliella primolecta
ATCCTGGGGTCCATCTGCAGGCTTGGGGGTGCAGCTGGAGGGTAAGGGCACACAGGGGATGAGTTTGGCTGGCTGAGCGCACAAAGATGCAGGCCTAGTGTGCAGCAAGGCTCACAAAACGGGACCAGCTCAGCGCTAAAAAAATATTGCTTCTTTAAATACCTTTCAGGTGGTATGCTCAGAATTGGCAGAGGCGGGCTGGCTGGCAGAAGGCAGGATGTCACGCAGGGAATGGAAGTCTAACTTTGGCAGTCCTCGCAAACCCTTACTGTTTGCAAGCAAATTGATGAAAATGTGTATATTGGGACCTCGCGATAAATCAGTGCCACAGAACGTTAGTGCTGCTACGGTTTAACAAAAAAAAAGTGAAGTCGGATGACCCCAGATCACTCTCCTGGCCTCAGATCACCAATAAAGGGCCCACAGCTGCACCATGGGGCTTCACTCCCATGATGAAGTTTTTTATGGCCACCATCTACCATGCCAATATCCTGCATATTCAGAATTAGAATGAATGATGTCAGAAAGCACCTTTTTAGCACCCCTTGTGCTGATTTTTTAGGTTCTAGATTTTAAGGGAAGAAACTCAAAGTCTTTGTCTGACCAACCACCGGGTCTTCCAAATTACTGGAAACTACCCAACTTGGATCGGTGTATGACTTGGATTCAAAATGATTCCAAGTCGCTCAAAATTACCCAATTTGATGCAGTGGATGACCTGAAATGGAGATTTGGTGATGAAAAGTAGGGTTCATGCCGCAGCAAATAAGGCAGGTGTGCCAAATTCTGCAGCTTGTGAACTCTTATGCTTCAGAAAGCTATCCCCAAGGAGCCTAAGCTTGAAAGCTGCAAGTTTGGTGCACCTATGCAGGGAGCATGCAAAAAACAGGCAATCCCAGGCCTGAGCTTTCCCCCGCTGCAAAAACACTTGGCCGCAGGAAAGAAGCAGCCCCAGGATCTCTTAACTCAGGTACTTGTCAACAATCCTGCCCCCCATTCTCCCTCCCTGTCTTCTCCTCCCGGTGAAAATGCTACATTTGGGCACTACTCATCCATCAGCTCCCCCTCCTCTCCCTCCCCCTCCTTGAAGTCAGCAATGCTAAGCATCACTTTCTTATCTGCTCCCCTTTCCCAAGGATGGTGTTGGCGCGCACGAAAGCGCGCTGCAACGCCAAGCGGTTCCTGGTTATTATGAAGGTGTTGCTGGATAGCGACCAGCTGTGGGGTTCTGTGGTGCAGCTTTTGTGTCATGCGCCAACAGCAGCTGGCCTGCTGCTTCTGCCATGTGGGGATACTCAGCTGCAATGCGCACAAGCCAGAAGTTGCTACGAGCTCATGCATCTGCTAACACCACCCTGCCTGCCTCCACCAGATTGGCCTGCTGCACAATGTGGCTGTCAGTGCGCGGCTGCTTGCTTGTGCTTGCTGTGCCTGACTTTGTGGCTGTGCACTTGTATAGCCAAAGAGCAACTCCTGGGCTTCAAGGGTGGCCAAACTTTTGCAGGCGTCTACTGTCGGTTGGCCTCTGGCTGTCTCTGCTGAATTGGTGGTGCGCAGCATCTTGCCACACCTCTTGCCCCCACGGTGCACTGAAAAAGGCACTCCCCCCCCTCCATTCACCTCCACCAAGACAGGCTAAAAACAATGCCATCATTCCGCCCTCTCTGGTGCTGTCATGACGATCATGTTCTTCAGAGCTTCCTGTGGTGTCCATCTCTGCTTGTTTGCACCGGCTTGCCTGCCTTCAGCATCAAATATGAGCTCTGCCTCTGCCTCTGGAGGGGCTTCCCTTCCACCTGTCCCAACCGATGCCCCAGTGGAACTTCATTTTATTATAACTGAGGATAATTGGTTGAAATCCAGGTATCACCTTGAAGGGGCACTCTGGATGGGCACTCAGGGCTCACGATCCCCCTTTTTTGCTTGAACATGGCCAGATTATGACGATTGCCTTTTTATGGCATATGTACACCATCACATGTATTCCCTATGTTCTTTACGGGATGTGTACAGACTCAGGTGTGGCCGTATATTTAACATACATATGTACGCCGTGCATATGTTTTTACGGAGTCGGCCAACCATGTACATGAGACGCACATGAGGGTGAGGTCAGACGAAGAATGGAGTCCCTGAGAGGTGTATGCTGTAGAGCGCATGCTTGTTGAAGCTGCACCTGATGGACCCGCCTTGATCTTTCTGGGGGGGCTGTAAAACAAGCAAGACATTCTGTAACGTTGGATATTCAACAAACCCTTGCACAGGGGAAGGCAGCCTATTTGCAGTGGCGGGAGGACCTCAAACAGATGCATGCAAAGACAACTGGAGACGTCATGCGTGATGCAGGATACCCAGAGGACTCCATTCAAAAGGTGCGTGCTTCAAAGTATGTGGTGAAGGCCAGTGCATCAGGACCAAGTGTTGTGATTTGATTTCAATGGCCAGGCCCAAAAGACATGCTTTGCAACTGCTCCTCTGATTTTCTCAACATTTTAGTTATGAACGTTTGGATTAAGGGACTGTCGGTGCTTTATTTGCAAAACACTGCAATTTGGCTGATGTGTAAGGATGGCAGATTGTGGCACTAATGGTAGAATATTGCACTTAAAGCTTCTTTAAACATTTAAATTCATGTCACTCCCCATAACGGCACTTCAAAATCCTGTGTTTTGTGTGTCCCTCTGTCTCCAGCCCAACCCGCTGAGAAGCCTATGGCCAATTTTTAAAAGCATGTGATAAAACCACAAAATTCCTCCCTGTTAAGCTATGCATCTCGCATTATGGCCGCAGTTTAAATCCATGCACTTGCAGTTTACAAATGCATTCTAAGCTTGGTCACATGCTGGTGTCCCTTGCCTTTGTTCTGGCGTGAAAACAGCAAACAGGGTGTGGCAAGTGGGGGGGCAGCTGTGCCTGCACGCTGAAGGGCTAGCCACAACGCTGTGTGTGGTGCTATTTGCCAAAGTCACAGCGCTGTTTGCGCTGAGCCTTGCCAGCCTGCCTTGCCAGTGCTGTGCTCTCTTCTCGCTGCTGTGCTCTCTTCTCGCTGCTGTGCTCTCTTCTCGCTGAGCCTTGCCAGTGCTGTGCTCTCTTCTAACGTGTGTTGCTGCTCTCGCTGCCCTTCAGCCTGCCTTGCCAGTGCTGTGCTCTCTTCTAACGTGTGTTGCTGCTCTCGCTGCTCTTCAGCCTGCCTTGCCAGTGCTGTGCTCTCTTCTAACGTGTGTTGCTGCTCTCGCTGCTCTTCAAGGTTTCTGCCTCGCACCAAAAGGTGGTCTAGCACGAGCTGCATCCTGGCGAGCTGGCCATCACTACCTGTCCCTTTAACAAAAAGCCAATGCTCATGGTGGGGCTGTCCTCTCCTTGTGAGCCTGCTGGAACCATTTAGCCTAAAACGTGTTGTGATTCTGCATGCAGTGCCTATGAAATTCAGCTCCCCACCTCACCTGACCCTTTGGAACCCCTTTCTTTTTGCTCGGATCCTTGTTGGCGGTGCTTGTTTCGAGCTCCAAATGAAGACTTTTGGGTCTTTGAAGGTCTCATAGGGCCACCTGGAGCTTTGGTAGGCGCCCTTGATGGGAGATAGCTGCAAGGGGTCCCTTCCATATAGGGGTGCCCTGATGTTGCACAGAAGTTGATTCCATGTCGATGCAATCTGGGTTGTCAGAAAACCATGGTGTGTTGAGTTCAAGGAAGCAACGGTTTCAAGCACAAGGTCCCCAGAATGCAGTTTGGGAGCAGCGCCTGTAGTGCGCGCTCGTGCTGAGGGAGAGCCCAAAGCTACTTCCGTGCAGGTTGAAGCTCTGATCAAGAAGCAGCGCCTGAAGGAGCCGGAAGGGCAACTAGTTGAAGATGCCCTATGCCTGTGCTTCTTGGAGCACCAGCTTGCAGGTATGTACCAGTATTTTTTTTTCGTTTTGGCGAAACCCAGATTTCAATACTTTGAGGGAAATCCTCTCTCCTGAGAAGTGCCATTTTAATACTTTGCCCCCCCCCCAAGCCCACCGCGAGGCCTGCGGCCTTGCGGCTGGACAAGGTAGCAAGTATTCTTGCTTACAAGGCTGCATTGTGTTGCGCCTTTGCGCTTCAAGTACTTCATTTCGAGCACTGCTCAATGTTTGCCGCCGTCTCATACGTGTTGCATGCGTATCAATTTATCAAGCAAGCAAGAAATTTTCAACATCCATCAACACCTCAAGTTCTGAAAATCCAAGCACCCAAGTCATATCATGTCCCCAACTAGCATGTCAACCAAGCATAATGCACTTCACCACCATCCCCATGTATCGTCCATGCTTCTTTGCAGCATCCAACCACCTGCCAATTGCAGCTGGGTAGGGGAAGGAACTCAAATTGCACTCCATGCTCTTAAACCCTCAAGCACACACATTGATGTGCATCTCCTGCTCGGCCCTCCGTTGCATTGCATCAAGCTGCTGCTGAAGTGACTACAACCTCGCTGATGCTGTTGCTCCTTTGCACAGTGCTTCTGGCCTTTCTCGTGAATCTGATGTACCAATGTGGCAATTGAACACAGTCCCACACCACTTGCACCCTGCCTTGAACACACCATTAACATCCTTGCCATGCTCCTCAAGCCACAAGTGCCTCTCATTCTCCTCCAGCCAGCTGGCCTGGAACTGGTTGCTCACACCATGCTCCAAGGAATTCTTGTTATCACCAGCACTGTGCCCTTTCTTCTTTGTTTTTATTTGTTAACTTTTACTTCCTGCCCGAGTTCAGGCCCTTCATCGGCCTGAGTGGGGGTCAAAATGGTCGATGCACCCCTGCGAAGCGCATCGTCCATTTTAGTACGAACCCCAGCATGAAAAATCCCGGATTTTAATACGATCGTATTGGCAATACGCGAAAAAAAAACCCACTGGTATGTACAGATCTCTGTGCGAGCTGTCATCTTAATCACAAACTGTGCACTGCTTCATGTGCTTAAACTGGAATCTACCGTGGCAACAGGAGGGGGGGGTGCAATTAATTATTGACAGTTAAATTTCAATACCAAGTGTCTCTGGGACATACTTTCTTATGAGCTCAAAGGCTTGTAAAGGGTATAGGTTTGTATTGTATTATATTTGTAAGCATTGGGCCCCAAATTGGAGCCCATGCTGCTTAGAATCAAAAAATCCTCTTTGAGATGGGCAGCACAAAGTGGCAGCGCAGGAGGGCAATGGTCTGCCCAGCATGGGGGCAATGATCCGGCTCTACCCCAATAGTGCCAGAGCCCTTGGAGAGGGATGAGGAGCTGGGGAAGGCAGGGGATGCAGGCCTTAAGGATGTTGCTGTGCAGCCATTGCTACTGATGAGTTTGCTGACCCCACAGCTCCCAGCCGAGGGAGGGGGGGCAGCAGCAGGGGAAGTGGCTCAGGCTCAAGGGAGCAAGCACCTAAGGACAAGAGAGCTAGTGCAAGAGACGTGCAAGGCATGCAGTGGTTTGCACATTTTGAGAATGTCTTGGTGGACCTTGTAAACTGCTGGCAAACAAAGCAAAGAAATTATTATGGCATCTTGCAACAGATAAGCGTCACAAATCGTTAGTGGCGCGGGTAAGTTTCATGGTAAGCTTTAGACACGTGTTGTCATGGCTATTGACAGCATGTGCCCTGATGACGTTTCAGGCACATACTGTGATGCTAGTTTTAGCTAGCATAAAAAGCATAAAGAGCATGAAGAGCATAAAAAAATGACGCTGAGCACCTGAGTCTCGATGCTTGTGCTGCATGCAAGAGACAGAGGCACTCTTAAATGGCCATGCTCATAAGTTCGTGTGAAGGCAATGAAATCAACATGGGATGCCTGCGATTGCTCAAGGGCAAGGCCTTGAAGGCAAACCGGTTTTTGACATCCATCCTTGACCACTTGTCTATGGTTACAGAGTTCCGGCTGAAGGAGACTCGCGAGAAGATGGTGGACATTTTGAGGAAAACGTGGGTGCGAAAAATGGGGGAGAAGGGTCGGGCTGCTGCTCTGAAGTTGCCGTTAGGACATGAGGAGCTTTCCCTTGTCAAAGAAGCACTAGGCGCTTGACAGGCCAGGATATTGACGTATCAAGATTCCAGTCTAGTAGCTGCAAGGGCCTAGGGTTTTGAGAATAGCCCCCCTTTATGATTGTCATCGCTATTAGTGGTCATCACTGGTTGACATGCACTGTGAAAGGCAAGTTGAGGTGCAGCTTGTGGGTTGTGGGTTTAGATGGTGGCCTGTGACATCTCCCTTCACAATTCATGGCATGGGGCTTGTGCTGGCAGTGTCTTTTTTGGGGCATTTCCTAGGTTGGATTCACAGGAAGACCCAAAGCATGAAATGCTGACAGGTTCTCTGCCCATCCAAGTCCTCGTTGTCACATATTTTGGTGCTGTTGATGTTGGTAGTGGTAGTGCATGTTAGATAAACTAGGACCAAGATGTTATTTCAAGTGCCGTGCAGTGGCAAAATAAACGGGTGTTCCCAAAGCAAAGGATGTGTGAAAGTTCCTATGCTTTCCAGGAAAGTTTTTACATATTCCTTGCTCTGTTCTTATGGAGGGGGAGAGAAGTTATTAAGCTTTTTAGCTTTCTGGTTGAGTTTAAGGTCAGTCGCAAGGTACTTTCACAAGTTGTAAAAAGAGAAGAAAACCACATTAGCAGTGAGATCAAGATTAAAAAAAGGAGACATGTGGCTTGAAGGACAAGGGTCTCCATCACCGGAAGGTATGCATGAAGCTGATGTTGGTCTGGCGGGCTTCTGGCATTACGTGGCTCCAAGTCATGATGAGTGTATTTGTTTTCAATGGCATATCTGGATGAGCTAAGTTTGTGCGCATATTGCACAGAATGGGCATGGAGCATTTGCCCGATTTTAATGGACCTTAGCAAGCCAATCCCTGATCCCCGTGAGTTTTCTATATTGATCAAGGGCATGGGCAGTATAGACATTCCCACCCACACCCGGGAAAGTTTTTTCGAGATTACTGCTGGGCATGGCTTTCCTTGGTTGGCAGGTTGCCTGTGCTTGACTCTACTTGCTGAAGGTCTGGATCTCCAGTCTTTCAGCTTCGAACTCGCTCTTCCTTGTTGCTGGACCTGTCTTCTTTCCCTGCCTGCCATGCTTCTCTCTGTCTGACTCTGGTGGGGGCCTCATGCGGTTTAGATTTTCCTTGATCCATGAAGGTAGATTCATGTTTTCCACTGTATATGCGGCTTTTCTTTTTAAAATGAAAAAAGGAAAAGACGCGTTGGCTCAAAAGAAGTTCCCTCCGCCACGTAAACAAAGACAGACAGGGCAAGTAGGGATCTGGAGGGTTACAGGAAGCACCCGGCTTCAGAACTCGGCTGAGAGAGGTATTTGTTTTCAATAGTGTGCCTAGTGGTAACAAGTTTGTGGGCATACTTTACAGAATGGGCAAGAGGCTTACGAGCAAGCTTTGCAGCACGTTGGTTTACAAGGGTTTACAAGGGTTTACAATGGTGGCCTACAGCCCGAGACTCTGGCTGATGGCAGCTGGTGAAACAAGCTCAACCAGTATCAAAAATTGAGACCAAGTCTGACACAAATCTAAGAAGTCTGTATGAGTCTTGGTTTAGGAAAGCATTGATTTCAGAATCAGTGATAGTATGATGGCAAGCCAAGAATGGAATAAAGTCAGCGTTTGAAGGCGGAGCAAACACACGCAAAGTCTTAAACATCTCCTCAAAAAGGTCCTTGTATCTCGTGCGTAGCTCACGCACCTCAGTACATTTGCAAAAGAAAAGCACATGTTTTTCATCCTGGACTTCCCCACACTCACACTTATCACAGATACTTGAACCCCCAAGCCATTTACCAGACTCCACTCTCAAGTGATGAGCACGCAATCTAAATCTGCTAATGTTTCTCAAAACATGCTTGTCCAAATCCTTGAACAGATACGAGGGGATACAAAAAGGAGCACCTCTGGGACCACTCTCAGAATTCCCACACCACTTATGGTACGTCACTGCCTTCTTGTTAACTGCACGAGGACAAAAAACATCGGCCCCTCTCCACACTTTCTGCTGTCTGTATCGCAAATCACCAATGAACTCTTGCATGGGGATTTTCTCAGCTGTCAGCATGTTCTGTTTGAACGAATCACCATTCCGCATCCCACCAAAAGCATTAGAGACTTCAGCAGCCCAGCAAGAGGAATCAAAAGAAGCCAGACTTAAATCAGCCCTCAGCACACGACGCAAGACTTCACTATTGGAGTCAAGCATGCTATTAAAAAACTTGATGGAGGCACGGAACCAGGAGAACTGCAGAGGCTCCTGGCCACACTCTCTCAACACCGGCCAATTTGTAGTGCTGTTCTTTACTCCAAGAATGCGCCTCAAGGAACACAGATGTCTTTTCTGCAATTGACTCTCAAACTCACTGCCTTCTCTCAAGTAATGAGTCCCCCACACCTGGCACGCATACATCCCAGCAGGAATGCCATACACCTTGGACAACCAGAGCATAGCATGAGGCCTGTTTTTCAGGTCATGACCCTTGGCAAACTCCGAAATCCTTCTCTGTGCAGCCATATAAGGCCGCACCGCATGCTCCTCAGCTACCTTAAAATCCATCTTTTTATCCAACAACACTCCCAAATATTTGAACCTGTCCTTCTCTGGAAGGACCACTCCATCATACGTAAAAGGATTCTGCAGAGGAGAGACAGACGTACTGTTGAAGTGCACCACCTCAGACTTAGCTGTGTTTACAGTCAACCCTTTTCTCTGAGCATACACACGGAGTCTGTCCAGCATCTTCTGCATTTCACCAGGGTCATTCGTAGTTAATCCAAGGTCATCAGCATACATCATGTGGGACACACCATTCACTCTATCACCAGTTACAGCATCCTCAATGCCCTCACTTATCTCTCTGCCCATATCATTGATGTACAGAGAGAAAAGAAGCCCGAGAATCTGGCTGATCGGCTGCTGTTGAAACATTCTCATCCAGCATCAAAAATTGAAAACAATTCTGACAAAATTCTTGAAAACCTGTACGAGTCTTGATTTAAAAAAGCATTGACCTCGAAATCAGTCAAAATGTAAAAGCTCGCCAAGAAAGGAATAAAATAAGTGTTTGAAAGCTGGGCAAAAGTATGTAATGGTTCAAAAGACCAATGGACAGATCCTTGTATTTTCTGCGCAGCTCACACAACTCCCAGCAATTGCAATAGAAAAGAACAAGTTGTCAAGCTAAGAGTGTGACGCATACAGATTAGTGTCTTGAGTGCAGTATCCTATTAGAGTCGTGAAGCTGTTACATTACATACCATCCTGGGAATTTGTGGGACGTGCTATATTGATCACACTATCAACCAGTTTAAGCAACTTGGCCTTAATCACCAACGTACATGAGTTTGAAGGTGTCTGAGGAGCATGCAGTGCGGCCTTACATGGCTGCCCAGCAAAGGATTAAGGAGTTTGCCAAACAGTGTGCATGAACATGATCTAAGGAATAGGCCACATGCTCTGATTTGGCTCTCTAAGGTGTATGGCATCTCGGCTGGGATGTACGCGCGCCAAGTGTGGGGTACAGAGTACTTACGAGAAGGCAGTGAGTTCAAAAGCCAATTACAAAAAAGGCAATTATGCTCTTGAAGGCGCCCACTCGGGTCAGTATGCCCACAAACTTGTTACTACTAGGCGTTTCTCACCAGGTTCTGGAGCCGGGTTCTTCCAGTAACCCTCCAGACCCCCATTAACACTTGTTTCTAAGCTTTGTGGTGGAGGGGACTCACGGCTCTTCGGAGCCAATGCGTCTCCTTTTCCTTAATTGATGTAGGGAGAGTCTTCTCTGCCACGTAGTTTTTCTTTTTTCTTTCTAAGACGTTTTCTAGGTGTGAAGGGTACTGCCACGAACTGGCCAGTATTGAAAGAGTGTGGCCAAGAGCCTTTACAGTTTTATTGTTTTAGGGCTACTGTTATATTTTTCAACAATATGCTTGTTTCTAACAGCGAAACACAACGCCAAGTGCTGAAGCCTTCAGTGAAGGCAGATTTACGCCTTGCTGATAGGGATGAGTCCTATTGGTCTGCACATGTGTCTAAGTCATTAGTGGCATGCGCAATGAGGAGGTGTTTAAACAGAAATTGCCGAGTGCTTCCAAGGTTCCCATGCAGGGATTTGAGGTACAGACAGCTGAAGGTTTGGAGGGAAGCGGACGCCCTAAGTCCCCGAGAGGTGAACAGGAAAGCAGTGATATGCCATCATTGGTGTGGATAACCTCTGAATCAATCAGCACGCACACCCTTCTGTACCCCATCATATCTATTTAAGGATCTGGATGAAGGAGTCATGAGGAATGTGAGTAGGTTTAGGCTTCGTGCCCACTGCTTCAAGGTCGAGTCCTGTAAATGGTTGGGTGATTCAAATATTTGTGATAAGTGTGGATGTGCTGAAGTCCAGGACGAGAAACATTGTCACGACGCCACAGCTGCTTCATCACAGGTATGAATATCAACTGTAGCAGACTTTCGTCATGACACTTCCCCACAAATATTCTTGCAAAGATGCCTCCATGGACATTGGCAGCGCAGATCGTCTTGCTCTACAGAACCTGCAGATCCCTGAACAGTCAACAAATAGAACCCTTCCCGAATTAATTTTCCCTCATCGTTTCCCTGGCAAACAAAGGCTCACTTCTAGTCGCCCTGATGCCATTTTAGTTGTTCCAATGAAAAGAGTGCCAAGGACCAATTCCCGGTATCCATTGAGAAGTAGAGGGGGGTGCGGGGGGAACAGGGAGCACTCAGCGCCAGCCACAGCCACTCCACCTCCTTCCAAGGTCTGTCATCTTAGTCAGCTTCTTCCAGAACAGAGGCACGTCCATCTCGTGGAGGTCAAATACTATGAAGACACCCGGCCCGAGAATCAGCTTGAGGCCTCAAAGCAGCAGCACTGCAACCTGTCGCCATCTTTCAAGGGCCTCAGCTCAAATCACCCTCCATACCATTTTGTTAGGTGTGGGTGGGGTCATCTACACCCATCACACTTTGGAGCCCCTTAAAGAGCTTAGTCTTGACACTCATACAGCCACCAAGCTTGCTCTGAAGCTTCATTCTCATTTTATCCAATACGCTTATTAACTTGCTAGCACCAGACGCGCTCTTGAGAAGACTTCTCTCATCACCAAGATCAGGCAGCGGGCTACTGCTAGAAACTCTCCTGATCCCCATCGACTTCTTTCTTTGTTTCTCTTGGTGAAGGGAATGCACGGTGCCTCGGCCCTTGGTATGCTTTTTTCCTTACATGACGTGGGAGTGTTTTAACTGCCTGCATAGTTTTCCAAAGGTGGAGAGCTCCCCTATTTCGCTGAATATGTTCTTTCCCAATTTTCTTTCTCAACCTATAAAATGATTTTATTTTACAAAATTACTACTTCCACCAGAAAATGATGAAAATCGGAGGACCCCAGATCACTCTCCAGGCCTCAGATCACCCAAAGACGGCCCACAGCGGCTGAACTCCATCCCGGATCCAATGTTTACACCAAAAAATACAAATTAAAAACCTTCGTATAAAACGCTACTAGGGAGTGCTGATTACGCAGTTGTTTTCTTTTCTAATATCCTGCGTTTTCAGAAAAGGAAAGATGGAGTTTAAAAATGGCCCTTTTGACACCCCTTGTGCTGGATTATCTTTAAGGGAAATGGTTGAATTCCTGTGCCTCACCAACCACTGGGTCTTTCCACTCCTACCTTTCTGCAATGATATCCTTTTGGCACAAGGACTCAAAATTACCAAAACATCACCCAATTCGGTGCTGTGGGTGGTCAGGTATGGAGATTTGGTGGTCAAAAAGTATGGTTCACGCCGCGGCTGATTCGGTGTAAGTTCCCTAAACTGAAACATCTCTATCTCAACAGACAGGATGGAAAACAGGCTTCACTTTAAGACCAAGCTTTAGTGCCCCAGATCATGGGACACCTATGTTGGCCATTTGTGTGCATAATTTTGCATGCTTGTTTCATGTAGAGTGACTGTGCATGTGGTTCTTTACAGCAGCTTGTCAGAGTTGGTTTCAATTTTTTTATGCTGGTTGAGAAAGTTCACCAGCAGCTAATCAGCCAAAGCCTCGGGCTGTAGGCCAACCCCTTGTAACCCTTGTAAACCTTACAGCATTTGACACTCCTGAACTCAGCACAAGACTTTGGTTCTCATCCAGTTGACATTTGCACACATTCAGTTTGGTTACAGGCACCTTTTTGCATCAGCTAAGCTGCCCTGATTGGCAGGTACAGCTTTGTAACCCTATCCTATCATATGCTTGGAGCATTTTAAAAATACCTGTTTTATTGGGGGGGGGGAGGTCCAGCTCTGATAATTTTCTTTTCTTTTCTATGGTGCTTTGACATAGGAAGGGGTTACACCCCGTTATCTCTTTCATTCTAGGTTCCCTCAAAGACCCTGCAGCTGACCTGATGCTCACCTTCTTGCTTTTATCCTGGCTACTTGTTACCAGGCTGAACCCACTTCTTCTTCCTCCTCCTGCTCCTCCTCCTGCGTAGCGCACTTATCCTTCCTCCTCCTCAGCCTGGCAGGTGATATCAACCAGGCAAAGGCTCCTTGGACTTCTTCCTCCTGCTATCCTGCGCACGTCTTCTTCCTCCTCCTCCTCTTCCTCAGTCTGGCAGATGATACCAACCCAGGCAAAGGCTCAAACGATGGAATAATGGAAGCCACCTTAAACAACCGTTGGGGTGACCCAACCTTCTGGGCGTCAAACAGAGACGTACTCACGTAATACAAATTAAGTACCATGAAGATACAACGCCAGAAAATTAGTTGGAAACCCCTCAGGAGCAGCATGCAGACCCTTGCAATTGTGAATCTTAGAGGAGAGCTGTTAAATTACACGCCATTTTCCTGGGTGTTGGTGAAACCTACTTTACTGAGCACACTCTTCCAGTTCTAACAACTGTTTATTGACCTCCAAAGGGCTATGAAGCTTGCATGTAAAACCCATGCCCATTCTGTAAACTATGCACACAAGCTTGCTACATTACAAACAATCATACTTACTGCAGGCAGGCTCCGGAGCCAAAAGGTTCAGGAATTCCTCCAGATTCCCATGAACTTCCTCTGATCTTTAAGTTGGAGGGGACTAACGGCTCTTTGAAATCACTGTCTCTTCTTCCTAAAAAGTATAAGTCTACGTTGGGCAGCAGCCAGCGTGCATCAATGAAAGACCCAACGGTCCGTAAGTGAAAGACATAGCGGTGCATTAAGGAAAGATCCAGCAGTGCATTAATGAAAAACCCAGCACTGACAATGAAAGTGAGTCCCACCGGTCCAGACCAAGACTCCTCTCTTTGATTACACCACGTGCAGTGGCTGGCAAGCTGCAAAGTTGAATGCTTTGCACCTCCTCCCCTATAAAAAAACATCTTCTGCAGCGGATCCACACACTAGAGCTTTGATAGAGGCAGTAATCCACGAAAGTAGATAAGAGCTTCTGGCTGAGGGTCAAATCCTCATCAGCCATTTTACAAGGTAAATCAAAGAATGTTCATAACATCACATGTTCCATATCACTAGAATGCACCTGGAAGGCGCACATGCAAGGTAACAACGTCCGAATAGTGATGCAAATATGTTGGCATTCCCACTGGTCGAGGTAGCACCAAATATCATGCAAACTCCTCCCCATACTGTCTGCGAAGTCGCGTCACTTCTTCCCGCAAGATCTGCAGCAACGCGACCAAACATTCAAGTGGCAAGTGTACGCAGAGAAAATAAATCATTACGCAAAATATCTTTTTGGGGCTGTGCGTAGGAATTGCAGCTGGTGAAAAACTAATTACCTGAAGCAGTGTGTATGTGTACGTAAGTGGGAAAAACAATTTTCTGTAGCGTTGAGTGGTGAACAGCGGCAGCAGCAGCAGCAGCAATGAGGACGGCAGTGAGCAGCTGGAGGCCCTTGTGCAGCAACCCCACACAGCCGGTTCAGTAGTAAAGACAGCAAAGGAGGGTGCCAGCATCAAGGGCAGGGGTGCAAGCAAGTGTGCAAGCATAAGCAAGTGCGCACGCACAAGCAAGGGTGCGCGCCCCAGGAGGGTGGAGCATGAGTCAGAGGAAGAGGATGGCAGTGAGGAGAGCAAGGGATGGCGGCAACAGCAGCAGCAGCAATGAGGATGGCAGTGAGAGCAAGGATGGGGGTGGCAGCAGTGATGATGAGTAAGGGAGTAAGAGCGAGGTTGGTTTCTGTGGGCTGAGGCCCTTCTGGCACTGCGTACATGTGCACATTTGGAAACATTAACTTATATCATATGTGCGTAAGTGATGCGTATGTGAAATAAACTAATCATTTTTAAAAAGGGTGCGTATTGGTCACATCTCTCTACGGTATGCGGGCAGCCAAGCACTTTGGCAGGGGGCATTGAAAAGAAAAAGAAAAGAAAAGTCTAAGCCAGGCAGGGGGCATTGTAGAGCAAGGCTCAAGATGAACAAGGCACTGAGTATGGTAGCCAGTCAAGTGGAGAAGTGAGGAGTAGCAGCTCCCCCCATGCTTGTTCAAAAGCAGAGCGGCGCAGACAGATGCTCTGGAACTAGATTATCATGGTGTGTAGAAGCAATGACAAACTTACTCGGATCTTGAACATCCCCATTATGACCCCCCCCCCCCCTATATTAGGAGAGCCCCCCAGAGCACTTTCTAATAGCATAATGTTATTTGGAGACTCGCCTTTAGAATGCAACTGCAAACACGTTCAAGGAAAAGCTGTCATTCTGCACATCATTCTCCTGGGTGTTGGCAGGGATAGCTGCACTCGACACCCTTTGAGTCAATCTAGACAAATAGGCCTTTACCCCCAAAAGGATTTTCAGCAGCGTACAAGCTCCATGCTTACTCTGTCTGGTGTGCTTTCAAACTCCAGATCCCCACTTGCACGTCCCGTTACACTCCTGACTTTGTGGCGGAGGTGACTCACAGCTTTCTAAGCCAATGCCTCCTTTTCCTTGATTGATGTAGAGGTGTTCTTACTGCCTGCATCCAATTTCTTTCTTTTTCTCCCTTGAAAACACAATATTGAGGTAAGCTGCAAAAGTCCAAGCGCCGTAGCTCCACGTCTCCAGCACACCCACCTGGGCAGTGCCATCAAGCTGGTAGACCAGGGCCTCTTTCTTTTGCAGCTCCTCAGAAATCTGTTCGCACTCCAAGCTTGCGGTGGCAAGCTGCTGAGACAGGGAGCTGGACGTTTGGCGCTCCTGGACGCAAGAAAAGAGCATGTGCGGTGTTGGATACAGAGCTATTGCTTCAGCCAGCACAAGGCCCAATCGGCCAATAGCACCAGGGGCCACTGCAATGAGGCAAATGACACTCGCATGACCATCACAAGGTCATGCACAGGCTTGTAGGTTGCGCACTTCAGGGCTCAAAGAGATGACTGATCATATCCATACCTGCCAGGGACCAAGTCAGATCCTCCATGCACACAACATGGAAAAAGATGATTGATGACACTAATCACATGTTGAAGCATTCAAAACGTCTTGCTGGGCCTAGCTAACCATGCCAAATGTCTGTAAACGAAGGAGGTCGACTTGTTCTGGTAAAATTGCTGCTCCATTTTGAGGGATGCCTTCTTGGAACTTATGGAGACCTGTGGCAAGCCGGCACAAGGCTTGCGGCACCCTTGATTCCTCTGTCCTGAGCCATCCAAGACTAACGCTACATCACCTGCTCTATATAACATAAACGATCACGGACAAGCAGGGCAGCCATGACCCCGCTCGTTGCAGCCTGCCTGCTTGTGGTTCAAGCCATCCTCTTTCATTTGCGCTTGGCATGAGCTCCCCAAGTCAACCGTCAGCCGACTAACTCTTTGCAACAGTGCTTCCTCTGTCATGAGCCGCCCACCGTTTGAGCTGCATGTTTCCATTTAGACCAAGGATGCAACAACCATATGCAGCAGGGTTTAGGGTTTAGGTTACCCTAAAACCAGTCGCAGCCCCACTGGTTCTGTCTCATAGTCTCATCCATTCATCAGCACCCAAAGGCAGCTTCAGTGTAGGAGCCCCCCCCCAGCAAATTTCCACCCACTCCTCGCAGCCCCACTCTCTCTCTGTCACAAGCTGCTGAGTGCTCACGCTCCACATGTTCCATGCAGACCAAGGGTGCAGCAGCCACAGATCCATGGATGCATTGTGGCTTCACTAACGTTAGTGAGACAGAGGGTTAACCCTCTGTCTCAAGCCACCCTCGATTCAAGATTCATTCTATACCAGCCCCATACAGACCCATCCAATGCAACGGTGTCCAATGTAAAGCCCCATGCAGCCCACGACCAACCGACCAACCAATGCAACAGCCATAGACTCACTCTTTGCAGCCCCCCCAACCAACCTAACAATGCAACAATCATGCTTGACCCTCCCATTCATTTTGTACATTTTCCCTTGAAAGGTTGTAAGGGTACACAAAGGGAACCATTGTTCCATGCTGCTATCAGACGGCAACTGCAATGCACAAAGGAAGGAAGGAAGGCACAAAGACCCACGGATTGCAGCCCTGCTTCCATTGCAAGCCCCATGCAGCCCCCCCAACCTAACAGTGCAACAACCACAAACTCACTCTTTGCAGCCCTGTCTCCAGCTCTCGCACTCGGCTCAATGGCCCCTGAGGACCCTCCAGGCTGTCCAACCGGCTCGCCAGCTCATCCCGCTGGCTGCATGTGGTGGCAAGGTCTTCACGTAGTGCTTGCACCATGGTGGACGCTTGCATGGCAGAGACCTGTGCACCAGCATGATCAGGTGTGTTTGTGCGCGCGTGTGAGTGTGTGTTTGTGTGTGTATGTGTGTGCGTGTTTGTGATTGTGTGTGCGTGTGTGTGCACGCACGCGTGTTTGAGCATGCCTCAAATCTCAAATCTCAAACAGCTCTGGCACCCTGGTGCATGCTTGCGCGCCACACATTTGCACCCCATTGAGGCATCAGCAAAAACAGAGCAAAAGGCGTTGCGCCTCATGCTGGTGATATGCTGTGACGCGGTGCTCAGTTGTGGGTGCGCCACCACATGAGCCCTCATCATAATCGAGTATCTGGATGGGCCAGGCCCTCCAAACTCGCTGGCTGACTGCAGGCAGCAGCCGCGTGCAAAGCACGTACGGGATGTGGCAGTGCTGGGGCTCTAAGAAGAACAGAACGGACCCTGGAACGGGGCATGGAGTCAGCCTGCTTGGTGTAGCTGCCAGCCAATGAGGCGAGTCCTGCTGCCAGCCACTGATGATGTTGTTGATGACGACAATGATGATGTTGTTGATGACGATGATGATGATGATGATGATGATGATGTATTGATGATGATGATGATGATGATGCATGTCATGCCGCCAACCAATGATGCATGCCATGTATTCAAAGTAGAGAGATCCGGCCGCCTCAGACGAGCGTCGCCACAGATGGGGCAGTCAAAGAGCATCGTGGAAGGGTCAGTCGAGCGGCATCACAGATGGGTCAGTCAAAGGGTAGCATCGCGGGAGGGTCAGTCGAGTGACATCACAAAAGTGTCTGCGGAAAGTCTGACTGCTTTTCCAGGCAACCCTCCAGCCCACAGAAGAATGCCATCTCTGCCTCTGAAACACGAGCTGCTTGCACTTGCTTGACGCTTGGAGCTCTTAAACTTCCTATTTTCGTGGCTGACCAAGCATACAAAGCACTTCCTGCTTGGTGCGCTGCTGCACCATAGTTTCCAAGTTGCTTGAAAGAGCCATTAAGCACCTCATCAACGAGTCATCTTACCGCCAAAGGTGAGGCTTCCTTGAAACGAGCTTGAACACTTAATGCTTGTGGTCTTACATACAGCTAACACCCATGACCTGTATCCTCATCTCTCCCCCTCTCTCACCTGTGAGTTGTGCAGCTCGGCTTCCATTTGTTCTATGGCTTGCTGGTACTCGCGCTCAGCCGCACGCAGGTCCTCCACCTTGTGTGTGCAAGGCCAGTCAAGTGCTTTCATGAAGCGTTTGGGAATCAGTGAACAAGCATTGCATTCGGGACTGATGCGTCTTGCCTTTGCCAATTAGATCATGTGGGCCACATGCTGGCAATGCCGTCATAAGACTCAGTTAGGCTCAGTGCTGGCAATGGCATCATTAAACTCAGCTAGGCTCAGTGCTGACAATGACGTCATACGACTCAGCTAGGCTCAGTGCTGGCAATGACGTCATTAGACTCAGCTAGGCTCAGTGCTGGCAATGACGTCGTTGAACCAGAGGGCAGAATTGTAAAAATGAAGGATTGCTGTAAAGCAACCTTGTGCTTATACGCCAGGCCCCCTCGTCCTGCTTTGCATGCTGCTCTGGCACTCCAGCTGTGGGCTCCCCTTTCACTTGGGGCTGACATCAGCTGACGCTTTGTGCCGCCCGCGGGGGGCGTGCAGGAGAGAAAGAAAAGGCTGCCCCAGCCAAAAAGACCGCGTGCATTAAGAAGGGGCGTGGCAAAGAGAGGCAGGCCTCTGCAAACCTGCTGGCAATGATCCCTATGGTCCTCAAAACGCAGTTGCGTGGCAGGCACAGAGAGAGTGATGCAGCCAAAACAGTGTGACCCGAGGCATGGCAGGCCTCCTACCTGGGCAGCGCTGATGCTGAGCTTTTCCTCGGCATCCCTCAGCTGGTCACGCAGCTTGTTGCTGTCTGCAACAGAGACCTGCAAAGTGAGGACACAATGCAAAGCAACTTGTAGCTGTCTGCAACAGAGACCTGCAATGTGAGGACACAATGCAAAGCAACTTGTAGCTGTCTGCAACAGAGACCTGCAATGTGAGGACACAATGCAAAGCAACTTGTAGCTGTCTGCAACAGAGACCTGCAAAGTGAGGACACAATGCAAAGCAACTTGTAGCTGTCTGCAACAGAGACCTGCAAAGTGAGGACACAATGCAAAGCAACTTGTAGCTGTCTGCAACAGAGACCTGCAAAGTGAGGACACAATGCAAAGCAACTTGTAGCTGTCTGCAACAGAGACCTGCAAAGTGAGGACACAATGCAAAGCAACTTGTAGCTGTCTGCAACAGAGACCTGCAAAGTGAGGACACAATGCAAAGCAACTTGTAGCTGTCTGCAACAGAGACCTGCAAAGTGAGGACACAATGCAAAGCAACTTGTAGCTGTCTGCAACAGAGACCTGCAAAGTGAGGACACAATGCAAAGCAACTTGTAGCTGTCTGCAACAGAGACCTGCAAAGTGAGGACACAATGCAAAGCAACTTGTAGCTGTCTGCAACAGAGACCTGCAAAGTGAGGACACAATGCAAAGCAACTTGTAGCTGTCTGCAACAGAGACCTGCAAAGTGAGGACACAATGCAAAGCAACTTGTTGCTGTCCACAATGGAGACCTGCAAGTCAAAGTGAAGGTCCAATTTAAGTGAAGGTCACATTTTCTCTGACAACATCCGTTGCTGCCTGCAACAGATACCCGCAAAGAGTTGCTTTCTGCAATGAAGACCTGCAAGGTAAAGGCACAAGTGCCAAGGAATGAGGTGTGTGCATGTCCCCCGCTACACACGAGCTCAAGCACATGAGAACAATGTAACATGTCCTCACAACAAAAAAAGTCTCAAAATTGTCAGTGGATGCCAAAACAAAAAAATTGCTAACAAGAAACGCAACGCCTCCGTAAGCCCAGCACCAAAGCCATCAGCTGCCATTTGAGAAGGCCAGCAGGTATGCTGCGGGTTCCAGTCCCTTCCTTAATACGCGGCCTTTTGGCTCGCTCAGTCTTTTCTTTTCTGGCCAGCAGGCATGCTGTGGGATCAAAAGTGACTGTCCTTTTGCTGCTAACAATTCCTATGGTGGTGCAATTCATGTGATGCAATGCCGCACCAGCTCTCACCATGGATTCCATCTGCTGCTTGGTCTGCGCGAGCTGGTTGCGCAGCTCGTCAGCAGTCCCTTCCATGCGAGCAAGGGCCGTGCGCAGTCTGGCTGCATCTGCCACTGCCTGTATTAATAAAGCAAAAGAAAACGCCGATTAAGACTGGACCCATGCTTTGTATGAGGGACTGCGTGCAGCCTGAGTGCATCTGCCCCTGTCTCCCTGAAAAGGAAAAACAGAAGAAAAGACAGTGCTGACAAAACTGGCTGCATGCAAGGAGAGGGCTGTGTGCACAGCCTGGCTGCATTGGCCACTGCCTTTTTGAAGAGAAAGATTCAGAGGACAAGATGATGCCAACCAAAACTGGCTATACGTGCAAGGAGAGGGCTGTGTGCAGCCTGCTGCACCTGCCAACGCCTCCCTAGAATAAAAGAAACGGAAGGAAGAATGATGCTGACCAAAACTTGCTACATGCAAGGAGGGGGCTGTGTGCAGCCTGGCTGCACTTGCTGACGCTTGCATCGTTGGAGGCGCAAGACAGGGCAGTGAGCTGTCACCCCAGGTTGAAAACAAAAGAAGCCTCTCTGGTAATACCCACCCATGTAGGAGCAACTGCTGTACTCAAGCATACAAGACTAGTAGTGAGATGAAAGTCTGAAAGACTGTCAAATGAAGCGTCATCTTACAAGAGTATACAAACACATACATACACTCGCACCTGGGCAGCTGCTGCGGCCTCTTTAAGAGCCACAGCTGTTTGCTCCCGCTCCTCATCAAGGGCAGTCAATAGAGACTGCGCAGAAACACAACAGACAGTGTGCCCCAGGGGCAGAATGGAACATGTGCACCTCTGATCCCGTCTCAGTACGCAAACAAGCATGTGCATTCTTGATCCCGTCTCAGTACGCAAACAGGCATGTGCATTTTTGATCCCGTCCCGGTACGCAAACAAGCATGTGCATTTTTGATCCCATCTTGGTATGCAAGAAACATTGGTGTAGGGAAGTAAGTAAGTCTCACGGCAACGCCCCTTCATCCATCATTTAAGCAGCAGCAGCAGCAGCAGCCTTGGCTATCCACAAAACTGTACAACCATACAGCTTGCACAGCCAAGCAGGCAACATGGCTCCCACTAGAAGTCCCAGAGACAACACACAAACACACAACGCTATCAGGCAGCTGCACAGGACCCTTTCTTAAACAAGGGGCATTGCAACAGGCCTACAGCCCAGTATCCTGCCTGATCGGGCAAATGACCTTAGTAGCGTGCACCCAGGGGTGCCACTGCCTAAGGCTCATGTTGCAAGCACTCCAGGGTGCGTTTGCCAAAGACTCATGTTGCAACCACTGCCACTGCCACTGCCACGTGCATGTTGCAACCACTCCAGGAATTGCACCCACATTACCCCTCCAGCGCGTACCTGTACATCTTTGGCCATAGTGTGTGCAGTCGTGTGTGCTGCTTCCTTGTCTGCCGTCACAGCCTGTAGCTTAGCTTCCAAGTCCTGGGCTTGAGCTTGCGCGTTCTTGGCGTCAGCACTCAATGTCTGCAATTGGGGCCAGCACACAATGTCAGCACACATCTTGGCGTCTGCACTTAATGTCTGCAATCGGCGTCACCACTTCATGTTTGCATCTGGCCACATGTACAGGAAAGTACGATGGTACTGACAAAAAATTTTAGGCCTGTAATGTTGGATTGGGTTTGCCCCAGTTCACATAAGGTGCACCACGGCTTATTGGGCTTGTGAAAGGCCCTTTTGGTGGGCAGGCAGCAGTGGCAACTTGCGCAACAAAGCAGTGAGCATGCTCCAGGTCGTGAGCAGCTTCATGTGTGTGTGTGTGTGTGTGAAGTTTGATGGAATGTGCAAGCTAAGGCCAGAGAATGACATTGCCATTCAGAGGAAGGGTCCCTCCTTTTTCCTTGAGCTAAGCAGACATGCAAGTACTTTCCTGATGAGAGAGCAGCCTTGAATTGAGGCACCTGTGCTAAGCCACACGAGCGCCCCTGCCTACTGGAAATTGCTGCCATTGCCAGCTGTTAAACAAACAATGATGACCACACCCATTCCCGTTATACCTCCACAAGGCGGATGCGTTCGCTCTCCAAGGAGCCGAGCGTGTCTTGCAGCTCAGCCACACGCGCCTGCTCAGCACAAGGAAAGAGTGCATGACAGGAACGTTGGGATGCATTCAGCTTGATAGAGAGCCTTCATGCGTGCAGGGAGCCTGCAAGACGCATCGGAGCACAAGTGTACCTGTGTCCTCTTTTGAACCAAGGCAGAAAAAGACCGTCAGTGGAGTACATACAGAGCTCGGCAAAAGGCAGCACAAGCAAGCAGTGACAGGTGGCCACGACCACGCTTAAGCTGACTCTGGGCCCTTGGGTCAATAAGTGATCTGCAGAGAAGAGCTGCTCTGCGTTTGGTTGTTGGACGATGGCATGGGAGCTCACATGGAGCTGCCCGGAGAGCACAGTGCTCTGATGCACAGCAGGAGGCTGCGCTTGGAACAGGCTCCTCACACAAGATGAGGTCATCATACCACATTCCAGCCTGTTCAAGTGAGCTGCAACTCATACAGCATGTGACCCAGCCAGGAGGTCGTACACACTCACTGTACAACATGAGTGCATACACTCAGCATGCACACTCACTGTATTGCATACAGCATGTGACCCAGCCAGGAGGTCGTACACACTCACTGTACAACAGAGTGCATACACTCAGCATGCACACTCACTGTATTGCATACAGCATGTGACCCAGCCAGGAGGTTGTACACACTCACTGTACAACATGAGTGCATACACTCAGCATGCACACTCAACGTATTGCATACAGCATGTGACCCAGCCAGGAGAGTGTCTGCGCTCACTGTCACTTATGCAGCATGTGAACCAGCCAGGGGAGTGCTGTACCCTCTCTAACAGCCTAATTGAACACCTTGAGTAAATGATGGTTGTCATTTTGGGCCTTTCTTTTGCACAAACACATTTACCTTTCATTACATCCAATTCTTCCAGGGTAGCTTGGCACTCCATACATCATAAATACGTGTGTTAACTTATAACAATAGCATACGTGTGTGTAGGGATGTCTGCGTACATGGCAAGCCTATAATGCATATTTCCACAAATACCGTATTTGAAATGCGTGTATAAAAAAGGTAGATATGAGCCCTTCCCTTCCCTGACCATGATCTGTGCAGTTTTGGACTCTGAGCATACCTTACACGAGCAGGTTAATTGTCTCGGAATTCCAAACACAGAAAATGGCCACCCCCCTTGCCTTAGTTCCAGCTTCTGCCAGTTTCACTTCTTCCCTTTCGCTGCACACAGAACACTTGACCCTAGCACTCACCGTGAGGACTGCATTCTGCTGCATCAAGCCCCCACTGTTGCCCGCCTCCAGCACCTCACGCGCTGTGGCCTCTGCTGCAGCTGCGCGCTCCTGGGCAATAGCCACCTCCTGCTCACATGCAACCACCAGGTGAGGTAGTCCTTGTTTCTGAGGAGAGATCAAGGCTTTCAGTCTTTGAGATCAAGTGTTTGAAGATTTCAATCTTTGGTACCAAACTTTTCAGCAACCAGCAGATGAGGCAGCAAAGGCTTTTTATCTTTGGACAGCATCATTTGTGTACTTGGCAAAAACAAGGCTGGCATTGTGGCTTCTGGCTCGGCCCCATCCTCACGTCACCATCGACAGATTCACACTTCTTGATGCATCAGTTTTTTTTCCAAGACAAGGGTCTATCTAAACGTCTTGTTGACTTCCTTGAATCCCTGCATTCTGACCAAAACCTCCATGTTTCCCTCAGCACCCTTACATGCGGCTCAGTTCCACAAACATTAAAAGCCAGTAGCCTCTATTCCGCCACCCTCCTCTCCATCAGTGGGCCCACCTTGTGCAGCTCTATATTCTCGCGTGTGCGGTCTGCAGCCTCGGCCCTCAGGCTCGCAGCCTCGCGCCCTTGTTTTGCCAGTTGCTCCTTCAGGCTTTCCTTGGAGGCAGTGACGTGCTCCAGTTGACTGCAAGCGAGCGAGGTTGAGACACAGAGAGGCAGGAGCATGGGATGCCTGGGATGTGATAGAGATGCTTCTTCAGGCTTTCCTTGGAGGCATCGACATGCTCCATTTGGCTACAAGCAAGCGAAGTTGAGGCAGAAAAAGTGGGGGAAGCATGGGTCGCCTGAGAACTGATACTGAGGTGCTCCACGGAACGGAAGCTGCAAGTGTGGCCAGTAAGTTAAAGCAAGCGGTGGAAGGTGCTCAGCAGAGTAAGGCCAGGGGTGAGTTAAGTAGGCATATGGCTGGGGTTGTGAGGATTATTTTCAGAGTTTGTCTATGCTTGGCTGCAGCAAGGGCACTGAGCCCCGCGCAGTTGGACCTGAATTGCTGGATCAAAGCCATCAATCAATTTCCAGATTACCCCAGCCTGATTATGATTGCTAGCAACGTCCAGCACCAACATCTCGTCAGCTCTTGCTTTCTTTTTTAAGCAAACTGCACAACAACCAAAGAACAAAGCAGCACAGCCCCTGGCGTCCAAAATCCATCCACAGCAAAGCGCAGCAGCCAGCCGTGAGGTGTGGGCATGCCGAAATGGTGCGTGGCTATGCCTTAGTCAGACGTGCCAACTCTCTGACCCCGCATGAAGCTAAAATTAGCTGGCCCAGCACCACGCAAAGAAAGTGTACACCCTTAGACCAATGCAAGTTTGTTTCTGCCATCCTTTGCATCCAACCCTACAAAACTCCATTCCACCAAAAACAAAACCTGCTTGCCACACCTGAGTGTGGGTTGAAGATCCAGACATATTGCATTCCACCACAAAGCCCAAACCAGCCAGCCTCACCTAAGTGTGGCTTGCAGATCCCCACGCATGGCCTCTAAATCAGAGGTGCGTGCTGCCAGCAGCTCGTGCTCTGCATCCAGCTGGCCGCGCAATGACCTCACATCCCCTTGCAGCGCTTGCACATGGTCTGCATGCTGCGACGCCGCATCCACCTGTGCAGGAACAGAAGTGTGCAGCTCATGTGGCGGCGCCTGCACATAGACTGCATGCTGCGGTGTTGCATCATCCACCTGTGCAGGAGAAAGGTGTGCAGCTGATGTGGCACAAAAAGGGGGTGTAAAATGGGTGGGGACAGGGAGGGTATCTTGATGGCCAGGGGCTACAAGCTCATTTTCTCCGTGCTGCAGCGCCATATCATCCACCTGTGCAGGAAACAGGTGTGCAGCTGATGTGGCTCAAGAATGGCTTGTAAGTTGAGCGGGGACTGAGTAGAGATCTTGTTGGGCAGGGGCTACATGTGCGAGCCATGAGTCATAGCCTCCATTGCAGGCAGCAATGTTGCGCACCCTTGGGCAACACAATGCAGTGACACACACTAAATCATGCATGCGTAACTAGGGCTCAATTGTGATCATTGGAAAGTACGTTGAATGTTCAGCCACTTGCGAGCTTGCTGTTTGTAGTGTGGATATCCTGTTGGGACAGCAATTGCCTATTTGAAGCGGGATATTGCATTGTGACCTGGCTCCATTCCAATCAGTCTTTTGCCGTGTCAGGTGAAGGTAGAAGTTGACTGCAGTTTGGCAGGGCATACAATGCTCTTTTCAACAAACACAGCACACACCCAATACCTCCTTGTGTGCACAGCGAGCAGACCTGCAAGCACACCTGTCTGTGCCATGCGTTACATTTATTTCTGGGCCATTAGCGCTTACAAATCTGGTGCTGCATTAGCATTAGCGCTTGCAGATCTGGTGCTGGACTTAATCTTGCAGTCAAAGGCCAAGTAAGGCTTGACCATCGAAAACGTCAGCACTGCGGTGCACACCAGCCGTTGCAGTTGCAGGCAAAAGGCCAGACAGCTGTTTTTTGACTGCCTCTAATCCTAGTAATAGCTTGTACTTGGCACCATCTAAAATTACCAGTCTGGTCGCAGCTGGTCCTAAAAGGTCAGACAGGTGGTCCCTGACTGCTTCTAATACCAGACGCACCAGGTCAGATAGCTGGTCCTTGACCGCCTCTAGCTCGGTGTGGGAATCCTCATTCCGCCTGACTTGGCTCCGCAGCTCTTGCACCTGGAGTCAAGCAGCATAACAGCGCTGCTCTTTGCAGATGTAGGCAGCAACAACGTTCGTTCGACCCAGCAGGAAATCAAGAAGCCCCTGAGCAAAGCTTCAATGCAGCAGCGATGCTTGGAGTGCTGGAGTGTGCACTAAAAGCTGGCAACCAAATCACAGACACCCATGCACCCTGAGCCATGCCTCACCTGCTGCCTCAAGGCTACCTTGAGCCTCCTATGTACCCACGCACCCACACACCCTCAGCCAGGACTCACCTGCTGCCTCAATGCAATGGCATCCCTTGTATCAATGCACTTGCCTCCTCTGTACCCATGCACCCATGCACCTACCCCCTATGTATCCACACCCCCCGAGCCAGGACTCACCTGCCGCCTCAAGGCAGCGGCATCCTCCTTGGCCAGCTTGAGGTCCAGGCTGTCCTCGTTCAGCCTGCTCAGCTTGTGCTCCAGCGCGGCACCATACTCACGCAGCTGGGCAGCCTGGGAGGCAGACTCCTGTGCAAAAGCAGCAGTAGCAGCAGCAGCAGCAGCAAGGGAACCGGTAAGAAGATTCACACTCAGCACCCTCAAGGAGGCAGTGGGGCTCACATGGATCCAGTAGCCAAAGGCCCACACCAAACATGGTCCACATGGTTTTAGCACATCCAGAGGACCACACCACCAAGGATCAGCAAGATGGAGTGGAGATCAGTGCCAGTGCAGCCTTGCAGGTATAAACAGCAGGTGTGACTTGCTCTGAGCACCCTTGTAATGATGTCCTTAAGAACCCGCACATCAGCGTCCTCACAGCGCCTGGAATCGCAACAGGAGGTGCCCCTATGCTGGCTGCCTTCCTTTGATGCAACTAAACACAGACAAGATTATGCGTTGATGCGTTTACGCCATCTGTTTCGGTTTTTGCCGCCAAAAAATGGAAATGCACTGCATATAATGCGGAATTGGCCCACCCCAAAACTGCGTCTTGCAGGCTGCCCAGTGGATCTGTGCGTGTGAATGCATGTGTGTTTGTGTGTGTGCCAATGTCACTGCTCTGACACCCACCATCTCAGCTCTCACAAGGGCTTCCTCCGACACACGTAGCTTGCGCTGCAGGTCCTCCACCTTCGCACAGCGCAGCCACAATGCGTAGAAACAGGTGTTTATTAAAGGGGCCACTAGTCATGCAGCATTCTAGCGGCATACAAAAGCCTGCAGAGTGAAAAGGGCTTGCGCACTACATGCTCTTAGTCAAGCAAAACAAGGCGCACCTCATGCTCATAAGTCTTGCGAAGGGCATGCAGCTCCTCACGCAACTCCTGTTCATGCAGCTGGCCTTGCCTGACAGCCTCATCACGGGCTGCTTCTGCCTCAGCCACCTGAGGGCACGCAACACAAGGTGCAAACTCACAAGCCAGGGTGTGCATATCAACATCCTTCTCTTGGTGCCAAATCAGCAAGGTGTTCAACACCATGATTGCCTTCACCATCCTGCATCCTGCATCATTGCAGAAGCTCAATGAAGGTGTTCAATCAGCAAGGCGTTCAACAGCGCAATGGCTTTCACCATCCTGCATCATTGCAGAAGCTCAATGAAAGTGTTCAATCAGCAAGATGTCCAACAGCGTAATGGCTTTCACCATCCTGCATCATGCAGCATTGCAGAAGCTCAATGAAGGTGTTCAATCAGCAAGCAAGGCGTTCAACAGCGTAATGGCTTTCACCATCCTGCATCATGCAGCATTGCAGAAGCTCAATGAATGTGTTCAATCAGCAAGCAAGGCGTTCAACAGCGTAATGGCTTTCACCATCCTGCATCATATGCACAGGGCTCAAGTGAACAGCGACCGTCCTATGCACATGACATCAACGCATGACATGACATCAACAGCGGCTGTCCTCCACACATGACATGACATCAACGCATGACATGACATCAAAAACGACTGTCCTCTACATATGACACGACATCAACGCATGACATGACATCAACAGCGGCTGTCCTCCACTCATGACATGACATCAACGCATGACATGACATCAAAAGCGGCTGTCCACACATGACATAACATCAACGCATGACATGACATCAAAAGCGGCTGTCCTCCACTCATGACATGACATCAACGCATGACATGACATCAAAAGCGGCTGTCCTCCACACATGACATGGCCTCAACACATGACACGACATCAAAAGCAACTGCCCTTTTCATATGACACGACACCAAAAGCGACTGTCCTCTACGCGTGATACAACATCAAAAGCAACTGTCCTCTACACGTGACACAACATCAAAAGCGACTGTCCTCTACACATGACACAACATCCAAAGCAGTTGGCAGACAACACCTGCATGCTGAAAAGAGATGCTTTGCTACACAACTGTATGGTGTCTTCATGGGCCATGGGCGCGCCTTAAACACCATGCTGTTTCATGTATTCCAAATCAACGTGCAAGCATGGAGGCGCCAGATCAATTGAGAAGGGGCCCTTTTCTCTGGACAGGAGCGTCCTTGGCTGTAAAAATGAAATGGACACGCTGTTTTAGGGCCAGAAGGCATGGGAAGTGAGGCAAAGGAAAGATACACACCAAAGCGCACCAAAAAGCATTTACCACTAAAAAACACGGATGCATCTCTGGCTTTCCAACAGCCATTGGAACTCTGAAACATCCGTTGAAATTGCATGGCCCGGTGCCGCGCCGGTGCCACACTGATAATGAACCATTCATGCAGCACATGAGAGTCAGCTGTGTGCTCACAGGCCTGGGGAGGAGCCCTTGGCGCTTCTCTCAAGTTTCTCGCACCTGAGTTTCTGCCTCGAGCGTGCTCTGGCCTGACATCATGCGCGCACGCTGCACCTGGGCCTGAGAAGCAGTTGCAAACAACAAGACTTCCTTTGGGATTGCAGAACTTCTCTTTGCATAGCCTTGCATTTTGCACACAGAACCCTGGCAGGCATGCTTGACATGTGTGCACCATACTTGGGCAAGCATGTAAACATATGTTACATATGATATGTAATGACATGTAATCAGTCTGTGCGTGATGCACCCCCTGCTGTTGCTCATTTAGCCGGACAAAGCCCCGTTTAATAGAGGCAACAATTGCACTGAAAAGGCAGGCAGCTCACACATACAAGTGGCTGTGAGACCGGCACGCTCCTGCTAAGTCAGCAGGCAGTGTTGAGTTGTGTAGCCACAGCGTTCCTTCCCCTTGCCCAAGTACTCTCTTTTTAGATCTGCACTTTCATTCTGCAGCAGCTCCACGCGGTTCCTGTGGTTGCCCCGGTTTGAGTGACATTCTACACAAGCCTTCAGCCTATGCATTCAAGTGCAGCAGGACTTCTTCCTCAGCCTATGCACAACTTCTCCCACCCCTCTGCTCCCAAAAGTCTTGCAGGATCTCAATCCTCTTTCAGCCGCACAGTTCACTTGCTGTGTGCCTATTTTTGCAGCAGCGCTGACACTCACATTTCCTTGCTGCTTGCCTATGCAACACCTACCATGACTTACCAGTTACAATCACTTGCTGTGTGCCTTTTCATGCAGCAGTGCCGAGGAGAGGAGAGGAAATGCAAGCCAGTGCCCCAAATTGGACCATGGTGCCCCTCTCCAGCAACATCAAAGGAGGTTGCACTTGCAATCATGCCTCCAGGAGGACTGCATTGCCCCTTGAAGTCCACAGACCACCGCACCCAAACAACTCCAGCACGCCTTGATGCAGAAGGCATGCAGCGAAAGAAATTGTACCTGAGCCTGCCTAGTCCCCATGCACAGTTCCCGCTATGTTTGCAACAGATTTGCCGATGCTTTGCTTCACCCACATCCAGCTCCATATGGCCAGACTTGTCTGCACGCACCAGGGCAAGATCCACTAAAAACTGAGGGACTGACCTCCATCGTGCACAAAGTTTTTTGGGGTTTCTAGGGACTGACCCCCATTGCGCACAGCTCCGAGTTCTGCACCTCCACCGCCGTAACCAGATGCTTCACCCACACACAGCTCCATATGGCCCGACCTATCTACACTTGTCAGAACAAGCTTTCTAATAAGGGACTGACCTCCATCGCACGCAGCTCTGAGTCCTGCACCTCCACTGCCGTCACCAGCTGCTTCACCCTGCGGTGCAGGGCCTCAGCCAGCGCTGAAGGGTGAGGGTAAGACAGGAAGTCTGGGCCCTCCTGATCTGGCGGCCCATCAGCAATGGCTGTGCAGCGGCGCGTGGCGGCCGTGTAGATGGTGCGCAAGTCCGCGAGGAGGGTGGCGTGGGTGGCAGCAGCCTCTCGGGCCTGTGTTGACCAGGGTTGAAGACTTTGTGTGTGTGTGTGTGTGTGTGTGTGTGTGTGTGTGTGTGTGTGTGTGTAGACAAGGAGGAGGGCTTCCTCTGGCATCTGTAGGATGCACCAGAGGACTCATGGACAGCTACTTTGACCATTGCTGGATGAGGTCATCCACAGCTTAAAAACACAAACAGGAACAGCTGCAGCGATAAATGCGCGGGCACACTGGGACTCAAGTTCCCTTGTGTCCAGGCCTTCACGTGGGCCTTGCCTGCAGCACCTTTGTCTGTGATCACTGGACTCATAGAGGAAAACATGTAAGGTGAGGTAATTTATCAAGAAATCCACCTTGCTCCTCACCTGCCGGTCCAGCGCCGCCTGCAACTCAGCCAGCTGGGCTGAGTGGTTGCTGTCTTGGGTGCGTGCCTCCTGTGAAAATATTGTGAATCACAGTACCTTTAAATTGCAACTCTGCCAGCTGGGGCTAAGTGGTTGCTTCCTTGGGTGCGTGCCTCCTACAAAAAAGGTCTTAGGCATCAGGGATGAGGTTGTGAGCACGGACTTGGCGTCCAACAGACTGCAGAGCAGCCACTCTCACACTCTGCCAGCAGAATGCTTCCGCTTAAGCACACGGAGCGCAGTGACGCCTGCTTCAGGTCTGCTTGAGGTCATGGCAGAATTAAGGTCACTGAGTGCAACGACTTCTGCTTGAGGCCAGTGGACGCGGTCACTGAACGCGGTCCCTGAATGCGACCACTGGATGCTTGTGGTCACTGTTTACAACCACTGCATGCGGTCACTGTATACGATCAATGGATGCAACAACGCCTGCCCGAGGTCAGCTTCAAGCCACCGGGTGCTTGAGGTCATTGGGTGCAACAACGCAGAGGGCAGCCTGAATACGGTGCTCTGCTTGTCAAGGTCCCGGCCAGTGAGCGGTGCAGTGCCTGAAAGCGTGATGGTATTGTGGCAGCAGCACACAAGCCAGACCTGCACAAGGCAAGCACAAGGCAAGCCTGACCCAGCATCATCATTTGAAATCCAAGCCAGCTGTACCGCACAAGCCAAGCAGACCCAGGTCAGTCCAGATCCAACTCCCGCCACCGCACCTGCAGCGCGATGCGCGTGTTGGCCAGCTCAGCGGCATGCTCCACATTGACAGCATGGGCTTTCTGTAGCTGTGTTGCGCTCCCAGCGCACTGGCTGCAGGGGACGACCACAGGCTGGGGCTGCGAGGTGGCAGTATATGTATGTATCAAGCTCCTGGTCCCAGGTTGCTCTTATGGAGCCAACAGGCATGCAGAGACCTAGATGTGAATAGACAGTTACAGGCTGGGGCTGCGAGGTGGCGGTCAGTGCGAGGTGGTGGTCAGTGCGAGGCGGTGGTCAGTGCGAGGTTGTGGTCAGTGTGAGGTAGTGGCCAGTGTGAGGTGGTGGTCAGTGCGAGGTGGTGGTCAGTGCGAGGTGGCGTTCAGTGGGAGGTGGTGGTCAGTGCGAGGTGGCAGTCAGAGCGAGGCAAGGTGAGCAGCAGTGGCCGCAACAACGGGAAATGCCAAACTTTTGCAACAGGCCTTGCAGCGTGGCAGCTGTCGTATCGCACAAATTCGTGATGAGCATGAGACCAGGAGCAGGATGCCAAAAATTGAAAGGCGTGTTACAAGAGGCCTTGCAGCGTGGCAGCTGCTGTGGTGCACAAAATGATGAGCTGCATGCACATGAGGCCAGGAGCAGGATGCCGAAAATTGTAAGGCGTATTGCAACAGGCCTTGCAGCGTGGCAGCTGCTGTGGTGCACAAAATGATGAGCTGCATGCACATGAGGCCAGGAGCAGGATGCCGAAAATTGTAAGGCGTATTGCAACAGGCCTTGCAGCGTGGCAGCTGCTGTGGTGCACAAAATGATGAGCTGCATGCACATGAGGCCAGGAGCAGGATGCCAAGAATCGAAAGGCGTGTTGCAACTGGCCTTGCAGCGTGGCAGCCGCTACAGTGCACAAGATGATGAGCTGCATGCATGAATCTGAAAGCAGGATGCAAACACGGATAGGTTTGGGGTTGGTTTGGGATCGACAGGCCACAGGATCGAGAAGCTCGAGCAACTCCCAAAGCCAGGCTTCCGGTAGCCTAGCACCCAAGCATGACTGCTTGCAAGCCAGGCCCACACAAACGGCCATCTCTGCATACTACCTCGTCAGCACATATGCTGCAGCTGCCTCCAAACGGGCCACACCTTTGCCTGCTGTGTGCGCTGCGCCTCCTGGAGCAGGGCTTGCACCTCATCCAGCTGCGTGCGCAGCCTCGCGTTCTCTGCCAACAGGAACTGCTGCTGTAGGCCATGCTGCTCTTGCTGCCGCAGCTCTTGTTGCCGCTGTTGCTGCTGCAGCAAATGGCCAGCACCTTCCCCTGAGCCACTCCTCTTTGCCAACCACAAATGCAGATCACCACCAGCTCCCCAGCCTTCCTTCTGCGCCTCGCTCTCTCCCACCCACCGTCCCGAATGCCCAGCCTGACCGCCAGCCCCATCACGCCTCATGAGCAGACCCTCCGACCCCGCGATCCCCGCACCCCCCCTGGCCATCCCCCGCTCCACCTCCTCCCGAATCTGTTGCAGCCGCACCCCCAGCTCCTCGCGCGCCTGTGCCCCTGCACCCATCCCTGATGATGGCACCCCCACTCCTGACACTGCATTGCCGGCATAGCCACCTTCTGCTGCCGCGCCGTGCAGCCTCCTTTGCTGATGCTGTTGCTGCTCCTCTACGCCAGCGGCGTGCCCAGCCTCCCAGGCCGCCAACTCCCGGGCTGTTTGGCTGTGAGCTCCAGCAGCAACGGCTACCTGGGGGGGTTGCTCCGCAGTGGCGCTGAGCAGCCATCGTGCATCAGCGCCCACAGGGTCTGGCAGACGGAAGTGGCCGATGCCGTTGCCCACAGCCAATGCGCGGGGGCTGCTGAGCAGGGCGTGCTCGTCTGTCAGCACTGGCGGGCGCAGCGCATGCTGCGGGTCATGCGGTGTGCGCATGCGTGGCGGTGAGGAGTAGGGAGAGCGATCCAAATGCGTGCGGTGCCCGTTTGCGGCGAGCTGTGCAGGTGGGTGGTGAGAGCTAGGCGCGGGTGGTGGTGGTGGATGGAGGTGTTGGCTTGGCTGGGTCAGCAAGGTTGGCTGAAGGTGGTCCAAGGGCAGTGGCAGGTCGTTGTGGGATTTGTGAGTAGGTGCGAGGTGGAGAGGCGGAGGTGCTGCACAGGGGGCGACCTTTTCCTGGAGAGCAAGGAGAGGCAGGCGGACTCAAAGTTCGTGAGTTGAGAGGAACGTGATGTGCAAGGCATGCGTGGGGAAGGCGCTAAACATGCTCATTCAAGGTGCAGCAAGGACAAGTTTTTCCTTGAACGTATCCCCAAGCCTGTAAACGGGTCTTCTTCTTATCCCAGCTGGCGGGTGCTGCACCCAGGCTTTGCAAAATAGGCCACTGCAGGTATTTAGGGTTGGCCGATTCCATATATCTACTCCGTATTTGGCGTTAATCTAGTGCAAAAGAGTCTGTAAACATGCCATGGAATACGCTCGAGTATATGGAATTGGTCAACCTTACATTTATGCATAGGTGAATCAGGCTGCGTCGGCACCTGCACCAGCCAGAAAACACAAGCAGATCAGCTGACAAGGTTTGCTTTGTTTGTCAGTTGGCGCCCTTGCTTGGAGGAGGAGCTTCTCTATGCCTTTGAATGATGCCAAAAATTATCTTGGGCATGCAAGCCTGCATGCAAGTGGTGAGGCCCCAGCTAGCTCCCAAGTTAAGGAACCTTAATCCTTAATGCACGCAACTGGCCCTAGCGTGCATAGTCCTTCCTTTTCTATCCAGTGGCCAGGGGTCAGCAAGGAATAGCCATCCTATGCTCCCTTCCGCAGCAGCATCTATCGTCCAGCCTTGTGGAGGAAGAAGCATGGGCACACAAGTCCCAAACACTTATGCAAACATGCACCACTTCCAAAAAAATTTGCATGGGCACTGCAAACACAAAGCCACCCCACCCAGACAGACGCACCTGTGCCTGCCTGGAGGCTCCAGATTGCTTGCTCAGGGAAGATGACCCCTTGCCATTCTCAAGGTCGCCCCTGCTGCTGCTGCTGCTGCTGCTGCTGAAGTGCCTGTCCAGGGCAGAGGTTGCTCGAGCCATGGGCTGATACTCAGATACAGCAGCTCTGCGGGAGGAGCTCTTGGTCAGCTCTTGGCCCATGCGACTGACCTGCATGTGTAAGTGTGTGTGTGTGTGTGTGTGTGTGTGTGTGTGTGTGTGTGTGTGTGTGTGTGTGTGTGTGTGTGTGTGTGTGTGTGTGTGCCTGGCTTCACGCTCCTTAGCTCCACCAACCTGCGTATCACTCATCTAACGAAACACAATTATGTATCAGGTGTAGAGTGATCACGGAAAGTTGAATGCGAGTATTGAACCAATCAAGGAAAGTTTTGCCCACGTATCTCAGTGAGCAGCCATGCAAACAAGCAGCCTCCAAATCATATCTTTGCACGCACCTTGGCAGAGGCTTGGGCGACAGGGTCCCCATGGGAAGGCGGCTTGTGCAAATCGTGGCGCACATGAGGGGCCCCCCTTCTCTCTACAGCTTCCCCCAACTGCTGCAGCTGCTGCTGCAGGGTCACAATGCTGCTGGGCTGCTTAACCTTCAGCAAGGAAGCCAGGGCCGCATCCCTCTGCTTGGTATGGTGGTGGCCATGGCGCTTGCGGTGCGACCTAGCTCTGATGGACCTTCCCTCACATTTGGCTCCGCTGGTGCTGCTACTGCAGCTGCTGCTGCTGCTGCTGCTGCTGCCTCTGCTGCTGCCTCTGCTCCTGCCTCTGGGTGCGTGCGATGGCCAGGGAGCCTTTGCATGGCTCATGTGCAAGGGTCGCGCAGAGGCATGCTCCAGCTGCTTCCGCATACGTTCCAGGTCTGCCAGCAGTGGAGGCGCAGGCGCCACGCCCTGGACCCCGCCTCCTTCCACTAAGCCTTGCTTGCCCAGCCAACCATGGGCAGAGCCATTTGGCGCGGCTCTGACACCTGAGTTTGGATGTCCTCTGTGGTTGGTGCCGGCTGCGGAAAGGCCCATAAGGTGTTCAGGGGGGACTTTGGTAGAAGAGGATCGCACGTTTCCACCTGCACAGGGGTGTGTGTGCACGTGTTGTTGATGTGGCCCACTTGGGTGGGAGGCTTTCTCTGGACAAACTGACCAGTTTAGCACAAGGGACCGTGCTTGCAAACACACGCCTCTAGGGCATAGCGGGAACTGCTTACACAAGCGCAGCTGAAACATGAAACCATCCTGCTGATCAGTCATACATCCTCAACTAAGCAGGTGAGGGACAACCCTCATTGACCTACTTCTTTTTTGCGCCTTCTCCAGCCGCGCGGTCAGCTCACACAGCTGTTTCTCAGCGTTGCGCAGGAGTGAGCTGGGCCTTGCAGACCCTGCTGGCCCTCTCTTGCCTGGTGAGCTCCATGGGCTTGTACTACGAGCCTGCTGTGCATCCAATCGTTCCTGCAGTTGTGCTAGTGTGTTGGCAAGCTCAGCAGCTGCCTTGTTCTGGCTATTTGGCGCACCGGCCATGCCTCTGCTGCTGCCTCGTAAAGCGATGGCGCTGCTGGATGCGATGATGTCTTTGTACTGCAAGCAATATTGAAAATATTGTAGAACTGAAGGTACAGGCATCATTTCTGAGCTGTGAGCACTGCAGCTGTAGCTGAGCTATTGTAGGGCAAACCAAAAGACATCATCAAAGAAGGTCAAATGACTTGGCACTGTCAGAACCAACAGGTGTATACTCACCTCGTCTTGTAGGGCATTGACCTTGGCTCTGGCCTTTGCTGCAGTGCTAACCAGCGGCTCCATGCATCAAACCGTCAAAGCACGAACTCTTTCACCAGAACCAGTCAACTCCCAGGGAATGTCACCCCAAGTCTGAGGGATCAGTCGCATTTCCATCAGCATAAGACATACCAATGCTAACAAATAATAGTGCGGCTGTGGGATACACACAAGGGCGTTCCAGACCGAATCAGTTATTCTAAAATAGGAGCATGCCAGCCTATCACGTCTGTATTGTGATGATATTAAAATAAAAATAAAAAATCCTGAAGCAACGGACACAGCTCCTGTTTTCCTTTGTAACTAGAAGGCAAGATGGCCATGGCTTAAGACTTGGGCACAGTTGAGGCGCCATACATTGTCGTTAATTAGTCGTCAATCTGCAAGACGGGGATGGCAGATGCTACAGACAGCTCAAATGTGCTTGAGAGCAAGCAACAAGAGCAGGTGCGTTGTTTTTGCTAAGTTGCTACTGAGAGCTCCCTAGCAGGAATATGTAAGCAACACAGTGTTGTGACCGTGTGGGCTGGAGCTGCTTTTAGACCTTAGACATGCCTTCTTGCTGACATTTCTTAGGAGGCACCAGCTGTGGAGCCAGCTCAGGGAGTTGAGCAAGGCGATGAGCAACAAGAGCAAGGAGAAGAACAGGTGAGTTGAATGAGGCACATGCTCTGAGGCAACTTAGAGCCCGTGCAGTGCCAGGACCATCTTCCATGACCTTATCGCCCCCATCCACTCCACCAGGCCCAAGAGGAGGTGCTTTCGAACAATGAATCACAAGACACTGATCCAAAGCCTGATGAAATTCCAGAGGCACCATTAGAGCCTGCAGCACCAGAAGAGCCTCCTCCAGCGGCAGCAGAGCCTGAAGCACCAACCGAGGAACCAGCAGCAGCACAGCCTGCAGCACCAGCAGCAGAGCCAACAGAAGAACCTCCAGCAGCACAGCAAGAGCCCAGTGACGATGCTAGCAGCTTACAACCTGGGCCATCAACACAGGCAGAGACCAAGGCTGACCCCCAACCCCCATCTTCAGAACCCTCTCCATCCACCGCGCAGGCTGAAGCCTCCTCACACACAGCACAGGCTCCGCCAGCTCCTAAAGCAGCAGGCCCTCCACCATCGCACGCCAACATACCAGCAGCCTTAAAACCCAGCCCCGGCAAGAGTAAACCAAAGGCACTCCAGCCCAGCAAGCCCTCCCCTCCACCTCGAAAGGCCCCAGCTCCTGCTCCAGCCCCCGCCCCAGCTCCTGCCCCTCGATCACAGCCTTCCCAGACACAAGCAGCTCAACCTCATAGCATAGTAGCCAGCACAGGTGGATCACCAGGGCGAACCCGCAAGTTCACGTTCACAGGCCCCCCCGCCAACCACACAGCCAAGAAGTTTGAGCGCCTGGACTACTCACACTCTGCTTTTGAGCAGATGCGCATCAATGCAGACAACGGCAAGCTGTGCAAGAAGCTGCTGGAGATCTCAACCCATGCAGCCCCCACCGCGTCCGCCAACAGGAGGAATCCCCTGCCCCCTGCACCCATCAGTGGGGCCTCCATCAACAGAAGGCGGCGGGAAGACAAGATTGCCAAAGATAACCTCACCATCTTCAAGCGGTTACAGGTGCGTCTGAGCAGTAAGCACTTGCCTGCTTGAATGCTAGTAAAGGCTCAACCCTAGTGGTGCTCACGTTTTGAGGCGACTTCTACCAAATAAACTGAAAATTGATGACAGATGTGTAGCATACAGACATGAGGGGCCGCATACTTGGAATATTGAGGTTCGATCCACGGGATGACCTGGGCCGCTGCTACTCTCAGATCACAAACTCTCCTTGAATCCAGGCCAGGGCCTGGTCGCATTTCAACAGCGTTCCATTGAGTGTACACATTAAGTCAGTATCTGCTCATAAGTGTGCTTCAGGGAAAAATGCCATGCGCGCTGATAGGCATACTGCGCCTGAAAGTGTGGATTTCTGTTTTCTCGGCCAGAGATACTCACAAGAAGCCCCCACAAAAGACAAAATTGTGTCCCAAGGGTGGTATGCATGCTAAGCAAATTACACTACCAAAGCAGGGGGAAAACAGTTGGGGTACCTGTGCGTTTCTGGCCAATGCTTTCCATTATCATGGCTGAGCTGTGTGGCTCAGCACATGCTCCTTTCCCCCCCTCCACATTATGTCACTCGTTGCCCTGAGGCGAGGTGGGTAATGAGAAATGTAATGAGCCTAAGCTGCCATGCTCTGATGAGATGACAGCAAAATCAAAGCCTGGGTGGTTGCTGTCATTGTTGGACCTGCTCTTCACATGGGTTATTATATCATACGTGAGAGTAATGAATTTAAGATTGGACTCCCAGTAACTATGTTGGCCTTGGCCAGGCATGCAGCTCATTACAACTTGAAGTGAATGTGCCAAGCCAGAGCACCAGCCAAGAGCTTAACAGCAAGTGCAGGTTTGCAAGCCGAAGTGCAAAGTGCCTGCCAAAGCGCGAAATGCCCTGCCAAGTGCAGGCTTACAAGCCAAAGTGCCTAACTTTGTGGACACACACATGCATGGGCATGCGTACAGACATCCAACACCAGCGTACTTGCATTCATACCCATTGAATGGCTACAACATTTCCGCATGATATCAGGCTGCTCAAGCACAATGAGATGCAAGGATGGCTGGAAGGCCTACAACTCACTTTGGCGGGTGCTTCACTCCTACCTTGGGCCTCTTGTGCATTTGATGACATCTTAAAGTTTATTACATCATGAGAGCAGCAGTGACCGTGTCAAGTGATATGCGAAACTGACTGCGGCAGCCAAAAACAGTGCAAAGAGGTGTTCCTCCAGTAGCAGCAAACCTGAGTGCTTGGAATACAGGGTGAATGCTAGATGGTGGGATGGGATGTTTCACCTCAAATAGGGAAGCCCATATGACTCATTGCCTGAGATTTGCTCCAATGTGTGCTCGACATGACAAATATTGTGCACATCAAGCGCACATGTAAGGCAGTGCAATTTGCCTCAAGAACAGCAGCGAAGAGGCATACTGGCAGAGGGTGATGCCAATTTGGCTAAGCATCAGACAAGAGAGATCAAGGAGAGCAACTTGGCGATGTACATAATATGCAGTGTGCACAATGTGCTTCCATGCTCGCAGGCTGTGAAGGCCAGCCCTGACATCCAGCGTGAGGTGCTGGCGAAGCAGCACGAAAACCAGACAGCCTACCTGCGCAATGTGCGCAAGGTACGCGCCCCAATGCCGCCCCTGAAGGGCAGGTCCTTGTCACCACCTCACCAGCGGTTAAATCTACCTCCAGTCCCGGGGGCGTCACCGCCACCTCAACAAGCTGCTCCGCAGCCTTATGCAGAATCACCTGCAGGATGAAGCACTCTGGAGTTAAGCTGAGCCAAGGATGTAAGGCTCAGATTTTGCAGTCTTTGTTCCCTAGCACGGACATGCTGAAGCCCTCCGTGGTGTGTGCTATGTGTTGTATGTGTACTCTGTGTTATCAAGTTTCAGAAAAATGGATGGACTGCAAAGGTCATTTTCAAACGCAAAAAGCACCTTGTGCACCTCTGTTGCGAATGCTGCTTTTCTATGCAATTGAGTGTTTAGCCGCCTCTTTTTTGATTGGGTGGCATGCTTCCATTCTATGCCGCCATGTCTGTGCTTTTATTGTACATGGATGCCAAACAAGAGGCATGATGCCACACAGGAACACCCAGCAAGATGTCCCAGAGAACTTTGTATGCCATATTATTTTTAGATCATCCCGCATAAATGTTTTTGAGGGGTGTGGGATGATTGCAAGACAACCTAAAGATAATTATTCCAGGGGCCGTAGGCAAGTGCAGGAAAGTGGAATGAAATTATTTGATGACTTTGAGGATTGATAAGGGGGCTTATGACCCTGTGAGAATGTGCGGGAGTGTGAAAATTATTATTGAGAGGGGTGCGGGAGTGTTGCGTGATTGTGAAAACAAGCAATTTGTTAAAGGGTGCAGGGTGATTACTTGATAGCACAGTAGCTAAATTTAGGTACAGAGTCTCACTGTCCTTCCTAGAAAGGTAAGATAAAGAAAGGAATGGATTACACAGCCTATCTGTAGCTGAGCTGTACCTGCCTACAAGGGCAGCTTAGCTGAAGCATAAGGTGCCTGTAACCAAACCAAATCAAATTTGTGCAAATGTCAACTGGAAGCCTTGAGCTGAGTTAGAAGTGCCAATTGTAAAAGTCACACACACATAAGTCACACACACTGTCACTCTATATGAAACAAGCATGCAAAATCATGCATAAAAACTCTGAAAGGCTGTAGTGTCAGGGAAATACACTTCCGTGTTTCCACAAGGAGCGCAAAAAGTTTGAGAACAGCATCTCTCTGAAAAATGGTCCAAGAGGCCATGATAAAAGTGAGCATGTTATGCTTTGTACTTCAAGTACACTTCAAGCACTTCAAGCACTGAAGTTCAGTGCTCAGCATCCAAGAAAAAGAAAAGAAAAGAAAAACTGCGTAGGCAGAGGAAACTCTCCCTACATCAATTAAGGAAAAGGAGACACATTGGCTCAGAAGGATAGGATAGGATAGGATAGGGTTACATAGCTGTACCTGCCTACAAGGGCAGCTTAGCTGAAGCAAAAAGGTGCCTGTAACCAAACCAAACTAAACTTGTGTAAATGTCAACTGAAAGCCTTGAGCTGAGTTCAGAAGTGTCAACTGTAAAAATCACACACACTGTCACTCTAGATGAAACAAGCACGCAAAGCCAAGCACAAAAAACTCCATAAGGCTGTAGTGTCAGGAAAATACACTTTTGCGTTTCCACAAGAAGCACAGAAAGTTTGAGAACAGCATCGCTCTGAAAAAGGTCCAAGAGGCCAAAGTAAAAGTGTTATGTTCTGCTTAGCACTTCAGTTCTCAGCATCCACTGTTTAAGATTGGCTCAGAAGAGCCGTGAGTCCCCTCCACCAAGAAGCTACAAAAAGAATATCCTAATGGGCACCTGTGCTCAGCATCCACTGTTATAGATGCATTGCAATGCTTCAAGAAAGGTTACCGCCAATACAGCCTGGTGAGTGCACTGTCAAAAAGGTATCAGTTGCATTGCCTTGCTTGAATTTCTCCAGCAGATAAGTACCCTCTGTAGTCTCTCCAAGACATGGCACGGGGTTTGGAAGTAAGGAAAGGAAAGGAATAGGTTGCATAGCTGTACCTGCCTATGAGGGCAGCTTAGCTGAAGCATTAAAAGAGATGCCTGCAACCAAACCAGACTCAAGCTTGAAACTAAAAAGAAAAGGTTGAAGTCTACACCTGTTTTTGCGTAGCTCCAACAGAACAGGGATTCATAGGAAGCATAGACTCTAACTTCGGAAGTTGCTCAAACTATTTCTCAAATAACCATGCCACATTCGTGAACAGCTCCATGCTTGCCAGGATAGCAATGAAGTACCGTGTCCAGCAACCAGAGGATTGACAGACGTATGTGTAGCTCCAACAAAGCATACATGTGCGCATACCCCAAACTCAATATGTTCAGCCCCACAGCACCAAGATACACCTTGTGTAGCCCCACGACTGGCAGCAATCACCAGCCATGTTTAGCTTCCAAAATGCTGAACTGTGTATGGCCCATACTGGGCCAGTGGCCCCGCACCTTCCTAAGATAAGGTAAGTTTACATCGCTATATCCACCTACAAGGGCAGCTGAGCAGAAACACTGAGGTCTGTAACCAGAGTTGGCCAAAAAAAGCACAACTCATACAACTTGGACTTGAAAGGTAAGACAACAAGTCATGCTTGTTGCGTTTTAATGTTTGGTGGAATGGCACGAGGTAGATTATGCTCAAAGGCTTTAAAGTTGTTGGATCAGAAAAGAAAAGAAAAAGCTGTGTTGGCAGAGAAAACTCTCCCTACATCAATTAAGGAAAGAGAGACACATTGGCTCAGAGCCGTGAGTCTCCCTCACCAGAAGATGAGAGGGGAGTTAATGTGGATCAGGTGGGTTTCTGGCAGCACGCTGCTCCAGGGCACCCGTGTTATGATGACTGTTTATTTTCAATGGCACGTCTGGTAGAGGTAAGCTTGTGCGCAAATTGTACAGGATGGGCATGGAGTTTTCTTGCAAGTGTTTCAGATCTATGTGAGTCAATCCCTAATTTTTTGAATTGACCAAGGGTATGGGCAGTGTAGATAGTCCCCCCCACACCCAGGAGGATTGGGTGGATAGTAATATCTGCACCTTGGAGTTGTTTGCACAGTTCGCTGTGTTGTTGCTGTGAGGCTTCTAGCTGGGCACCAGGCCTCGTATCTTCACAGTATTTGATTTTCTATCAAGTGATTTACTGGACATTACCAGCCAACTAAAACAAAACAATGATTGCAAATGATAAATGATTGCAAACGGACAAAAAGAAGTGTATAAACTAGCTAGCTTTTTCTTTTTCTTTTTCTTTTTTCTTTGTATAAACTAGCATAAAACAGGTTGAATTGAAGTACAAAAAGAGATTCCTGTAACCCATTCAGACCATACACGTTTTAAATTCAATGTAAGTTACATATAGAAAAGTTTGCCAGCAAAGAGGCCACGGGCGTTAAGGAAGGGTTCCCTAACTAGCTGATGAGCACTGTTGAGCACAGATGTAACTTTGGCAATAATGACTATTGGGCTTGCCCTGCTTATGCTCATCTAAATGATGACGATACACTTAGAAGAGAGTCCGGCTCTTTTAGCAAAGAACTTGTTGCCATCACTTGGCAGCCAAGCTGGGAGCCTGAAGACACCAAAGAAACATGGCCAATTTTCCTCCAGTTTCCGGGCCAACTTCTCTCTCTCTCTCTCTCTCTCTCTCTCTCTCTCTCTCTCTCTCTCTCTCTCTCTCTCTCTCTTGCCTTCCTAGCTTTTGCGCCTGCTTCTCTCGTCTCCCATTTCTTTTGCAGTTTCTGCTCATTTTTTTAAGGCCCTCATGGGAAGTCATGAGGGCCTTAAAAAATTCTCCCTTTGATGTCAGCCACAAGCAGACATTGTAGGAACTGGATGCTGCAAGTTCTGGATTACAAGCGTTGACCTTGTTAGACCAAATCCCAGGCACAGCATCCCACACAGGTCCAACACAACTACCCACGTTAGACAACCCCATCAACTGAGTGTGAACCAGCAATATGTGCACTTGACTAAAATAAAATACTGTGAAGACACGAGGCCTGGACAGCAGCTGGAGGCGGCACAGCGGCAGCATGCAGATCTACTAGATCATAGTATGCAAAAATAGAAGTGTAAAAGCTGTCACCTCACATACCATCCTTCTGGAATAGCTGGGAACTTCCCAGCTATTGAATGAATGCGCAGATAGATTTGCTAAATACCGCTACCTCAAAGGTAACAATCTGACCGATACCGGTATTCCTAGCGCTGGCCCAGGCGGCAGTCCCTTCTACAATATTGCTTGGCTGGCTCGAGAAGAGGCAAGGCCAAGTACACCTGAATCTTTCTCCCCCACTTCCAATCTGATTTACTTTCCAGACCTTGAAGATGCCTTGAAATCCCATATGCATGCTAAACACAGGCATGGATATGCAGATTGCAAGACGGGCTATTACACTTATTACCAGAATTTGCTACCTCATGCAAATGAGGGCACTAGCAATGCGTTCTGGAACATGCCCTGTATCACAACCCAAATGAAACGTACGATCTTCCAATACCGCACAGGCACCCTCTATATTTAAAAACATGCGGTCCGCTCAAAAGATCCTCTAGCCTCGTATGCCCTCTCCCAGAATGTCATCATATGGACAGCGCCCTCCACATTCTCTCAGATTGTCAATGCCCCACCATCCGTAACATGGTAACTGGGCATCAAAACATTGCCAGCAGAATGACTTTGAAAGTGGTCAGTGAAGGCTCTTATGGATCAAACCTTATACACATGGATGTAGGCTGCGCAGACTGTCTGGATCAGCATGACCTGCAAATCACTGAGCAAGCCTCTAGTCGTGTTATACCTCCCTACCTCTTTGACCCTAGCATTCCTGGTCAAGCTAGACGCATCTCCAGCCGCCCTGATGCTATCTTGGTCACTCCTTGCCCTGCTAACCCAAATAGACCACCTGCTCCCCCCTCACATCGGGTACTCCGCAGTATGAGATGTAATGAAGTAGGAAGAAGCAGCACAACTCCAGCCAGGCAACTTCATGAATTGAACGTTCAAAACCGCCATATCCACTTAAAAGAAATGAAATACTGTGAGGATATGAGGCCTAGTGCCCAGTTATAAGCCACACAGCTACAACACAGTGAACTGTGCAAACAACTTAAAGGTGCTGAGATCACTCTCCACACAATCCTCCTGGGTGTGGGCGGGACTATCTATACTGCCCATACCCTGGATCAATTAGAAATACTAGGGATTGGCCCGCAAAGGTCTACCAGCTTGGCTTGAAGCTTGCACGAAAACTCCATGCCCACTCTGTGCAATATGCGCAAAAATTTACCTCTGCCAAACGTGCCATTGAAATCAAAAACACTCAACATAACTCTGGTGCCCTGGGGCCGCATGCTTCCAGAAACCCATTTGACCCACACTAGCTTCCCTCATATCCTCTGGTGAGGGAGACTCACGTGCACGGCTCTTTGAGCCAACGTGTTTCTTTTTCCTTAATTGATGTAGGGATTGTTCTCACTGCCTACGTGTTTGTTTTTTTTGTGTGTGTGCGTGTGCGAGTGTGTAATTATAAATGTGCGTGTGTGTGTAATTATAAGTGCGTGTGTGTAATTATAAGTGCGTGTGTGTGTAATTATAAGTGCGTGTGTGTAATTATAAGTGTGCGTGTGCGTGTGTGTAATTATAAGTGCGTGTAAGTGTGTGCGTGCATGCATATGTGTGTGTATGTGTGTGCGTGTGTGTGTGCTTGTGCGTATATGTGCGCGTGCATGCATATTTGTGTGTGTACGTGTGTGTGTGTGTGTGTGTGTGTGTGTGTGTGTGTGTGTGTGTGTGTGTGTGTGTGTGTGTGTGTGTGTGTGTGTGTGTGTGCGTGTGTGTGTGTGTGTGTGTGTGTGTGTGTGCATGTGTGTGTATGTGTGTGCGTGTGTGTGACATTATTGGAGTCACAGGTGCTGCATAAGATTGAACTACTCTTTGAATTTTCAGCGACGGGAGAGAGCCTCGGTGTACTGTAATAACAAGAGTGTACTCAGTGACTGTATAATAAAAATGTATTTTTGGTGAACTAGGTGAACTCGCCAACGCGGCTGTGTATGTGTGCGTCTGCTGCCCAGAATTGCTCGCATTGAAATACACGCAATTTGTGATATGCTGTCGATGAAAAGGGATAGGGACAGCATGTAGAGTTTCGAATGGTTTCGGCCTTGTGAATGGGAAACGTATGTGGTTCTCAGGATGGGAAGGCCGCAGAGTCTGAAGGTGAAGGTGAGTGCGGCACTTGGTGAGTAGCAGCCATACATTGGCATTGCTCATTGCTGTGGCGTTATTGCTAACTCCATCCTTTGTCCACATCAACAAAACAGGCCATGGGAAGGGCCCATGGGACACAAGTCAAACAGGTAAGGCCTCCAAGCTTAGCAGAACAGAGCTATTAAGCTTAGCAGATAAGGTTGACTTATCTCCCGGCATCAGGATTGCCAAAAAATTAACGGCTGTGTCCTGAAATTGAATAGGGGCCACCAGCCTGACCTTACGTGTCCTGAGTTGCACCTCTTTGACAGGAATTTGTTCATTTCCTCTGGTGCATCCAGTATCTACCAATAACCTGTTTGCTGTCAGGGAAGGATGTGCTCACGCCTGGTGCGAATTCAGGCTCATCCTCACTCCTTGCTTGTTTCCTGCAGCTGCAGCCTCGGGCCAGCTGGACTTGCAAGCTTTTGTACAGAGCCTGGTACACAATGGAGGTAAGCAGTAGTTGCTTGCACACGCGTCGAAATACTGTACACGCTCACCGCTGTTGTTTTGCTTCAATTCTGCTTGCATGTGCAAGCATCAGCATAAGGTCATGAGGTGCCCCTTTCAAGCTATTTGTCATGGTGTACCTTTAAAGTGTAACTAAAAAAAACATGATTCCTGCCATTCGAATTGACTGATCAGCTCTGCACTTACAGAGACTGGAATTCCTGCATGATGCATTCCCTCTCAACCTGCACAAAGCGTTTATGTGGCCTCCGCAAACAAAATGTGTCCTGCAACCAGCTGGCGCGACAAAGGCTCAGAGCTGATAGCCACGTCTCATTTGCTCCATTCCTCTGAGCACACAGGATCAAGCACTCTGCCGGAGCTGGAGGCCAAGCTGGGGCACTCCCCTCACGCCATTATTGTGGCCCGAACTTCCAAAGTCCCTGCCAATGATGACCACACGCCGCCCAGCAAAGGAGCCAGTAAGCCACCTGCGCTGACCGCCGCAAGCATGTCGTCATACGTCAGCGTTATTAAAAGGCTGCAGCAAGTGGGGGGTAACAAAGCAGCCAATGACAGCAGCCTGGCTCAGCTGGAGGCCCTCAGGAAGAAGCAAGCAGCTGCCCCCACAAACACGCACGTGTGCACCTGCCTCACTCTGATGTTTGCCAACTCGGCAGCGTTTGAGGTGCTTGGCGCTGAGCACGTGCAAGAGTGGGCCGAGGTTCATATAAAGCAGAACCCAATGTTGATGCACATGCTGGGCTCAATCAGGTGAGATGGGGGATGCGGCAGGCATGGCGGGCATGGGGATTTTTGAATGAGGACCAGCCGTTGGTGCAAATGAGCACGTGATGGGCTGCTGGGAAGGGCAAGGGCAAGGTGTGGCAACTTGTATGTTCTGCATTTCAGGCTATTTTTACAGCTCAAGGATTGGAAAGGGAGGGAAAGGAGAGGAGGGAGAGAAGAGGAGAGGAGAGGAAAGGGAGAGAAGAGATGAGGGAAGAGCCACACAGCTGTACTTGCCTACGAGGACAGCTTTGCTGAAGCAAATGGTGCCTTTGACAGCTCAAGGAGCACCTTGCCAAGAGCACAGAGGCTGCAGCTTGCTGGCCTGGCAGACACAGTGTTGCTGGGCACATTCTGCATGTGCCCACACAAAAGGATGTCCCGATTCCTTGAAGGGGGTGGGGGTATTGCCTTGTTTATAAGGCGTGAACTGGTGCTAATAAGTTCTTTGCCTGATACTCTCTGTTCTGCTCTTGGAACTGGCTAGGACGGCCACCGCTCACACTCGAAAGTCATCGCTCAACCTTCCATTCTGCTGACGCGCGTGCAGGAGGACTCGGGGCAAGCCAGAGGTGTACCGGCATTTTGTCCCAGCCAGAGAAGATCTGGGAGGGTTGCTGCAGCTGGATGTCGTCCTGTGCCCGCTCCATGACGGAATTCAAGAAGTCGAACCAGTACTGTTGATTGGTCTGAAACCTTTGGAGCAGGAGGGCTTGTCTAGCCTTAAGCAGTCAAGCAGCTCTTTGCAGCAGAAGACCAGCCAGGGGGGAAAACCAAGGGCGTCAGCACTAGGAAAAGACTCCAAAAAAAAGCCTGCTCACAAGGAAGTCGAGGCGCCAGCACCAGCAAGAGACTCCAAAACAAAACTTGCTCATAAGGAAGCCGACGGGCCAAGCGGCGGCTTTCTAACGCCTCAGCACCAGCATCATGACCTGTACTTGACACTGGCACATCTCCCGATGGCTGTTACATTAATGAATTCATCTGGCCACATCATTTGGCAGAATGGCAGGTAAGCATATGGCGTCGGCATGAGATAGGAAGGAGCCTTGGAGATCGAACTGTTACGCAACGACCCCTAGCACGGCGTCAACGCCCTAGCACGCTGTGCATGATAGAAACAGGTTGTCGCTGTCACACTCCCAGGGCTTGTTTGGCTGTCTACGTTCACAACAGGATCCTTTGCCCCTTTTGTGCCTGTGACAAGGATGCTTATTTGGCTTTGATCTCACTTGTTGTCATTTCATGCCCCTGTGGAATGGCCAGGGAGCCATGAGTAATCACATCCCTCCCTAGCATCTGCTGGCCCACCTCTCTTCTGTAGCGGTGGTTGTCCGAAATGAAAATATGAAAAAAAACTCGTAACAAGAGGGTGACAAGCCGCTGATGAATTCTTGTAGCCAAGAGAAAAATGCATTCTGGGTCTTCAAGTGCCTTAGCAAGTGTTCATGCTTTACCAAGTGTGCAAGTGCCTTAAGGACACAAGCCCATTGGCTATATGACTCTGTGTCCTGATGATATGAATACTGTTCTTTCGGCCTTGCTGATCCTTAGCTGCTCTCGCTGCATCCGGGGTCACGCCGAGGGTGCTCTTGTATTATTTAATATGCTTCATTGAGGTATTGAGTAGTATTTCTATAAAATTATAAGTGCACGAGGTGCAACCGGGGTCAAGTGTTACATTTGCTGTGGCGCTTGTGAGGTAACAGAGGGCTTTTGTAATAGTTACACATTCTATACACCTTGAGAAAACCCCAGCACGCGAACCCCTGGAAACTCTCTTTAGAGCCAAGCCTGCCGCTGCTAAGGTACCTTACTGCCTTGTTTCTTGGCTGCTTGCAAGTCCCCTGGGTGTCCATGCTCCTTGGCCAAGTGACCATTTGGGATGATTTTATGAAAATTGCTCTTTCGGCCTTGCATATTCTTAGCTGTTCTCGCTGCATCCGGCCTCACGGCATGGATGTGCTTGTATTATTTTATTTGATTTGTTTTAATTTCCAATGGATTTCATATAAAATTACAAGTGCACGATGTACTAACGGGGTCTTTTGTGGCATTTGCTGTGGCGCTCGTGAGGTTGCAGAGGGCTTCCGTAGTATTGTAAGTGTCCGTGCATGTTGAGAAACTTCCAGCACGCTCACCCCCGGAAACTCTCTTTAGAGCCAAGCCCGCCGCTGTGCTGTGCTATCTTGGTGCCTTGCTTCTTGGCTGCTTTGCTTGCTGGCAGCGGCTTGTAAATAATCGTGGAGTCGGCCGTGACGTGTGAACGCGACATTGTCATGCCTGCAGGTCTGTAGCTCTGCTGGGTCTTGCAAAGCCAGGGGATAAGTCATCCCAATACAGACTGCAGCACCTGTTCCGCCATGACCCTGACGCCCTGGACGACCTGCTTGTTGCCCAGCAAGAGGGGCAGGTGGGCAAGGACAACTTTTAATGGGCAGTCTTGAACTCATGCATTCAGCTGTGCAGGCGGTGAGGCCTTTACTAGCTCGCTAGCTTGGGAACCTTTCCTGAATGCACGCAGCCGGACCTGGCATGCAGAGTCTTACCTTTTTCTTTTTTTTCCAGCTGTGCAAAACAAATGCAATGCAGCGAGCCTTATGTTGTGTGAAGATAAGGTTTTGTACGCTGCATGACAAGAGAGAGGACAAAGTCAGTTACTGAAACACATTCTGAGGAGGGAAGGTGGGCATGGAAAGAATTGCAACTTGGAAATTCAAATGCTGAGGAACACAAGTCTGCGTAAGGCACCCACTGTATGAGCAAGGAGGGCTGCTGAACGCTGAGCACAAATACTGCCTTGTGCTTGACATGTGCAGGGCTGGAGTGGCCTGGTGCAGGTCCCCTTGGTTGCGGCATGCTCAGCATCGGAGAGCATCATCGGCCAAGGTGCTGCCAATCTGGGATTGTGGATGCTTTGTCGCGTGCCCTTGGGTAACTGGTGTAGCTCAGATACTAGCTTGCATCAAAATAAGTAGATTTGTAGCAGCGCGCCACATCGTGCCGTAAGGCAGCCTGAAAGGGGCTCAGGTTGGTCAGGGATTCAGGGAAGGCTTTGGAGTGAATCAGGACACTTTCTCAAATTGTTGCGTGGATCTTCATTTATTCAAAATTACTTGCATTGCAACAGTACAACACTAAAAAAAACATGTACGATTCATGCGCCGGAGTGGACTGCTTTTGCTTGGATTGACCCGTGTGGTGCAATCCTTTGCTCCTTCCTGCAGGTGAAGATTACATCCAGGAACGCAAGTCCCTCTCCAGCAGCCCCAGAGGCAAGGATAGTGCAATGCATTGCGTGACAAAACCCTTGAGCCACACTGGAGACTTAGGAACCAAGGTGGGAGCTGCACAAGGTTCAGTTAATGTAGTGGATCACTGTGAATCACTGAGTGCTGACCTGGGTTGAGATGATTTGCTGGTGCCCGCAGACAACAAGTAGCTGTCCTTGAGACTCCTGCTGCTGCTCAGAAGCTGCTGAGACTGTTTCGCAGTTTCTTGCCCTGAATTCCTAGGTTGCAGTGCATCTGTAGCTTGCCACTTGCCCCCGCAATGGTTAATGTAGGTGTTCTTAGAAAGTGCTGAGAAGTGGTTGTGTAAGCTGAAAAAAATCTTGGCTTCTTCAAGAGAGTGTCGTTCTTGTAAATTTTGGACGGCACGTGCCAATTCAACAAAGAACTAGATATGAGGATTCCTGAGATCAAGAGCTATCGATCGGTACATAGTGGGTAAAATTGGAGGAGGTCAGGATTGGGGGGGGATCGGGGCGAAAACAGAATCTTGGGAAACCTTTTCCAGAAAAATCCCCATGCCACTTTAACAGAATTTTAAATGCTTCATTGAGTTCTTGAGCTCAAGCCCTGTTGATTAATACCCTTTTTTTTTTAAGTCATAGAGTCAAAGAGTATGTATAAAAAGTGAGGGTCAGTGTACACAATTAGAAATCAGTGCCACATTCGCATGGGTGTGGGCCGCAGGGTGTATGGAGGCAGCAAATTAATCCTAAATTCCAGGGTAGTTACAATGTACTTCGTGTTAATGCATGGTGAAATTTGAGGGGTAATTTGTTGACCTGCAAGCCAATTGGGGGTGCCTGGCAGGGCAGGTTTTTAAGGGTGTCTGCTGCCCAGTTTTTGCCCCATTAAGCGCTCTGCTGCAACTCACTTTTTCATTGCTTTGAGTTGCAGACGGGTGCAGGGTTGGAAATGGAGCAGATTGGTTCCTTTATTGTCCGGATATGGCACTGGAAGGGGTGGTTTGGGGGATGGGGGGGGGGGGACAAGGGGGTCCAGCCCGAAATCTTTACGTTTAAGATGCCTTCCAGACAAAGCATTTTTCCTCCCTCCTGGCTTCATGCTCTTCTTTCTCTTGCACTGGGGAGGACAGGCATATTTTAAGCAAAAAGAAAAGGTCCCCCTATAACTGAGTCTGAATACGCTCACTGCGTCTCATTGCTGCAGGATTGTCTCGACCCGCCTCTCCCCAACAGCAGGCGTGAGCACTGCGTACAACCTGAAGAAGTTTGCCCTGCAACCCTCCGCTCAGGCCTGGGGCCAGATGCTAGTTCTTTGGCAGGCAAAAGCCTCACCGCTGCTGCTGTTCCCGGCCCAGATGGTGCTCAGATGGCATCAGAAGGGGTTGCTGGGAATCCAAGCTCTGCAGTGGCGGGCCATGGGGCCTCTGTGGCGGGTTTCTCCTTCCCAGATTCCCTTTCAGGTCTGTGGTTGCATGGCTGGTATGTTTGCATGCACAATGGCAGTCACTTAAGTGACCTTGAGCATGGGTGCATGTATTTGGTGCAAGCATATTTGTGCATGAGTCTTATCTTTTTTATGAAGTGATGCACGAAAAGTACGCTAAAATGCATTCCATTTCGGTACCCATGAATGCCTGCAGGAAAGGATGCCAAAGAAGGCATGCCTCTCCAGCATTCTCCCAATCAGGATGCTGGCAGCAATACTGTATCTACCTCGGCAAGCAGACAGATTGGAGCATCCAGCGAGGGCCCTATCAGGTGTGCTGATTGGTCCAATCAATCTAGTTTCACAACATCACAACACCGCAGCTACCCACCTACCACAACATAGTTGTCAAAGCACTTGTGTACGGTTGCGTTCTTTGCATGCTAGCCATTTCTGGTGATCACAGGGTGTGGAAATTAATGCCAATCAAAGATGTTGGGAGTCAAGCAGTGAACATGGCTGAGGGGCATGAATGTCGGTGGGATTGGGGCAGGTCCTCCTCAAGGCCGAGCCTTTCTTTCCTCTGAACAATGTCCACAGGGTCTTAACTCATGCGTGTAACTGGACTTGCCCACCAACTAGATATTTGAACTAACTATTGAACTAACTGAATATCAATGTTGATATGTCTATGAATATAAACTGTTGTGGCTTTGTGCCCGGCCACAAGCCACAGTGCCCGGCTTACAGCGCCCGATCTGTGTCAGACCACAGTTTGGCTCAGTGGCCATCCATCTACCCCTCCAGATGCTCTCACCCGCCCTGACCCAGCCAGACCACCGATCGACCCCATTCCATTTGCAACTGTGTCTGTTGTGCTACTGCTTCACACTCTGGGGGCAATTTTGTGAAGCTTACGTTGGTTGGAAGAATCATGTATTTTTAATGATGTTCTTTCGTTCCCATTTTGAGCTCTCAAGCATACACACACACGCAAACACAGAGTTTGTACTCTTTTAATGGGTTGTGCCTTCTTAAACTTAAAACATGATTGAGTAATAAAAAAGTTTTGGGGAGGTGGGTTAAAGGAGGTTCAGAAAAGTTTCCTTTGATGGATCCACCAAAATGGTTAAATTAGGACCCTCATAACACTGTCATTGGATTTGCTTAGTTCTTAAATTACGAATTGCCCAGAAAAATACTGTGCATGTTGTTTCAAGTGCTGAGATCTGTCTGAGGACCATCCTGCATCACAGCGTTTGGAAAGTTGCAATTTCAAAGATTGCCCCTAATGACAGCACTCCAGGACTGCGTCGTTGTGCCATGCAAGGGGCTTCTTGGGGCGGGAGCTTGAGGTCAAATAGATAAGCACACAAGTCAATTTAGAAAGGAGCTGAAGCTCTGCCCAGACTTTCTGCATTTCCTTGTGACATGGGCACAACCCTCAGCACAGGCAACCATGTTGCATCTGCAGCTTAACAGAAGCTAACCAACGGCCTTTGTGAAAAGCTGTCCACCCTTTAGCTACCACTACAGCTACACGTTCCCCCCGCAGCAAATTTCATTTTAAAGAGGCTTCGGCCCTCACACCATTGCCTAAAAACCCACTCACCAGATCCCTGAAATGATTTGACAAGGTAAGCGTTTGCGGTTTTAAGGTTAAGGCTCTGGTTGTAAAGAGGTCTCCAGCCAAGCCTACCAGCGCATGCCTGTTTCCCCAACCTGTTGCTATCAAGTTTTCCAGCTTCCCTGGTCAGCATGTTTCTTTGGAAGGAAAGCAAAGGGTTACATAGCTGTGTTGGCAGCTTAGCTGGTCAACATCGTACTTTAAAGGAAAAAGGCAGTGGTATCATTGCTGTACCTGCCTCTGAAGATAGCTACTCAGCATCTCGTTTTGCAAGCTGCTAGCAGCTCTGCTTTTTGTGGTTGGTGCCCTGCCGCTGCTGCTGCTGCTGCTGCTGTCGCTGCCGCTCCTGTAGAAGACTGGTTTGGGGTCCACATGAACAGCAATGTGGACATGGCTGCTACCTTTGCAGATCAAGGCCTGATGCAGCCCCAAGCTTGGAGCCCACAGTTGACAAGGGCTCTGATAGAGGCACTGGCCAGGTGAGGTCAGGGGTAGAGGAGGTTCAAATGTTCTTCCTTGTGGGTTGTTGGCCACACTTGGTGGAAATGGTGGACTGCAAACACTGCGCATCAATGGCACAAAGATGACGTGGCAGTGTAGCTTGTTCAACCGATGTGCCTGCGCTTGAATCACCTCCTTTCTAGACTTGCTGAAGGCTTCAGCCTGAAGCTATATCCTGTTAGCTGTGTGCATATGCATGCATTTGAGCCGCTGCCGGCTTCTGTTAGCTGTGTGCATATGCATGTATTTGGGCTGCTGCTGGCTCCTGTGAGCTGCGTGCATGTGCATGCATATGAGCTGGTGCTGGCGCCTGTGAGCTGCGTGCACATGCATGCATGCATGTGAGCTGCTGCTAGATCCCGTGAACTGCAAACATGTGCCACTGTTGAACTGTGCTTCCAAACATCACTCCTTGGCACACCCGGTGGCATCATCTGACCACAAGCCGAGGGAGCTCAGGAGGAATGCTTCATTCTGTTTTTTTTGCTCTTTGACCTGTTTGTGCCTTAAGGAGTGCCCACACACCAATGCCTCATAATCTTCTCTCAGTGGTGCTCATACATCTCATACATCTTCATGCGCCTCCATTAATACGAGCAGGCACACGTGGAGGATATTGTAATATCAGGAAGCCTGCCAGCTTCATTGCTCACCTCCAGCCTAAGGTCCCGCCATCGACTAGACAGGCGGCACTCTGGGTACGAGCAGCTGGCCAGCTCGTCCATTGGCCTGCAATCTGCCTGCGAGACCGTCACTACAAAGGGAAATCGCAGGGTTTCCAACCTGGGTCTCTCACCATATCAGCGGCAGAGCCTGGGCGCAACAGGGCTGAATGCATACGAGGGCAACGTCATTGCCTTCGTAAATAATGACAACCTTCTTATGGATGGGGAGAGGGGTAGTGTGGCCACAGGCGAAGGTGGGTGGCCAGGGAAGGGAGCGAAGAGCAGGTGGATGCTTACTACTGGCTAGTTATAGCGGCACTATCTTCTTGTTAACACTGGACATGAACACTGGAGCATCCTGCTTGGTCACTGCTTGGGTACACCTCTGCAGTGCCACAGGTTGGCTGTGCTCCATTTGCACTAAAAAATGAAGCTCTGAAACTTGCAAGCCCCTTGCCGACCCGTCCAAGGCCAGGCCCAAGAGACGCTCTTCGCACCACTGCGCACTCTGCAAAACTGATCAATACAGCATGACACTGCATACGAAAAATCATTTGCAAGTAGGAAGCGATGTGAGGGCTTCATGTCGCGTTCTACCATCCCATGTTGCATTTGCGCTGCATATTGGAGTCATTTATTGCCTTTAAGTGACGTTGCACTTCCTGTACACTGAGCAAACTATCTGCAACACGGGCCAAATGACCAAGTCTGAGGTAGAACAGTTCTTTCTGACTTCATTCCCTCATGTTCGTGCACTCATGCTTCAACTCATGCCAGTGGCAGTCAAGATGTTTGAACAGTGCTGCTTATAGGTTGCCAGAGCAGGAATGTTCATCATGAATGGGTTGCATTTTGGCACCACGATTGTATCATTTCATCATGTGCTTACTCTGAATTGTTGGAGAGGTCAAAAGTCCATCAAGCTTTTGGCGAACTTAGGTTCTGTAATTCCATGAATTGTATGCCTTTTGCCGCAAAGGAATATCCTGCCACCCCAATAGACCCCCCTTGACAACCTCCCTGGCACCCTATTGACTGACCCTCGTCCTCCCATCATCAACTGTGCACAAGGGAGAAAGGGGCTCCTGCAGGCAGGCATGCTGAGCGCCTCAATTTTCTAAAATGCTTCAACAAGAACATCAGCACCCCATGACAGGTTGGCAGAGCTGGGATGGGCGGTTAGGGGTCAGTAACTACGCCCCTCCTCCTCCACCTTTCACACAGACGTGTGAAAGGATAGTTTGTCAGACCTCAAACCATGTTGAACTGTGGGCAAGCTCATTTTGGCAAACTGGTGAATGATACAATCCTGATTGGCATGCATCGTTGACCCTGGGTAAGGGCGCATAGCTAACTGCTGAGGAAACACAGTGTGAATTGTCATGCGCTGCCACAGCATGTACAAGTAGGTCCAATTAGGTAGGGGGAACAGAGTTTAATCCATGCCAGTCAAGATGACTTTTGCTGCAACGCATGTTCGCCAGGCATGGAGTCCCGCAGGGATAACAACCTTCCCTGCATTCACTTTTGATACAAAGTTTGGACCATGCTTGATTATGGTGTGTCATACTTGCAGCAGGCATGGAGTCCCTCAAGGCAACACTTAAGGATGCCCGGCCCTCTAATGTGTCCTTTCCACAGCGCCTCTTCCGAAGGCGCAGTCTGTACTCCATAGCTTCGCAGCCAGAGCAGGACCAGGCAAGTGCAATCGAGCTGGGGAGTTGTGTCACGTTTGCTGCTGGCTCAGCGCTGTCTTCCCAGCATGCACCCTCTTGTTGGTGTTGCACGAGTGTGCAGCTGCTCACCTCAATTGGTCCACACACCATGTTAACGCTTCCGCAGGTCCTGTCAGGTGCTGTTTTGGAACCGATGGCCATGTCCCCATCACAATCCTTCATTGCGCAAAATCGAGTCAGCGGGTCTGTCGCCAACTGCTCATTGAATTGGCTGGCGCAGGTGTGTTGGGCAGGTGCAGCAGCCTGCGTAGCTGCATCTGTGTTTGCCGTATGAGCATGCCTGCCTCAAACTTGTGCTGCATGCATATGCTCCAATTATACTGTGATCCAAGCATACCTCTGCCGCACACAGCAGCACGATGCCCCAGCCCCGGCCTCAGCAGTAGGTCCTGCTTGCCATGTTGCGTGCAATCCGTCTTCCCTCTTCTGCAAGCCCGGAAGATCTTTTGCAGTTGAGTCGAGGAAAAAAGCAAGCATAGTGGAGGGGTCCCAGGCAGTACTCTGATGACACAGCCAAGCCCATGCTGAGATGATGTACTGATGCACTCTGATGACACGGCCAAGCACATGCTGAGCTGGTATCTGCTGTCCCATGATCACTTGCAGCTCAGAAGCAGGATGATTCAAATGACGCATTGGATCTGGGACAAGCTATCCACACAAAAAGCAGCAACAACAGCCTGTCATGGTTAGCTTCGTTGATGTGATGCGGCCACTTGTCTGGTACCCAGTGCTCTGCCTCCTTCTGCACTTCTGCTGTAGGCAATGTGTAGAGAGCGACAACATGCTCAGCTTTGAAATTGATCATGCAGGAGCACGCAAATAGTGGGGCATATGTGAACAGCGGCGCATTTGGAAACAGTGGGGCATTTGGACTGCTCGAGCCTACAAATTTCTACTTTGACACAATCCCTGAAGGTACAATAACACCCTCCTGTTTTGTAAATACATACCTACATACCGGTATTGTGTGTGAGTGGCCAGGTGACATCCCAGGAAAAAAAGGGGAAGAAGAAATGTGAATTGCATAGGGTATGGGATGTGCTACCTCTGTCCATCAATACTTGCTGGAAGACCCAAGTATGTGTCCATTTTGTATGCACACTTTTCCAATGGACGTGTGCAATGAAGCACACAACCCGAAAACCATGGGTTTTGTCATGTCAACCATCAACCTTCAGATGGTCTGGCTTCTGGAAGGAAGACAAAGTACGCATGCCTAGTGTGATTTGGGCATTGAGCTTTCCTGTCTTTCTGTGCCCTTGCCCATTGGACATAAGCCCTCTCCAGGAGAAGGTGCAGCCTGCTCGACAGTGATGGCCGGCAATGCTAGCATGCCCTTTTAATCTTTGCATGTGCCCAGGATTTGCCTTTAGATTCAGCGGAGCATGTTTGATTGACTGCGTCATTGAAAGCAGGCATGGAAGAGCTGCGTAGGGCTTGCAGGAGGATGGGAGCACTTTCTGAAGACATGCTTCCTGCGGTCCTTCCAATCGCCTGATCAGCTGTGCCTATTGCAATGCAAAGTTCCATACAAACTTCTCTATCAACCATGAATTTCGAATACCTGGGGCATGGCTCTGGGGGCACGCGAGTCCGGGAAGCGAGGCGGTAGAGGGGGATCTTCAAACAGGCAACAGAAAGAATGCTCCTTGTAGGTTGAATAATAAGTGAACGGCCTCTGAGCTGTCCTGATTATTTGCTTCACTGCTCTGTACGCGCAGTAAATCACTCAAAGGACACAACTACCGGCAGCGGCTCTGCTGCCAGAGCTGGTTCAGAGAGACTCAGAGCTCAGGTGGGTTAACTGATGTTCCATGCAGCTGATTGTAATGTCTGTTCACATCCTGATGGCATTAAGGTTTAGCCTGGATTTTCATCAGCGAGGGAAGAACTTTTTTATCCGAACAGACCATCCATACAAAATTGGATATCATCCTCGCTTGAATGGCAAAGACCCAAACAGTGGTGCGCATATGTTGAAGAAAGAGGAAAGGACAGGAGCCTTGCCTCAAGGGCCTTAACTGGTGCCCCCCCCTCACATTTTGGCTTTTGCCAAAGTTTTGGGGTGAATTCGATTCTTGTGCTGCCAGGGATGCTAGATTGGTACCTCAACAGAAAGTTGCTCTTTCATATTTTGATGAGCTTCACCTCACAAATTTCCCCAACGGCTCAAGGCAGCTGCAACCAGTCAGCGTTGGCGAGCGTGTGCTTGCATGGGCAGGCTCATGACTCACCAGCCTTTAAAACCAAACACTTAACCCGGCAGCCCATCTCATACGGAATGATCACCTCAATTCTATGTCATACTTTGGGCAGAGCTCCATGACAGCAGCTGAGCAACCCAAGCCAGGAGGGGGTGCGAACAGGGACGCAGAGCAGCGCCCCAGCATGGACTTCAATGACCTTCTTGATTTCCGTGATGACCATGCATCCCTGCAAGCGGGCACAGCCACCTCATGCCCCTGTCCCGAGCCGCGTGGGCCCAAGGTGCCCTTGCCCTCCCACCTTGGCACATGTCATTCTCAAAGCAGTCCCCTGATGAAGAAAGACCAACTGGACAGGGCTCCCACGGCAGTGGACCCCAAGGGGAGGGAGAGGCAGATGCACAACAGCTCCGTCCTGCCCTTTGCCAGTCAGCACAATTGGGACGCAAATGTGAGTATGGCACATGCATTAGCAGGAGTTCAGTAAAGGAGGATGGGGTGGCTTGCTCTTTGCTTGCCTGCTTGTTCAGCCTTCTCCCCCTTCATGCTTTTGTTGTGAGCAGTGTCACAGCCAGTGTTGGGACGTGCATGTGTGTCATAAGCAGCGTGTGTGTGTGTCCTTAGCATTCATTGCACTTTCTTGGAGAGCGACATGATCGCCCTTCCGTTTGCAGGTCTCTCTGAGCATGGACGAGCCAGTGTGTGGAAAAACGTGCGTGTTTGTGTCCTTAGCATTCAAGCATTGCTTATAGAGTGACATGCTCGCCCAACCTTTTGCAGGTCCCTCTGAGCATGGACGAGGAGCAGGATCCTGCGGGGACTCCCTGTAGCACTTGTTGGTGAGTGGCCTGGACTGCTTTGGATTGCTGGTGATTCTTAAATCCTTGCAATGCTAAACTCTCATGCAAACCTATTGAGTGTGATGACAACCTCTATGACATTATAGTGTTGTTTTGCTTTAACAACCTCGTGCTTGCCTGTGCCTTGGTCACCACATATCTGACCTTATAGTTACAAAGTTGCACCCACAAATGGATCCACCCAAAAATTTCATGCATTCTGCACGCCTCGTTGAGTGCCCTGAGCTGATAGACGTGTTGTGAAGTCCTAAGCATTGAGACCTACTGAGGAGTGGTGCCGGGGGGGTGCAGCTTGAAGAGGTTAGGGCACACAGGGGATGAGTTTGGCCGGTTGAGCGCACATTCAAGCCGACCTAGTGCACAGCAGGGTTCACCCAACGGGACCAGCTCAGCGCTAAAAACGTGCCTTTTCTAACACCTAGCTTTCAGATGGGGTGTTCAGAATTGGCAGGGGCAGGCTGGCTGGCAAATGGCTTCTGAAGAATGTCACACAGGGATGTGGCGCCTGACTTCAGTCATCCTTTTGTATCCATCATTGCTTTTGCCCCAGCTGCTGCTTCTTGAGGCATTTGTGTATATGTATATCCTGTAGGATAGAGGGAACTCAACTTTATGCAATGTAACTGACACGAGGCAATCAACAGCTTGCATGAAGGGCAGTAGACTTTCAGCAAGTATTCACGTCAGTATAGAAAAGAGCACCATACCTGCCGTGAAATGTTGGCTCTGTTGCTTAGATAAAGGTTGCCCAGCTCTCGGAACAACCACAACTGTTGAGATGCTTAGAGGACAGAGCTTCAGAACAGAACAAGGCTGGGTAACAAGAAAGAAACTGAGGGAGCCTTGTTCAAAGCTAGCACAGTTTTGGAGCACTACCCATTACAAACAGGGAATAGGAAGGTGGGTGAGCACTTCCAAGTAGACAACGCCATTGGTGAACTATTTGCAGTCGATATAATATAATAGATATACATATATGTGTGCATTCCAGTGGTTATCTGTCCCTACTTTTAGTTCTAAAGCAGTTTTCCGCTGATCCAGGTTAAAGACATTGTCAGGTGGGGATTTTGGCTGGGGCGACACATCTGTTAAGAAGTAACGCATGCACATATATATATATATATATGTATATACATACATATATATAAATACTGTGCAATGAGACAAGTAATCTTACAAACCCTTCATAAAGCTGTAATAACCCACCAGCTTGAAGTAAAGTGCCCTGTCTGAAGGCTGCCTCATTGCCTTGCATGTGAATTGTGTACTGCTTGCCTGTAAACATTGAATTATTGATCATCAAAAAGGGTCATGCAGCAGCCATGGTGTGTGTTGAACAGAGCCATGCTAAATGAAGGTGCTGGACGTCTAGACGCAGGACAGGCTCACCAAGGCTGTTCATCAAAGCTGATCTGGTGCTTTTTCATCAGTTCTGACAGATTGGGCAGATACACTTCTGTCCGCACGCCCTCCCTCACCACAGGCACTACTTGGAGGCCTTCACCATCAAGGGTCTCGAGGGAGAGCAACTCACAATCCTCACCAACCAAGATGTCACAACCTGGGTGGATGCGACGACGAGCCTGAAGCAGGTGCAACAATAGAGCAACAATTTGTGTCAATGATACCCTATTTGTGATGCTCAAATGACAATCAAAGTTGTCAGATGAGCCTGAAGCAGGTGCTCTGATTCACTAAGCATTTCTGTCAGTGCCGCTGCATCTGTTGCCTTTCCTCCGTTCCCCGTTTTCAAAGTCAGGGACGGTTGATCAGTCCTTTCCAGGCCTTTCCTGCCTCATGCACAGTTGGGCAGCCCCACTGCTTGAGATGCCTCAATTTATTCCCGAATTTCAGGGACTCTTTTCCCAACAACAACAACGACAATGACGACATCGTTTTTTGCTTCCCTCGCAGATCCTGGATGTTTTCCATAAGATCCTGGAAGATATATTTCCCAGACATGTGCTGGAGGTAGGTAACGCTGCCAAGCCCTGATCAGTGTTGGACAGGGCATGCCCGAGTGGTGAAGTGCATGGCCGGTGCTTTTTGCAAGTGTGCTCCATGAGGGCACACAATTGTTGTGTCCCTTGAGTGCCCTGCTGCTCGCTCACAGGCCCTGAGACGTTTATTTTATGGCGCTGGTATACACTCTTGAAACAAACTGTACACCTCAGTTGGAGCAGTGCGCCGCAGAATCCTTGGATAACAAGCATCCTCGGACTGATGAAGATGTTCATAAAACACACGCACATACACACATACAGAGCCAAGTAGCTGTTGGAGCAGCAGCCAGCCTAGGCAGGAGTGTGAATGGCAGTGTGCACGGCAGCATGCATGGCAGCGTGCGTGGTAGCCGACCGCCAAGCAAGTGTGCCTCCTGTCAGTCCAACGACTGGGAGCGGAGTCTTCACACCCCCCGTGCTGTCAGGCGCGGAGATTATAGCCCCGACAGGATTGGTAAGCAGCTACAGCGTGTGCTATACTGTGGAAGGGGCATGCCGTCTTTCAGCTCTGAAATGCCAATATCACTGAGTTCTTTGCTTGCATAAGAACTCAGGTTCTTGGAGGTTGCAGGAAGTGAGATGTGTGACATGGGTATTTTCCTGCATCTCAGTATTTCTTCTCCATCTTTTTGTACTTACAGTTTCTCTCTTCAACTGGCCTCAGGCTAATTTTTAGCCTGAGGCTCACTTCCTGCCCTCTTCTTATCCGTTCCTTTCCCTTTTTGTTTTTTCTTTTCCCCCTTCTATGCCTGGCAAGTTGTTGAGTTCGCTGTGTAATACATCATTCCTCACGCATCTCACGATGCAACCGGAATAGAAGTGGACGTTTAATGGGCGTGCCTTGGCGTGCTGTAGGTTGTGGGGGGCGTGCTGTATTTCAGCTCCTATAAGACTGGTAAGCAGCTATGGCACATCTCGTTCTGTGGAAGGGGCTTGCTGTATTCTAGGCTTGCATGGGCTGTACTGGGTGTATACTGGCTGAGCATTGGGTGTGTTTTTGTTTGATTATTTGGGGGGCGTGCTGTGTTCCATCCCCGACATGACTGGCGAGCTAACTATGATGTGTGTTGAGTATGAGTGAGGGGGTTGCCAGGGCGTGCATATAGACAAGTAGGTCCTCAAATGCATTGGCCAGGGGGAATGACAACTGTGAGCTTTGCCCAAATCGACTGTGTCTTGTGTCATCTTGGCTGATCTTACACACATGCTCCTCTGCTCTGCAGGGAGTGTGCGCTCTGAAGCACTGGCAGACACCATCAGGGCCTCTGGTCATGACGGTCTCAGTCAAGCCTCCAACCCAGAGGTGGGTGCATGATGGCCTTATGGTAGCTTTCAGTCATGTCGTGTGTGACAGCCCCAGGTCACGATGGTCTCAGTCAAGCTTCTAACCCAGAAGTGGGTGTGTGCCACACTGTGTCCTCTGTTCCTTACAATGCTCAACACTCAGGATGTTGCAAAAAGCATTCCCCATGAGCCACTGCGTTCAACTGAATTGCAGACAACGCAAAGAGATACTGTGGCCTCTGTGCAAGGACAACACGACGACACACACACTATCTCTCTCTACATATATTTATGAATACCCCCCTCCCCCCCCCCTCTCTCTCTCTCTTTCTCTCTCTGTGTGTGTGCGTGTGTGTTCCATTCTCAAAGCCTGTGAGGACAAAGCAGGTGGCGGCCGTCCCCTTGTGCGTCTGGCGACACTTAGCTGCTCTGAGCACCTTCGTTGCTGCTGCATCAACCAGCCCTTGCCTGCTGTTTGGTGTATGCAGGGGTCTGATGGATTCCTTTCGAGATTCCCTCAAGGTTCAGGAGCCCCACCCTACAACTCTTCACCGCTGAATACCTATTCTTCTGCTGTAGCTAAGGATGTAAGCACATCCCATCAAGGTGAGGGAGAGGAAGAAGTCTGCATGATATTGGGTGGTGGGTCTATGACACTGTCCTGGCAGTGTGTGCCGGAGAGGTGGTTACACAGGCTTCTAATGCTTCTGAAGTGAACTGCATCCTTGATTTAAACTGGATGGTTAAAAACTACACACCCAGCAATGCAAGTGGAAAGTGTGATTGTTGACCAGCACAGTGAACAAGGGGTGCAGAGGCATATGGAAGCTTATGACTAGCAGGTCTCGTGAAGTTATGATATATATAATGACCCTCCCTATATATAATGACCATTATGTATACCGTGTCTCCACAACCAATTCGAATGGTCCCCCCCCCAAAAATAATAAAATTTTCGAATTTAGTTCGAATGGGGTGTCCAGGATTAATATTTTATTCGAATGGGTTCGAAGGGCTTATGGCTGGCATTAATTTCTCAGTTCGATTACCCAATTCGAATCCGTGCTGCTAGGGCTGCTGCTGCTGCTGCTGGACTGTTGCTGCTACTGGGGGGGAGCTCTGTTCAGGAGTTGAGTTACACAAGAGAGGGAGCCACACAGGAAGGGAATTTGCACCCACATTGGAATGTGCACTCAAAACATAATACAGGACGCACGCACGCACACAAACGCACTTCATAACAGCTTGTCTTTATCATCAGAGTGTCATGCACACCTGAGGGTCCAGCCTCATGCACGCCTAGGGGTCCAGCCTCATGCACACCTGAAGGTTCAGCCTCATGCACACTAAAGGGTCCAGCTTCATGCACACACTGGAGCTGATGCATTCAACATCAACCGAGCTGTCACCTGGAGGACGTCCCACGGGGTTCTTCTGCTTTGCTGGCTGCCCCTTCTTGGATGCCTGGGACTTGGCAAGCCTGGCTTGGTCTGCTAAGAGGTGCTGGGTGGGGGTTACAGGCTTGAGCCACCTAGCTAAGGGGTTGGAGCTGGGGGCCTGAGAGACTATTTTCAGCACTTGCCCATCTCAGCCCCAAAATTAATAAATTTTTAATACGAATGGGGTTCGAACGCCTTGCAATAATTAATAAAAAAAAATAATTTTTTTTTTTGAATTTTAGCTCCAGAATTTATTAATTTTCGAATTGGTTGTGGAGACACAGTATGACCAGCAGGTCTTGTGAAGTCATTCATGTGCTCATGCGCTACAACAACACTGAACAGGTCGCTGGGAGGAGCAACATCGCCGCATGTATTTTGTGCTCTGCAACACGAAAAGTATGCTGGGTGCATGCCATGCTACAGACCTCATCCTTTGAGGGCGAATACTGTGCAGCACTCCAAAAAAATGGTAGCAGTGTGTACGATACTGCAATTGTGTGCCTGTCTGCATCTGCGCAGATTTACTCCTACACACGGAGGCTCCGCTTAGATTTCAAAGTGTGATGCAAGGCTATTCATCAGGACTGCTTGCATGTCTGACTTGCGCTAAGGCTGCGGTCACACACAATTTTTTTCGGGTTTTTTTCGACTTTTTTCCGTCGGAAAGTGAAAAAAATTTGCGGTCACACACAATTTTTTTCGGATAACTGAAAAAAATTTTCAACCTCGACGGAAAAAAATTCAAGCGTCCACACGGGATTTTTTTCAGATTTTTTTTCAGTGCTCAGCCTCCCTGGGAGCGCCCCTTCCAGGCCGTTTTTGGCAGGCCCTTACATAAGGACCATAAGTGCTGCCCTTCTCCTTGTATGGCTGGCAGCCATCATGCCACAGCTAGCAACTGAGCAGTCAGACTTCTCAACTTGGGCCCTGAAAGCTCTGATTCCAGCCGTCACTTTGGTTCTGGATGGTAGTAACCACACAGCGCAGCTTGCAGCCTGCCTTGCCATGGTCCAAGCAGGGCACATGGGAGGTGGCAAGAAAGCAAGGGGCTTCTGGAGCGTAAGGGAGGTGAGAATTTGTTTCATAATCATGCAAGCGCGCTTCCTCTTTGTGAGTGCCCCCTCAATTCTGAATTGAAGGGGCACTCATGCATGGGGCATGCATGGGACCCAATCCCTCTTCTCCTCCCTTCCGTCCTTCACACTCTACTCCTCCTGCCCTACCCTTGAAATACAATCCTTCTTTTGGAATCCGGGAGAAGCAAGTGCTCGGGGACTGGGCCAACATTGGAAGGACTCAGCCTGAATATGAGGCTGTCCAGTTCAAGCAAGCTTTCCGCATGAGCAAGCCGGCCTTTAAAACCCTGTGTGAAACGCACTGTGCCACTCTTGCAAGCGTGACACATAAATGCGGAATGCAATCCCTGTTGAGAAGAGGCAGGAAATTTTTTTGGATTAGGCCGGTTCAAGTGCTCACTATCAGATGCTTGCGTGGACTTACGATCTTAGTAAGAGTGCAGTGTGTAATGTCATTAATTGAAGTTGTGTATGTATTATGCAAAGAATTTGTGCCAAGCATGATGGTCTTTCCAGACAGACATGAACTCATGCACATCATGCGAGATTTCAGAGGATTGTGCAATTTGCCTTTTGTGCTGGTGCAATAGACGGAACGTTCATGAGGATTGAGAAACCATACCATTGGGGTGATGTCTATTACTACTTCATGAAGCACATGGCTATCATTCTTTTTGTATGTGTTGATGCTCATGGCAACTCCACATTTGTTAGTGCTGGAGGGGCAGGTCAAGTTGGTGATGCACACACATGAAATTGTAGTGCTCTGCGTGCAAAGATAGATTATGGTTCTTGGCTTGCCTTGCTGCCAAATGCTTGCATGGAGGAAATGACAATAGATGGAACTGTTTTCAAGCCCTACATCTGTGCTGATTCAGCGTTTGCCTTAACCCCCAATCCCACAAAGGAGCAATTCAATTCTGATTATGCTCTAATTCGGAGGAGGCGTGTGGTTGAATGTTCATTTGGCAGGCTCAAAAAGCGGTTGCCAATCCTCAAAAATAGCAGGCTTTTTAACCCCACCTTTGCGGCATAACCCCAACGTTGCAACAGTTCTATGTGCACTTCAAAATTTTATTGAGAGCACTGGGAACATCTAACAACCCTCTGTGCTAAATGTTGACAACTTTGTTGCCTCTCATGTCATTAGTGCGGCTGGGCTCATGCGAAGCGGGCCTGATGCTGTGGGTGCTTATCAAGTCAGGGGCAAGCTTGCATCATACATGGCTTGTGTGCTCGATATTGACCCTGTAGCAGGCCCGCTGCCCACCACCACTGCCTCAGATGCTTGCAAGTCCCTGCCAGGCCTATGCTCCACCTCACCTGACCTGGGCAACAATTGCTTGCTGGCCTGCTTTGGCCCCTTCCCCCTCACATTGTCCCCTTTCTTGCCTTAGGGGGGCATTAATGGATTATCAGAAATGAAATAGTGAAATGTAGATAGAATTGAAGATTTTTGGTTTTTTTAGGGTTTGCATGCAAGGGGCACTCCCAGGGGGAACTCCCAAACGGTTCCTGAAAAGTGACCCAAACCGAAAAAAATTTCCCAAACACGGTCACTAGTGACTTCTGGCTTGAACGGAAAAAATTTTTGGGTGGGCGAAAAAAAATTTCGGTTTTTGTGTGTGACCGCAATTTTTTTCGCCCAACCTGAAATTTTTTTTCAAAACCGACGGAAAAAAAGTCGAAAAAAATTGTGTGTGACCGCCACCTTACAGGAGTGAATAAGGGTTGTTTTGACTGCTGTTGACTAAGTGTATTTTCCCTCTCACTTGGGGACAATTGGTGAGTGTTTGAGAAAGATAAAGCTGGGGTGCTGGAAAGGGGATGCTGGGGGCCAAATTTGCAATGTTTTCCAATGCAAGAACTCTGCTGGGTTGGGCAGGAGCTGTTGGTTCTTCTGGGCACTTAACAGCACAAGTGTATTTTGTACCAGGAAGCAACATTTCAAAATGTGTACTGAAAGGATGCCTTGTGGGGATTGGATCCAGAACCTGCAGTCATGCCACCTAGAAAAAGCTGATGCTGCACACACTACATACACACACACACACACACACACACACACACACACACACACACACACACACACACACACACACACACACACACACATTTGTCACTGCACGCACAAATGTTCTGCTCTAGTTCTCTTTGCTTGCCTCACCATGAGCCTTGTTCAAAGGTGGTAACATGGCTATGCTGGCACAATCCTGACAGAACAAACCTGTGCCTGTAGTTCTTGGGTGCACTGTTTGGAGCAAGGGATGTTCAATGCTGTCCTGGTTACATTGTGCTGAAGTGCCTCACCTTCAACCTCAGCCCAGCACACAGCAGCTGCTGCACACCACCACGCCAGCACAAAGCAGCACACAGCAGTACCTTGCACTACAGCCATCCTCTGCATTCCAATCACCCTGGCCATTAAGGCAGCAAGCAGGCCTCTGCACCAACCCGCAGCCCTTTTGTGATGATCGTGCTCTGCACATTTAATGATTGTGCACTGCAGGCCATCCTCTGTTCTCGAGCCACCCTGGCCGTCAAGGCAGCAGGCAGGCGTTGGTACCAACCCAGAGCAGGCAAGTGGCCTGTCATCAGAGTAGCAGGATGGAACCCATTGCTCACATAAGAGGCGAGCACCTTGCGCGCATGCATGTCCCACAGCTCGGGCTTGCACTGTGGTAGCAGTTGCAATAATTAACACTTGCTGAGCTGTTGCTGTTTTTTTCTGGTTGAGCGGTCTTCTGTGCAGCTTGGAAATACCTCTTGGTGATATTGGAGTGATTACACCTGAAGCGTGCCTCCACGCTTTTTCTTCCCAGTACTTTACCCATGTGGGTTTTCAGCCCTGCATCTATAGCTGGGCTTGAACATGGATTCCTGTGAGTCAGGCCATCCTTGCTTGCAATCCATGCTAAACAATCGCGTGCACTAGCTGGCTTGAGCATGGAAAGGTGAATCAGCTTTGAGCAGGGGCGCTGAGACAGAAGTTTGCATGCTTGTCACTTGCTCTGGCGCCTCACAAAGCCCCAATAATGAAGGAAACTCAGTGGTTGTTATGCAGATAGAAATGTGCGTGCGCGTCACCTCCTTTGGCGCCTCACAAAGCCCCAATAATGAAGGAAACTCAGCGGTGGTTTTGTAGACAGAAGTTTGCATGCTCGTTACCTGCTCTGGCGCCTCACAAAGCCCCAATAATGAAGGAAACTCAGCGGTGGTTTTGTAGACAGAAGTTTGCGTGCTCGTTTCCTGCTCTGGCGCCTCACAAAGCCCCAATAATGAAGGAAACTCAGTGGTTGTTATGCAGATAGAAATGTGCGTGCACGTCACCTCCTTTGGCGCCCCACAAAGCCCCAATAATGAAGGAAACTCAGCGGTGGTTTTGTAGACAGAAGTTTGCATGCTCGTTTCCTGCTCTGGCGCCCCACAAAGCCCCAATAACGAAGGAGACTCGGTGGTTGTTATGCAGACAGAAATGTGCGTGCGCGTCAACTGCTCTGGCACCTCACAAAGCCTCGATACTGATACAGATTCAGTGATGATTGTGCAGGCAGCTGAGTCAAGGGAGCCTGTTGAGCCGGTCATCCTTAGACCAAAGCATACCTGAGACACTCCTAGCGACAATGGTGCGGACAATGTTGTGCCTTGGAAGGGTAGGGCTGTTGATTTTGGCCCTGTCCTCTCTGCCTGTGAAGGGATTGAATCAAGCAAGCAATCGTGCAATCAACCAACCGATCAATCAATCAATCAATCAATCAATCAACCAATCAATCAAATGAGCAATCCCAGGCATGGCCCCTTGCCTGAGTAAGTATGTATCTGCACAGGCTTGCAAGGCAAAGCAGGAAGACGATGCGGGCAACAAGTGAGTTGGAACAATATTGGCTTGGAAAAACAGACTGAATGGGGTGCATGGTTTGGCCCTATTGAAGTGCCTTTGACTCAAAGAAGCCAAGTGTCAGCTCCTCCAAGACAATGACGGCTGTTTCACCCATGCTATGCCCAGATCATGCTTCCTGCTAGTATGTTGTTGTAGGCTAGCTTTGAGGGCCCTTTGGTGTGACCCTTGCTAGCTTGCTAGTTTGGAAACCTTTCCTTAATGCACACGGCCTTTTGGCTGGCGTAGACGTTCCTTTTTCTAGTGTGTTGCCCCTGTCTGACTGCATGCTCAACCCTCTCCTTGAGCAAAGTGGCACAGTGACTCCTTGAGCAAAGTGACACTGCCTGACTGCATGCTCAACCCTCTCTTTGAGCAAAGTGACACAGTGACTCCTTGAGCAAAGTGACACTGCCTGACTGCATGCTCAACCCTGCTCCTTGAGCAAAATGACACATCACCAAGCTGGTACACATGCCCTTCGCAGCCGGACCGGGGGCACTGCTTGAGTGAGACCAGCCCCAGCCTGCCATGCGTGAGGAGGCCTGTGCAATCCCTGGGCGCACGGAGCTGTAACATCGACAAGCTGGCTGCCAAGATATCTCCTGACAAGTGGGTGATTGGCATTCCTGCCCCTCGACAGAGCGTGTGGAAATGCATTAATAAACCATCCCTTGACAAGTGTTTGAGTAAGTGTGATTCGCACATGAGCCTGAGGGCTCATGTGGGGCAGGTGAGGGCTTGCTTGCATGCTTCTTCTGCATTCCAAGTTGAGTTAACAGGCCAGCAGCAAGCAACTGTCAACCCTGCATGGACTGCATGGACTTCCTCTGCACATGCGTCGCTGTTGATGTTGGAGCAGGAGGGGGGGCAGGGTCGCCAAAAGGTAGGCAGCAATGCCAAGCCCTCTGTGCTCTGTTCCTTTTCACACGCACACATACACACATAGACACACACAAATACACACACACGTATGTATGGGCCATGCCAAATTTCTTGCGTCGCTGTAATGCCCCCCCCTCCCTTCAGGAGTTTAAACCAGTCATGCAGGCTGCTTGGGTGTGCACCTACATGTGAGGAGCCTGATCGGCAAAGGGTGTCACAGCACTGAACTTTCAAGTAGATGCATCTGTACGATGCATTTAATGTAGGTATGGGAAATTATGTCATGTGATCCCCTCTCCTTCCCTATGTTGCTTGCAGTGTAAAAGGCCTTCTTACTCACAGCCCTTCTTCAGACTTGGGACTTCGCCAGATGAGCAGCCCTGGAACTTTGAATGCAGCCAGGTGTGCTCCCTCCTTAGTTTGTGAATTGGGATTGGCGCATGTCGCAATTTGAGCTAAGGTAGAGCAACGTTTATCGCTATGTACGGTGGGGCAGCAATACAGAGAAGCCCGGAAATAGTTCTGTCGAGCTCTAGTAGCAACTGGGCCATGAGGAAGCGCATTTTCTGCTCAGGCATCATGACCTGCTGCACTGCAGGTGCCCACAGTGCAATTGCCTACCCTTTCATAAAAGGGCAGCCCCCTTCGGCCCTTTTCTTCCCTTCATAGGGGACAGCCCATCATGGCTTGTGTGTGTGAGTGCTGTATTCCAAAAATGTGTAGCGCAATACAGCACGGCATCGCGCTCCAAGCCATTGCCAATCTCTATTGTGTTGTTTGGTCCCTCCTTGTTTGTTCGATGCCTGCTGTATGCCGTCCTTGGTTCGTTCGAGGCCAGGTGTGCGCCTTCCTTAGCTCAGGTGCAGCCAGATATTTGCACTCCTGAAGTACAGCATGGAGTACAGCATGGGGTGCGCTCTCCTGAGTTTATGCGCAGCCTGAGGTGTACGCCCTCATTAGTTTATGCCCAGCCCAGAGGTGTGCTCACTCCAGGGTTGATGAGTTGGCCGGTTTGACAAAATAAGTTCGCCAACAGTTCAAAAAAGTTTGAGGTTCGACAAACAGTTTGAACGGATGTTTGCCTGTAGGTGAGGGGCTGGGAAGGGGGTATCAACTGCCCCCCAACCACCCTTCCCTCCCATTCCCCCCCCTTCCCTCCAGGCTATATAAACATTGTAATGGGGAAGAATAGAGGTCCTGAGTGGAACCATGTCACCATCATATGTTTGGGGGGTGACTGGGGGGTGTTTGGGGGGCCTTCTGCCCCAATTTTGGCACAGGGCATGAAGTTCTATGAACTGGCAATTTAAAGTTTGCCAACAGTTCGAAAAAGCTCGAGTTCTAGAACAGTTCTAAGTTGGCGAACTCGTCAACCCTGGCTCACTCCTGTTTGTTATATAAAAGAGCGCCCCAGCATCGCTCACTTCTGGTGAGCAACAGTGTGGCCGGCAAGAGAGCCCCTCATAGGGCAAGCCCTGCGGGGGATCCTCTTGCTTGGGGGCTCTTGGGCCTCATTTCAGCCATGCTCCCAGGAGTCACCTGCACCTGCCTGTTTCTGATGACATAAGAGGTACAAGCACACACACCTGCTCATGCAGAGGAATAACTATTTTGTTGCAAGACTTACGCACATGCACTCAAACTCTGCACTATGTGTCGTCCAAACCACCTGTAAAGCTATGCGCGACTCTCACACTAATAATGACGCTCATTCTCATTGTGCGATAATGCTCATTTGTGGTGTTCCTCACTCCTCACACCCACAATCATAGATCTCCAAAAGCAGGCACAGTGCTGACAGGGATGGGACGCCACCATGAGAACGTGACCGTCATGTTGTAAGTGCACGCACATGTATCGAGCTTGTACGCACTTGCTAGGCACTTGCTTCCATGCATCAGGCTTGCCTTGCTTGCTTGCATCATGCAACTTGCTTCCATGCATCAGGCTTGCCTTGCTTTCTTGCATGCATCAGGCTTGTGCTCACTTGCTAGGCACCTGGATGACCTGGCTCCATTAAGACAGCACGCGCAACCTGAAGCATCATGCCAAATTGTGTTCCTTGTGAGTGAGACGTAATATGTTGGTTTCGTGAACTGGCAGTATGTTTTTGGGTGTTGGTGTTGGGTATTGGCACAAGATGAGGATTGCAAGTGATCTCCTGTTGCCTAGAATCGACCGGCAGTAACAAGATAAAAAGGAACGGGGTCCAATAACAGACGGCACTACATCGCAATCCTATGAAAGTGGTTTGCAAGACGACTCAACGAGAGGTACAGCTAGAGATGCTGTATCCAAATGACGCAGCCTGAAACATTGGTTTGCTTGTCACCCTTGGTGTCCATGCAGTGCTGACATCAAGAACTTTACAAAGATGAGCCGGGCGGTTTCAAGTGCGGAGGTCATGCACTTTTTACACACTCTGTTCTCGCAATTCGATGACTTGGTGGACTCCATGGAGCATCTGGGGCTGTACAAAGTGGAAACCATCGGTGGTACGTCTTGATTGTGGTCATCGCTGTAGTGGTGTTCACCCCCAGACCAAGTTGCTCCAAACCCATTTATGACTTCGTGAGCAGTTTTATGGTGCAAAACTGGTTGGCAAACCTGGTCTCAGAACCGGGATGGTGCAGTTGCTGGGGTGATACAGGGAGGGGGTGTCCAGACATAGGTCAGATCCCCTCTCCGAAAAACACTTGGAGCTCAATTTGAAAAATCGAACTTGTTAAACACGAATTTCAAAGGGTGTCTGCACTCGTTTTATGCCGGTGCACTAGCTGTCAGGTTCGAAAATTGGCAGGTATGGCGATACTGCCATCCTGACCACAGTCCCGAGACTAATTGAAGCCCCTGCTAAAACAGGTACCTGGGACCCTTTGAATGTTCTAACTGACCCAATTCTGCACCAATTCATTTCATTTTTTTGCTAAAATCACCGCATTATAAACTACAACTTTGCTGCTCGGGAAAGTCTGTGAGAAGAATAGAGGGCTCAGGCCTCATTTCTTACCTGTTCGCGGAGTTATTGGGCTTGGTGGGCAGCTCTAATGATGAGCATTAGTGTGCGCTGCTCAATGTGGTGCAAGGCACTGCCTGGGCTGCGGCAGAGGGGACCTGCAAAAAGCACAAAATTGGCACTTCACTTCGAGAGCCTGTAGCGGCCCCATTTCTGAAGTGGCACTCGTGAACAGCAGCTTGCCTGAATGCTCATGCTCTGAGGAGTCTGGTGATGTGCTTTTTATGGGGAATTGTTTAGTACTTTGAGGTGAATTCAGGCTGGCCTAAAGTTTGAACCAGTTAGGCCAGCCTGTCCCCGTTACAGCCAACCAGCACGCCCCGCGGACGGAACTTAAGCTTCTAAACTCAAAAAAAAGTTTCAGTGCTTCAGACGTGTGGGAGCACACAAGGTTGGCCCTGGCTGCTGTCTTCACCACGCTCTTTCGCCTTCAACAGCCCTAGCAGCCTCGTTTGTAAGTGAACTGAATAAAGATTTGAAAAGCTGATGATCTGAGTTTTCCAGCGGCATTTTCATCTCCATGAACGGAGCAGTGTGCCGCGTGCAAATCATATTCAAATTTTATGGGTCCAGCAATTGGTTCGGTCTCGGGACTGTGCTTCCTGACGGGCCACCAGATTCGCCGGTTTTGGGGAGTTTGAAGCAGCGACTCCACACAGCTGCAGCGACAGCAGCTGTTGCAGAGCAGCTGTTGCAGAGCTGTTGACCAGCAGGAAGGAGCACCCTGGAGCCAGCAGCAGCTACGGACAGCCTGTCCCAGACCTGCACCATGGCATGAGTAAAGGCAACCTGCACACAGGTGGCTGCAGCTGCGGGCTGTGAAGATGCTGTGTGGGTGGCAAGGAGTCTGTTGCACACGCATGCACCCCAGCTAGCCTGCTCAGTGCACTCCAGTACTCACAGAGCATAAGCAAGAGTCAATAAGGTCAAAATGCACGCATTTGGAGCTTGGGAGCACCACTGCAGCACACCTGACACACACCCTGCATGCTCATCACCAGAATGCAAAACACTGGGTAGCTGCCCATGCGCTGCCACAAAACTTGCAGGCCCTGTGTTGTAGGGCTGCTCTGGGCACCTGTAAGGTCTGGAAATGTTTTCAGAGGATGGCATGCAAGGGCCAGGGAGCTGTGCATGGACAAATTTTCGCTCTGCATGGACATGCATCACACTTTCAGCATGCTACCACGCTCTGCATGCACTTACCCCTGGAAAATGAGCATGTCCCCCCCAGCAATGCACGTTCCCAATTTTCCACACACTGCCCCTTCAAAACACCATGCTGGACACCCATGCCAAGTTTCATGCCAGAGCAATCATCCTGGAGGCACTAAATGGGCAAAAACCCATTTTCTATGTCAGCACTTGGGAGCACAAATGAGCACCCCAAAATGGGGGTCACTCTGAAAGTCATCCGTTTTGGCCGAGCAGCACACCGTTGAATATCTTGTGACATAAGAATAGGTTTGCAACAAAAATGACAAACAAATGTTGCACGGTTGGTCAGCGGTGGGTTCAGACGTACAGTTTAAGCATTAAAAAGCCACGGTTCTGACAGGCATTGGCCTTTAGCGACATTGTTTCCGCCCTATTTTGCTCATGCTGTTGCATCATAGTATGATAAGAATCTGTGCCCAATTGGGAACAGGGAAATAGCACTCCACATCTTTTATGCCGCTTTTTGTGTGGGCAAAGTGGCCAAAAATGGCAAAAACATACATTTATCAGGCCAGCTTTCTCATTTGGGACTTGTTCCCCACAAGTAGTATATATGTATAGTTCTCATATTATTATCTTATCTCAATAAGAGACTGCGGTCAAATCAAAGATGACAAGAATCAGGCTGTTTCCTGGCCAGTTAGGGGGGATTGCGTGAAGTCCGTCAATGATCTGATTTAAAACAAGGTTGGGAGCGCCCCTGCTTCCCCCCCTGGGACAGTTTTCAAGATTCCAAATACGCAGCCGTTAATGTTTACCAAATGTACACCAATTGTCAAATTTCTAACTCATTTGGTGAAAGCTGCCTCGGGACCTGAACACCACTACACTGTTTGACTCACAACAGGCTGTTTGTGATTCAAATGACTCAGTGAGTTCTAAGTTGCTGAACTCAATGGAGTGCATGTCGATATCATTGGAAATGCATTCTGGTATAAATACGCTGAGGAGCCGCTGCTTGAGCATGCGTGAGTTTTGTAACTATACCCACATCTGGAACCATGGCCTTGTTCCGGTCTGAAGACTCTCGAATCAGCCATTTCTGTGCCAAGGCCTCCAAGAGGATTTGCTTTTTTCCAGTTTGATGCTGCTGCTTCAACCCTTTGAACCACATCGTAATTTGCAGTTCTATTTTTTTAAGTGTGAACAGGGTTTGGGACACAACACGTTTGCAAGGATTGGGTGTGCGCACCTGAGATCCACGCAAGATTTCGCCCCCTCCCCTTGGGGCACATTGTTACACCAACTGTATTTCCTGGGTCATCAGCACACTTTTGTGTACCACTTTGCTGGGTCTGGGGCCTGGTTTGTCCATCTTACAGAATCCAATTTGTTCCTGCAGACGGTTTCAGCTCTCTGTTGGCTTCACGGATTTCCACAGTTCCAGTTGCAAGAAGTTTTACACTTATGCCATGACGATGGTTTGCTATGCGCACTGAGTGGATTGGAAAGCCTCAACAATTTGCCAGTGTGATGAGGAGCAGGGCCTCCACACCTAACCCTTGTGCTTTGTGGATTTGGGTCTCTTGTGCACGGCCTGCTTGGATTAAGCTTAAGAGAATGAGTATGCAATGGTGCTTGCATGGCTTGCCCCGCGTGCAAGAATTGCTTGACAGGTTGCATGGCTTGGATTGGCTTGGATAACTGCCCCTGGTGCTTCATCCATGGAATGCTCATACACTGCAGATTGCTACATGTGTGCTGCGGGTCTGCTCACTCGAGGAGAGGATGGTGCGATGGTTATGTGGGATGGTGATGGCAGTCCCGTCCACCACCTATTTACGCTAGCAAGGGAGATGCTGGAGGTATGGGAAAATTCTTTTAAGGTCGATAGTCAGAGATGATGCAAGCATATACACATGGGTACTTAAATCAGCACCCTCAGAATGTTGCACTCACATTTGCGCAAAGTGATGCATGTGCCAGGCATGCCTGTCTTGAAGATGTAGGCAAACATGTCGAAAAACTTTTGCTGAAGATCGCATTGTAACGTCATACCTGAGTCTACACCATGATAAGTTTAGAAGTGTGGCACATAAGGTGCGTGACACAAAACCAATCATTGTGATGCCATGGCAGGTGGCAAGTAGAATGGAGATGCCTGCTTCAGAGGGGCAGCCAGTGGTGCTGCGCATTGGCATGCACACGGTGAGTTGTGGGCAGATTGCGCCTTGCCTTGGGACTGGGAAGTGCGGGTAAACATTGGCAGTGCGTGCAGGTAAACACTGACAGTGGCTGGTCAAGCAAAATCGAGGCAGGAGAAAGGTCGTAATCGTGCTGGACGTACCTGAGCGTTCACTTGAGCTCATAGCTTTCCATGTCCCCTCTGCCTACCTGCACAGGCCCATCTTTGCACGTGGCTTCCCTTTCTTTCCATTCTTCCCTGCATCCTATCCCCTGCACAAAAATCAATTCCTCCACTGCCTTGTGACCTACTGCAGCACATCGTGACCCACTGCAATACCTTTTGCACATTGTGACCTACTGCTGCACATTGTGACCTACTGCAGCACCTCCTGCGCATTGCGACCCACTGCAATACCTCCTGCACATTGTGACCTGCTGCAGCACATTGTAACCTACTGCAGCACCTCCTGCACATTGTGACCTACTGCAGCACCTCGTGGCCTACCAATCCTGCACCTTGGGATCTATACTTCAACACCTTGTGTGACCTGTGATGCTCACCTCTGTTCCGCCTGCAGGGACCCGTGACTTCTGGCATAGCCGGACGCAAGTGCCCGCGCTTCTGCCTTTTTGGGTGAGCAATGCAGATGGGCTATTTGATGTCCCCTCATGGGAGCTGGGACACACACTACTGAAAACAACAAAACTTCCTCTCAATTGCCAGCTGCAAGCTGATGAGAAGTATCTGTCTTCATCTGTTTTTTGGGGGAGGGCGTGAAACAGCACCCATGAGCTGCGGCAGCCGCCACTTGTCTTCAATGCATCCATGCCCACCTCTCACTCTCTGGGCAAAACACAAACCTCCTTGTCCACCTGTCTGTTGCAATGCAGAGAAACTGTGAATTTTGCCGCAAGGATGGAGGCTGCTTGTGAGCCTGGGATGGTGCATGTTAGCCAGGCCACATGGGAGGCCCTGGGCCCACCTGACCAGGCAGCTGACCCCCGCTGGTAAGCCACGTTGTGCACTCCAGCTTTGCACACCAGGGCCCCTGGCCTTTTGCCAAGTGCCCAAGAGTTAGTTAGCAAAGTCATACCTTCGTGACTGCTGCCGTGTCTGAGTATGAGCAAACAGGTTCTTTGGCAACTGAAATGAAGTTAATTGTGAGCACGGAGTGGGAGGGTCACTCCTGGTGAAGCAGGCATTATCACCAGGGCTGAGAAAAAACGGTTGACGGTTTGGTGTACGACCTGATGGGACGGTACCGTCTGACGTCTTTTCACCGTATTATCAAACTTCCCAAACAGTAAAAAAACGGTCCGGTGGATGGTTCGGCCCGGCAATCTGCTGCAGCAATAAAAAAAGTCACTTGGAGTGTTCAAAAAGCTTCATGGAATGACCTAAACATAAACATGATGACCACTGAGCCATGACCACTGAGCTGCAAACAGCATTACCCTGCTGCTCGGAATTCTGGACCCTCCAGCCCCACTCCAGAACCCTGCTGCTGCTGCTGCTGCTGCTGGTGGGGCTGGAGCTGCTGCTGCTGGAGCTGCCGCTGCGCCTGCTCCTCCCCCTTATCCTCCTCACTGTCCGTAGGCCGTAGCCATTGCGCATGCTGCTGTTGCTGGCTTTGCTCACCTGCTTCAGTACGTACTGCTCCCACAACCAGGGCATTCTTCTTACCCTTTGTCTTGTTCTGGGAGGCAACCCTACATTGAGGGAGGGACAGGCATGCTAGACCCCCCCCGAGGCAAGCCTTGCTTGCTTCCTGGCCTTATTATTTTGCATTCTGCACCATTAGTTATTTTATAAAGACAGTTTAAGCCTTGATGTTTGTTTGCAGTCATCGAGGCGGCTGCATGCAAACAATGTGTGGCTCAGCTGAGCCAGGCGATGCTATCGACTGGTCGATTGGCCACCGTCAGTTTCCTGGAAGCGAATCTTTACAATTCCTGAAACCGTCACTGAACTGTTAAGACAACCTGATTTCTTCAAAGGCAGCGTGTTTCCACAGCCCTGATGATGACAAAGCATACCTGCTTATTCTGGTATTCAGGCCAATTGCATGATTGCATGCCTGCACCCCATGACCTGTGCAGGAAGCAGACGGCAGGAGTGGAAGCCAAAGGAATCGGCTTCGTACAGACATACTTGTGGGATAAGAAGGGCCATTCCAGTGAACAGTGCACTCTTTTGTATGACATATAGGGGGCATACTTGTGAGACCGGAAGGGTCATACTTTATGTCATATAGGGATATATGTAGCAGTTCAAACCTGTATGTGACCTTGTCTGAAGTAGACGGGAGTCAGGGGATCACAGATGGCTTGGCAGCTCGAAGAATTAGAAAGGGGTTGAAGAGCGCCTGCATGTCGATCATGTTACCGAGTGGTGCTTGTTGCTGCATGAGGGGTGATCAAAGAAATGTTTCTGTCCTGCCTGTGCCAAGTGATCAAGACATAAGTAGAATGAGCTGCAGATGCCTGCCTGTGCCGAGTGATCATGACATAAGTAGAATGAGCTGCAGATGCCTGCCTGTGCCAAGTGATCATGACACAAGTAGAATGAGCTGCAGATGCCTGCCTGTGCCAAGTGATCATGACATAAGTAGAATGAGCTGCAGGTGCAGAATGGCATGCTGAGCTGTGTGCAGCTGGAGATGACTCTACATTTTGCCTGGCAGATATGACGTCATACGCTGTCCACTGACCGCACTGCAAACTGTTTCAAGATGTCAAATGCAAGCAGGTTCCGGTAGGTGCATTCATGTTTCATCTCGTGGCCATAACAGGTCAGCGGCTGACCTGTTTTATGCATGGTCGCTTGTGTGGCCTTCAGAATGAGGACATCAACTGCATGATCACCAATGCACTCAAAGACTCAGAAAATTACATGTGTACGAGTGTGAGCTTTGCGAAACTTTGAATCCATGTAGCATGCTCTGCGAGTTGCTGGAGAGGCTCATGTGCTGCTCCTTTGGCTTGCCATGCATGCTCTACTGCACCTCTGCCTCCATGCCTTCTTCGCCATTCGCATGAAGAACCTCGAACGCAATGAGATGATACCAGTTACTTGCCCATTAGGGAAGGCCAGGGCCATTTGGGGTTAGTGAGCACTCAGCTTTGGATTTATCCTTGTCAGACTGCATGAATTCCTCAAAGGTGAACTTCACTGTTTGAACTTTGTACTCAGCGCATACACAAATATATGAAATGCTGCATCAAGCCAGGGCATAAGTCCTTGCAGGTATTCTCTCCTTCTCCAGCAAACGTCTCAGCTCCATTTATTCCATGCCAGAGCTACTGGATGTGTTTCTGGCTGACAGGAAGCAGCCTCGAGCCACCAGCCTTATGGCCTGGCTGACCCGATAGTTACCATATTTTTTTGCAAGTGTGTGAATGAAACCGAGTGTTTTCCATGCATTCTTCATCCCTATACTGTCTTGCGATTGCAAAGATCAATGGATGATCACTGCTGCAAAGGCATATTTGACCTGATATTTTACTTGACCGTACTTGTTGGATAGCATGGTAGAAAAGTGCCTGGTACCTAGAAAACAAAAGAGTTCAGATGGCTTTATCATTCATGTCTCTTCTTTGCCTGTGCCACGCGCGTGGCAAGATCGTATACGATCTTGTCATTTTTTGTTAACAGTTGTTTGTTGTGCAGCGTTACGTGAATGGTTTGAGCACTGTGTTGAGAGGGATTTCCTGGTCACCATCAGCCTGTAATCAGGAAGGAATGCGTATTTTGATTCCAATGACGTTTGACTTTGGCCAGGTTCCTTTGCTGCTCAGCTTGACGTCCCTTCCAACCAGAAAAACAGTCTAGAAAAAATACATAAGCAGGAAAGCCATGGAAATAATGCCTCCTTGGTAAAGAAAAGAAAAGAAAAGACTACACAAGCCAGGTCCAGCTGCGTGCATTAAGGAAAGGTCCCCTAACTAGCAAGCTAGCTAGGGCCTCACCTTGGTAGTATATGTTGAGGAGAAGACGACAGCGTGGCCAGGTTTTACAAGGTTTACAAGGATAAGGCCTTCAGTCAAGGAAAGGAAAGGAAAGGGTTACATAGCTGTACCTGCCTACGAGGGCAGCTTAGCTGAAGCATAAAGAGATGCCTGCAACCAAACCAGACCTGAGTTTGAAACTAAAAGAAAAGTCTGAAGTCTACAACTGTTTTTGCGTTGCTAAAAAACAGAGATATAGGAAGCATAGAAGTGCGACTGCTAGCCTGCTCATAAAAGGCAATCAATTCATGAAGGAAATAAGGAAGTTTGTTGTTGTTCTGGTTCAAAAAAGCAAACACATCATGAGAATCTGCCTGTGAGAACAAGGGAGCGTATTTCCTGCGGAGAGAGACCACCTGGGGATGTGTGCAATGGAAGAGGACATGTTGTTCATCCTGGACATCATCATCAGCCTCACAAAGGTCACAGTTGGGGGAAGAGCAGTGATTCCAAGTTGCTGTCTCATAGGGAAGGGTGTGAATGCGGAGTCTAAACCGAGCCACGCTGCGAATGACATCGTGGGGGAGGTCAAGGAACATGTATTTGGGGATAGTATAAGGAGAATGCATAACCAAGGCTCTTTTAGTAGGAGGAGCGCACCACTGGTGATAGGTCAAGCGTTTACTGTTGCGCTCTCTAGGGTGTGTGTTGGAAAAAGGCTCCCAATATTGTAGATGCCTGGTCCTGAGATCTACAACAAAACGACTAAGATCAATGGGCTCACAATTCAGCAGCTTCTGTTTGAAAATATGGGAGTGTACCAAACCATCCATGGCTGATAGAATATGGGAAGACCAACAACCATCAGATCTCGAGCTCAGCTGCATGTCAGCCTGCAAAATCTTTTTCATTGTGGAGCTGTTGCATCGGGTCAAGGAGTTGTAAAGACGCATTGCTGCCCGGAACCAATTGAATTGTAAGGGCTCCAGACCACATTCCCGCATGATGCACCAAGAGGGAGTAGTGTCCCTGACCCCCAAAGTTCTTTTAAGCACTGTTAGTAGCCACTTCTGTGTGGGATTGTCCATCTCTTTGCCTTGCCGAAGGTAAGGGGTAGCCCAGATCTGACTTCAAGTTGCATACATGCCAGGTTTTACGGATTCCCTCCAGCAAGAAGGTAAAGTAGCTTGTGCTCTGTTTCATAAATATAGAAAGAGGAGACAAAAGAAGAAGAAATACATGGTTGACAAAAGAGAAGAATATGCAATTAGACTCTAATGACCTCGGAGGTCAAAATGGCTGAGCGCAGAAAAAAAGGACAAGGTTTACAAGGTTTACAATGGAATCAGCCTTCAGCCAGTAAGTTTGGCTGCTCAGCCTATTGAGCGAACAAAACCGAACAAGAAAAAAAATCGTCCCACTTGTGCAGGAATAGGCACAGAAGACATGGCAAACAGGTGTATAAAAAAAATCAAATTTTGAACGTCATTTGAACGTCGAACTTTGAACTTTGGAAACGTTGAACGTTTCCAATCAGAGCAGCGAAATGAAGGGGTTTGGCACGTCTCTGTTTGAGAAGGAAAAGTTCAACGTCCAGGAAACTTTGATGCACCATGTGTGAACTGCAGTTCAGTTTTCAGAGCGGCACCAAGAAAGCAACATGTTCAACACCATGTTCAAATAGCAAGCACTCAAAGCATCACCAGAGAAAGCAACATGTCCAGCGCCGTGTTTGTCACTAAAACAGGCTAAGGACACACCTAGAGACTCCAGGGACTCACGAGGAAGACCAGCAGCGCAGCAAGCGCGAAAAAACATCAGGAGGAGGTGCTCAAATTTGAAGGAAGGATAAGGAAGGATAAGGTAACAACGCTATATTCGCCCCCACATGCAACATGATACATAGAGAAACAGCCCCCCCCCAACTAAAATCATAAGGGGTCACCTTGTAACGGTTACAAGGGGATTGGCTGACAGCCCGAGACTCTGGCTGATCCACTGCTGGTGAACTTTCTCAACCAGCATCAAAAATTGAAGCCAACTCTGCCAAAAACTTGAAAAACCTGTACGAGTTTTGATTTAGAAAAGCATTGACCTCTGGATCAGTTATAATGTGAAAGCTTGCCAAGAAAAAATAAAGTCAGCATCTGGAAGCTGGGTAAAAGTATGTAAAGGCTTGAAAAGAAAAAGAAAAACTACGTAGGCAGTGAGAACAGCAGTGAGAACAGCAGTGAGAACACACCCTACATCAATTAAGGGAAAGGAGACACATTGGCTCAAAGAGCCGTGAGTCTCCCTCACCAGAGGGTAAGAGGGAAGCTAGTGTGGGTCTGGTGGGTTTCTGGAAGCATGCAGCACCCATGCACCAGAGTTATGATGAGTATTTTTGATTTCAATGGCACGTCTGGTAGAGGTAAGTTTGTGCGCATATTGTACAGAGTGGGCATGGAGCTTTCGTGCAAGCTTGGTAGACCTTTGCAGGTCAATCCCTAGTTTTTTGAATCGATCCAAGGTATGGGCAGTATAGATAGTCCCATCCACACCCAGAAGGATTGTGTGGAGAGTGATCTCAGCGCCTTGAAGTTGTTTGCGCAGTTCACTGTGATGTTGCTGTGAGGCTTCTATCTGGGCACCAGGCCTTGTATCTTTGCAGTATTTGATTTCTATTAAGTAGATATGGCGGTTTTGGATGTTCAATTCATGAAGTTGCCTGGCTGGAGTTGTGTTGCTTCTTACTACTTCATTACGTCTCATACTGCGGAGTACCCGATGTGAGGAGGGAGTAGGTGGTCTATTTGGGATAGAAAGGCAAGGAGTGACCAAGATAGCATCGGGGCGGCTGGAGGAGCGTCTAGCTTGATCAGGAATGCTGGGGTCAAAGAGGTAAGGAGGTATAACACGGTTAGAGACTTGCTCAGTGATTTGCAGGTCATGCTGAGCCAGATGGTCTGTGCTGCCTACATCCATGTGTATCAGGTTTGATCCTCAAGAGCCTTCGCTGACCACTTTCAAAATCATTCTGCTAGCAATGTTGTGTCGCTCAGTTACCACGTTACGGATGGTGGGGCATTGACAACCCGAGAGAATGTGGAGGGTGCTATCCATATGATGATATTCTGGGAGAGGGCATACAAGGCTAGAGGATATTTTGAGCGAACCACATGTTTCTGGTTATAGAGGGTGCCTGTGCGGTATTGGAAGATTGTACGCTTCATTTGGGTTGTGATACAGGGCATGTTCCAGAACGCATTGCTAGTGCCCTCATTTGCATGAGGTAGCAAGTTCTGGTAATAAGTGTAATAGCCCGTCTTGCAATCTGCATATCCAAGTCTGTGTTTAGCATGCATATGGGATTTCAAGGCATCTTTAAGGTCTGGAAAGTAAATTAGATTGGAAGTGGGGGAGGAGGATTCAGGTGTACCCGGTCTTGCCTCTTCTCGAGCCAGCCAAGCAATATTGTAGAAAGGGTCGCCGCCTTGGCCAGCACTAGGGATACCGGTATCGGTCAGATTGTTATCTTTGAGGCTAGCCTGGTATTTAGCGATTCTATCTGCGCATTCATTCCCAGCTAATCCAACGTGAGATTGGACCTTATAGAAAAAGATGTGACCTTGAGAGGTGCGGGCAAGGTTTGATATTGTCTTCAGAACATCTCCTTGTACATGATGTCTGTGCTTCTCTGGGTACAGAATTTGCTTTCTGAGTTGGTGAAGTGAGCTGGGGCTATCTGTGGCTACGTGTGTGTGTTCGTGAGTGAGTGCGGCCGCTATTGCAGCCAGCTCAGCTCTTCCTATGGTGTTGGTAATACCAGCGCCATTGGGTTCAACTAGAATTTTTGAATCACTCGAAGGATGATACATTCCTGCCCCAATAACTGTCTTGCCGTCCTGAACCTGGCAGCTGCCCAACAAAAAAGAACCTTTTGAAGATTGTGCACGAGTATGCCATGCTCCCAGTGATTTAAGAGATAGGCCACACGCTCTGCTTTGGCTTTCTAAGGTGTATGGCATTCCGGCTGGGATATATGCACGCCAAGTATGGGGTACAAAACATTTGCGAGAAGGCAGTGAGTTCGAAAGCCAATTGCAGAAAAGGCACTTATGCTCCTTGAGACGTTTTCTAGGTGTGAAGAGCACTGCCACAAACTGGCCAGTACTGAGAACATGTGGCCAAGAGCCTTTGCAGTTTTAACGGTCTAGGGCTACTGTCAAGTTTCTCAACAGCATGCTTGATTTAAACAGTGACACATTATGACAAGTGCTGAAAACGTTTTTACACCTTGCTAATAGGGATGATTCTTGTTAGTCTGCACATGTACACATGTGTCTAATTAGGCATGTAGTGGCATGCACGATGAGGATATGTTTAAACAGAAAATGCTGAGTGCTTCTAAGTTTTCCATGCAGGAATTTGCAGGGGATTTGAGGCACAGGCAGCAGAAGGTATGGAGGGAAGGGGATGCACTCAATCCCCGATAGGTGAACAGGAAAGCAGTCACTGACAGGAAAGCAGAAACACTTACCATCATTGGTGTGGAAAACCATTGAATCAAAAGGCATGCACGCCCTTCTGTATCCCATCATATTTATTCAAGGATCTGGGTAAAGAAGTCATGAGGAATGTGAGTAGATTTAGGCTTCGCGCCCACGGCTTCAAGTTTGAATCCTATAAATGGCTGGGTGGTTCAAATGTTCTTGATCAAGAATTACGATGAGTGTGAGAGTGCTGAAGTCCAAGACAAGATACATGCTCTCTTCTATTGCAATTGCTTTGAGGTGTGTGAGCTGCGCAGAAAATACAAGGATCTCTTTATTGATCTTTTCAAGGCCTGTGCTAGCCTCAACACTGAAGACAAACTCAACAGAGAAACAAATTATAGAGAAGAGCTACTTGACGTAGGGAGCTAATTGACGTAGGGAGAGTTTCCTCTGCCTGCGTAGTTTTTCCTTTCTTTTCATGTACGAAACGCCATTCACTCTCCTGTCACAGCACCTCTTGTCCCTTCACTGATATCTCTGCCCATGTCATTGATGTATAGAGAAAAAAGAAGGGGGGACAAAGGACAAACTTGCTTAACTCCATTTGTTGGGTGCACACGAGCTCTTTTATCTCCATCAATCAGAATATATCCATCATCCTTATGTTTCCTTTAAAAAAAGCAACCCGACGAGGCTCCAAGCATACTTAATTGAAACCATACACACGCTCGTGCACCCTCCGCAAATACAAACTGGATCCATGCAGCAGGTTTGTGGAATGACATGCTGAGCTCCAGGGCTCTGATGCCCACCCATAATGTGTTAAGGTACGAGTTTCAGATTGAAGCCATCTTGGACTCGCAAAGGCTTCATAAAAGAAAGAAAAATACCTCCCCCCCACACTCACAATTACAACATAAGGTGAAATGGCAAGCAATGATTATGAAGAGTGGGCTGTACCTATCCAGGACAATGACCTTAAGATAGCCCATACAGAGCCCAATGGCGTTCCTAGAAGCCAAGTAGAAGATGACAGCTGCCAAATTGCTGGACTCCTACCAGCATGGAACATCTATTTCGAGAACATAATTATGATGACATGCCTCAGTGTGACACATGCCTACGAACATGTCATTGGCAATGCCTGTTGCATCACAACCTCTGTACCCCACCACAGCGCCACCAGGCAGAACAAAGCTCCACTTGGGGCTGTCCCTTATGCGCCAATCTTCTGAATTCCAAAAAAGGGGAAGAACCAGACTATCAGAAAAGGAAGAAATGATCAAAGTCCTTTGGCACCCCACTTGGGAGGCGGCTGATATGCTCCTCGCTTATCCTGATTTTTCAACGCATGTCTACAGCTTTGAAAAATCTTGGATAGAAAAGCTGTCACCTTCACTACCACATTCCCCACTCGCTGACATCACTGTGGGATAACTTGACCCGCCAAGGCTGCGAAGGCTGCACACATCACCTTCAAAATCACTGGCTCACAATCCAGGGTCAACCAATGCGCAACAAGGCAAACTTTGATTTAGAAACAACCAACCTCCAAGCAGATATGTTACCTACAAAATGTGAAATCTGGCTACGAAAGGTTAATTTCATGATACCGGGATTTAACACGGATACTGGTGGTGAGTCAAACATTCTTCTTGCTATCACTACTCAAGCCGGTTGCATTTATGACAAAAGGAAATGCGCCAGAATGCTGACTTTAGTTGTGCTCAGCAGACAGCTGCTGGGCATGGCTTTCCTTGGTTGGAAGGCTGACAGTGCTGACTCTGCTTGTTGAAGGTCTGGAACTCCAGTCTTTCAGGTACCATCCTGCTCTCTTTCTCGTTGCTGGACCTGTCTTCTTTCTCTGCCTGCCGTACTTCTCTCAGTCTGACCTTCGTGGTGGGGTGGTCATACGGTCTGTGCATCAATGCGGCCCCCTTTCCTCAACAACTGATATGGGGAGCGCGTCACTGCCTACGTAGTTTTTCTTCTTGAATGCGCAGGCATTATCACCACTGACCGCCTACGGATTCTGCTTCAAGCATGAAGTACAGCCAGGCAGGCTGGTATCCATAGCTCCATACAGCCCCTGTTCAAAATGAAGCTGCTGGAATTATGGGCCCCTGGGCCACAGAAACATATCTGTCTTTGGCAAGAGAGCTGAAGAGAGTAATAAGAAAATGAAAGAGTCCTATACTTTACGCACACCATTGCACACCCTTAGAGATCTCACACGCTATGCAAGGCTCACCAAAGAAAAAGATTGCTATCCCACTTGACTATAGCAGTACATTCACAGCATACTGGAGCCCTCAAGGCAGAGTTTCCGGAGCCAACATTGAAATGTTTGGAAGCAAGTCCACAGGCTTCTCCTTCTGTCACCTTCCGCATGACTGAACTTAGTTAGTAATTATTTACCATCTGATCATGCATGCCCTGTCCTCCACCGCAAACACACATCCATACTGTAACTTTCCTGCTCCTCCCCAGCCAGGTTCGTCACATCGTGCCCACCTTTGTGCTCTCCTTTGATTTTATGTTGTACTGCGGAGTGAGGATCCAGGACCAGTTTCCTTGCCAGACAGATGCGAATTATTTAGGCGCTTGCCATATTGTGCACATCCTGATGATGATACGAGCCATAACGTAAATCATAATCACACAAAATTAAAATAAATGAGTCCCAGTGAAGAATCACATCGATTAAATGCCTCACTGGTGGCATAAGTTCTGTGGTGCGTGTGTCTAAGTGTGTTGCTGCACAGCCACCATGAGTGCTTTCCTCACTTCTTATAACCCTGTCTTCTGCAGCTTGTGTGCGAGGGGATACTGCTCAACCTCAACACTCACCGTCCACAACACTCAATGGTGCGTTCGATCGAGGCAAGCAGAGAACAGGTGTGTGCACAGGCGGCTGTTTGTGTGTGTGTGTATGTGTGTGTGTGTGTGTGAACCTGTTTGCTCAGGGGAAATATGTTCCTGTGTATGCATACTCGCATCTAGCATGTCCTCAATGCTTGCATTTTGCTCCTTGATTTTTGCTTGTTCCCTGCAGCATCTGGCCAGTTGGACCTCAATGCCCTTCTCAGCTCCTTGCATAAAGAGCAGCAAGGTAAGCTTGGGGGCAACGTGAGGCATGCCCAAATTTTTTTCTCATCCCGAAGGCCATGTGTTCCACTGAGTGCTGTGTGCAAAACCATGCCGCAAGTATTTCTGTTGGGTAGGATGGAATTATGTTGGATGGGAGAGATACTTCTGGTTCAGAGCACCTTGTTTAAACCATGATCAGTGTTAGGCCCCTGTGAGCGGCTGACAGTAGGTACACTGCTTCCTGCTTCTATACTTGTTTTGCGGGCCATCTTCCAGTTGGAGCGTAAATTCCTCCCTTATTAATGAATGTGAATAAATGAATGATTTCATCCTACTCCTGAAGGCAATCCTGACAAGTAATTACATACACCCCACTGACTCGCAGCTCCCCTCACATTGGCAACCCTGGAAAAGCACCTTGCCCACTGGCCCCCCATCCTTGTGGTTCAGACAGCGAGATTCCATGCCACCACGGATGCTGAACCAGATTGCCACAGCTCGGACAAGGCTGTGAGCAAGGGCGCCAAGCAGCAGGCTAGCCTGTTGGGGACGTTTGACCCCCCCTCCTATGTCAGCATGGTTTGCAGGCTGCAGGATATGGCTGCACCAGCAGGGGGGGACAGAAAACACAGCAAACACATTGCCAAGCTGGAGGCGATGAGAAGAAGGCAGGGGTCAGGCCGGGTGAACATGCATGAACACACTCACATGCTAACCCTCTCATACGCTAATCCTGCTTTGATTGAGGTGCTTGGTGGTGCAGAGAAAGTGTCACACTGGGTGGACGTCCATATCTCTCAGAATCCGCTCTTGCTGTGGCAACTTTCCAGGTAAGGGGCTGCGCTGCATACAACCCAGAATGAGTAACTAAATGCCCTTTCAATTAATCAGGTCTTTCAGTAACCAGGAGGGAGATTTTTTTTTCTGAAAGGCACATGTAAATTATGGACTGTACCCCCTTGCCCCCCCCTCACTTCTCCTAATTCCACTTTCCAATGCCCCTACCAATAAGGACCAGTAAGGACAATAAGGTACCAATCTGATCTTTCTTCGATCCTCCATTCCTCTGCATACTTAACGCAATGAATATTGAGTTGCAGCAGAGGGTTATAGGGCAAAAGCTGAGCAGCGGACGCCCATGCATACCTGCCAGGCATCCACAACTGGCTGGCAAGTCCACAATCTGCCCTTAAAGTTCACTATCAATAACACGCGTTCCTTTGTCACTATCCTGAAAGTTTGACCGATTTTTAGCCATGCACACAGACCCCCCTTTTCATCCAACTTGCACCAACCCCCTCCCCAACCTCCTCTTATGGGACGCATATATTCACCAATCAAAAATCAAAATGTGTAGTGTTCAATTAGGTTGGCGCGTGCCATCCGAAAATGAGTGGAACAACACCCTCCTGCAGTGGCACACCTTTCAGATCTTGGCCTTTTTTCCATCTGTGTGCAAATCGGTTGCTTTCACGGAAAGGTCCAGCCTACGACATTGCTTACCAGGCTTACACTTTCCATGCCGCAAAACAGGAGTGGCGTGGGGGAGGTGTACCGGCACTGTCTGCCTGGCCAGAATGTGCAAGGTGGGGTGCTGCCCTTGAGCGTGGTGTTGTGCCAAACTCACGACATGGGGCCAGCTCTGATAATCGGCTTGCACTGTCAAATAAAGCTCGGATTGGTGAGCTGTGAATCTCCAGAGGGCTTGCGGCAGCCACAACAGCAGAAACAGCGGCAGAAGCATGAGGAGCTTGGAGTGAGTGCACACACGCGCGAGTCTGAGCCAGTCTTGCTGGAATCGTCGGTCGTGAGTCAGGAGGCTGGTGCGGGTCCAACAGACCTTGACAGCCAGCAGCAATACCAAGAGTACCTATACCTGGCGATGGCTCACCTGCCGTTTGCGGTCACCCTCATCGACTCATCTGGCCAAGTATTTTGGCAGAACGGCAGGCAAGTGCACAGCATGCACCAGGCAAAATGAAGATGAGGGATGAGCAGGGTTGTCCGACTCCAAGTACTGATATGTGTCACACGGCATAAGCATGAGATTCTTCTAGAGAGCACCAGTTACAGTGTAGGTTAAAGGAGTTAGCCAGCTTTATACGAAAATTTCCAGCCCGAGGGGTGTGCGGCTTCGCTAAGCTGAGGCCGGGTCTACTCCTGCCTGTTCTACGTGCAGTGTTCCATTATCATCATTTGCAAGCATCATCGTTGCTGCTCTTGCCAGGCACCGTTTTGTTTGTGTCCCCTGTATACAATGCAACGGTGGGACCAAAATCCTGTAAAAACAATGTTTTTGAGGGGTGCAGGAGACTGCAGGAACACTGAAAGCATCTGTTTGGGGGGCTGCGGGAGAGTGCCAGCACTGGGATGTTCTTGAGGATTTTGGAAAGTATTAGCAAACAGGTAGGCTTCAATGCCCCGAAGGGACGTCAGCAGGTCTGCACAGCTTCTTTACGCCCCCTCCTCCCATCACTCAGGAGCAGCGTGATGAGCAGCAGATTTGATTTGATGAGATCACAAAGGGAGACCTTCGGCCAGGCTGATCGGCTGATCAGCCTGTGACTGTGGTCCACGCCAGCCAACAGCAAATCCATAAGCTTAGATATGAAGAAAAGTTTGTTGTTGTGTTGCAGGGTGAACTCAGATCCAACTTGGACGCTAATTTTTTGGTGCAATTAAGGTTATGCAAGACAAAAATTGCTAAAGAAATTCCGAAGTAGAAAGAAGTGACAAAAAAGTTCCAGCAGCAGCAGCAGCAGCAGCAGCAGCAGCAGCAGCAGCAGTAATCAAAGGAGCAAAGAAAAGTTAGGGGGGGGGACGAGCAGAAGCGCCTGGGAAAATTACTAGGGCATGAACTGGTAAGAACAAATGCAAGCTTCTGAAAGCACTTATCAAGTGCAAATGCCAGGTTTTTCTCAAGACCTGCAGAGAGGCAATTTTGACTTCTGTATACAGTGGGAATTCATGCTATTCTTCAAGTAGCACCCTCTTCCTTTCAGTAGATATTGACGTGTGTTTGTGAAGTAAGGCATAGAATCAAACGTAAGGGATAAATCCACCAATCATTCTTTTAATGGCAGCTTTTGCATGCAGCTCTTGCTTTCTGTGCGTGTAATTGAGCAGCTTTACTTTGTTGGCAGAAGGGGGTCTGTATGACCCTGCGGCGTTGTGCAGGGCTTCAAAACATTTAAAATGGTTGCAGAATTGTGAAAGTATTTTTTCTTAAGGGATGCAGGCAAGTTTACATCTATGATCTAGCAAATCTTGACACTTCATGCCCTCAGCCCAAGGGTTTGAACGTATATATATATATATAATTTGTTAAACTACAGCCCAAATCCCTGGCTGATTGGTCGCTTGTGAAACATCCTCAACCAGCTTTCTCAGTCTACTAGTTTTTGAACGCCCTCGAGCCTGTCCATCCAAGTTTTGAAGCCCAAGAGTGGTTGCCCCTGCAGGTCTGCATTGCTGCTGGGGCTTTTAAGCGGCAACAACAAAGCCAGAGACTTGCGCCAGAGCTTGCAGCAGATGTTCACACTGGACTCAGAGGCATTGGAGAGCCTGCTTTGTGCGCTGAAAGAAGGACAGGTACGAGTGAAGATATGGCATTTGTGTGAGGCCATGAAGGGTAGGTTGCAGAGTGCATTTGGCAGGCTTCATGACCAAACTCTTTTCACGTAGCTATGCTTGAAGGGTAAGAAGTAGCGAGGCTGGCAGGGAATTGGGTCGATTTAGTTTTTGCAGAAATTTGCTGCAAGGAGAAGAAGATCTCATTACCAGCTGGGGACATGTGAATTGCCCCAGTTTATGAGCAAGGCACCAAACCCTCCTTTTTTTCGGCGGAGGTCCCTGCTTCCAGGTTTGTTGGACTGTGCATTAGGTGTGCGGTCAAGGGTGAAGTGCTTCTCAGGTACATCGATTGGAGGCCTCTGAGCCAGAATGTGGTGTTGCTTCCCACTTAGAACCTTGGCATCATTTTGTAATATGGGAATCTTTGATAGTTGCACTCATTTCCTGCAAGGAGCACGGCAGTTGGTAGAGACATTGTTCTGGTTTTAAGAGTGATGAAGCTTGTATTTTAAGAGTTAGAAGCAAGGGTGCTAGGATAGAATTGGGGTTCAATCAGGCATTAAAAGAGAGGGGCGTAGCTGAGACTTAAATCAACGTGCGGTTGGAGGCTGGCATGCAGCAGCACAGCTTTTGGTGCCCGGTGTCTTCACTTCATTTGCCTGTATGGTGCACTAGTGGTGCCAGCAAGCGTGCTCTGTTTGCAAGACGGCAAAGTGCTCATAAATTTGGATCCAGATCTCCATGCTGGAACAGGGCAAAGGAAGCAAGCTCTCCTAAACTGGTAAGGAGTCAACATATGTACGCAATGCTCCTCTGCGAAAGAGACAGGAGAAGGGCCATTTTTCTGAAGGGTTTGGCAGCAGGCCATTGCCTTGCATAAAGTGTTTCTTTTTTGAATGAATGAAGAGTCAACTTTTGCCCAAATGTGTTATGCAGCAGGAGTAGGAGCTGTTCAATGTTACAATGGTGGTTTTGTAACTTGACTTCATGTCATTTTTGTATTTCAGTCATTATACACTCCATGTCGGATTTGCTGGCAATATTGGCTGAGCCCCATCCATGGGACGGGGTCCCTAGGTTTGTCTGCTTCCCGATGAAGTTAGCACCTGCTGCCCTTGCCCACTCTGCGCAACCCCTGCCCTGAAATGCTACATGCAGGCCCAACAAAACCTTGGCTGACAAGTTTTGTTGGCTTGCGCAGCGAAAAAGTTTCAGGGCTCACACATTGCTTGGTAGCTAAGAAGAAGATGGTCTGCCTAGCTGCCCTGGGATTCTACTTGCGACCCACCCGGCGCATCCCACGCCCTGGAACATCACATGCAGGCCCAGCCAAAAAGTTTGCTTGGGCTGCAAAAGTTATTGTTCTGATGGCTTCACAAAGCAGCTAAATTTCAAGGGCAAGTTAGGGGTCCCAGCCAGGCCACCCTGAGGCCACAGAAATTCACCAGATGGCAGAGGCTTGCTTATTCTACTCCCGTTTGTGCACTTGCCGAGTCTGGGATGGGGAGACCCCGGTCCCGGGGAATGTGCAGTCTACCCGCGGACCATTCCAGTTTGCCCGCTGGGTCAACAGATTTTCATCATTACAAGTGTGATGGGATATGATTTGTGTGCTTTATACCAAGAGTTGAAAGGCATGGGAGTGTTTCTTGACGTGATGAGCAGCAGGATTGCACCCCTGCTTGGGTACATGGATGGACAAGCTACAAATGCCTTAGGGGAATGAGTAAGCAATAAATGACAGGGGTAGCTTGCCTGGTACGCGCTCAGCAAGAATGCATGCACAAGGCATGGTCTGCTGCAGGTTGGGTCTAACCTTGAACCCTAACACTAACCCTAAACTATTAATGTTCCAAGCACTGCATTCCTATGCCAGGAAAGGCTGGCTTGGCTAATCTTCAGCATCGCTTCCAGCGACGCTACCCCCACTTATCTGTGGAAGGGGTTGCTGGCCGTTGGATCTCAAGGATGTGACGGGGTTTTAGCTGTTTTACAAAACAAGGACAAGGATGCCTAGACTGCATCCCTTGATTGTGTGGGCTTGTTAGGGCTCCAAAATCAATGCCCATGCTCCACGAGACAGAGCACTGCCTCTAGGTCCTTTTTCAGGGGCCTGCATCAAGCAAAAGCACAGAGCATGGTGGTCTTCCCCCTGGAAGCGAAGGCATCCACAAGGTACGTGGGAGCAGCAGTGCAAGTACAGGGGGCAGAGAAAAATTGCAACCGTGAAGGCCTACTTAAACCCAGCAGCCACAGCCACAGTCAGCCAGGGAAGAGGTGACAGGGGCTCAGGCTCCATGTAGGACGCTGTGCAAGGCGTGTGAGGCAAGGGGAGGGCCAGAGGGAATGTGATTCCATGGAGGTGTGTAAGGATGAGTGTGAGGAGGTGTGAGGAAATAACAGATGAAGAGATGGCAGGAGGGGATGAGAGGAAGCAGAGAATCAGGGGGAAGGATGCAGCAATGTTAATCCCTGTGATCTTTTTGCATCTTTGAGAGCCCTTGGAAGGGAAGGGTTACATAGCTGTACCTGCCTGCGGGGGCAGCTTAGCTGAAGCAAAACAATTTGAGAGCCCTTGCAAAGCCTTGTCTCTTTTGCAAGGGCATTACACAATCAATTTGAGACCTCAAGCAGTCCAGAGCCTCTGCATTACTGAAGGACTGAAGCTGTAGCATGGGTCAAGAGGCACAGTGTTTTTTTTTGTGTGTGGCAAAGACAAACGAGAGAGCCTAGAAGCAGATGCTTTTGCCAAAAGTTTTGAAAGGAAGAAATGACGATGCTTAAGGCTTGCATTTGCGTTTATACATGCAGGCCTGGAGTGGCTTGGTGCAAGTGCCTCCAAGGATCGAATCGCATGTCAATGGAGGATTGGATTTGTATTTATGCACGCAGGCCTGGAGTGGCTTGGTGCAAGTGCCTAGGGAGGAAGGCATGCAGCAATCAACAGTGGAGAATGCTGGTATGTGGATTGCATTGGTTCCCTGGCCATTTGTGACCTTCTGTTGCTGCCACCGTTGTGCCTTCTGTGCCACTCGCTCGTACAATGGCTAGCCTGGAGCCTGGGGGTGGCCTGGCCCTGACGGAACCCAAATCCTCATACGGATGGTCCCAGCTCACCAATGGTTCCACGGGCTTCCATGAACCCAATGCAATGGATTTTGCAACTTGTGCTTAAGGATGGTGTGCTGTGCACAGCGAGTGGAGCCAAGACGTTAGGTGCTTAGTTGGTGCAATGAGGAGTAGGACCTCTCCTCCATAGCCCTTGAGTGCATGGCCTGCTGAGATCAAGCCCAGGAGAAGGAGAGGGCAATGGATGACAGCTAGCAGGGCCTGCCCTCAGCAGGTGTCACACAGAATGCATGTAGTGCGGCAATTGCAGCACAGAATTAATGCATACCGGCATGCAGGTACATCGTGGCTTGTTTAGGTGTTTTCTTTGGCAGTTTTTCTTGGAGACAGGACAAGTTCTGGACTAGTAAAGGGCTGGCTTCACCAACTTTTCAGCGTTGCTTGCGACGCTTCCCCCACTTGTCAGGGCAGGTCTGGATACCTGCTGGCAGGGTGAGATGCTGCTGTCACTTTTTCAATGTTTGCTAGCAGATGTTGTGCGCGTTATCAATTGCAATATTGATAATACTGCTCTGAGTGGTTGCTTGCCTGCAGTGGGTGTCAGCATGGAGGGCATCCAGACACTGGCATCGTCTGCTTCTGCAGAGGGCTTTCAAGGAACCACAATGCCTTTAGCCTACTCGGCAAGATATCAGGGGTCCTTTAATCAGGAGAGGGTGAGTGGAGTGCGCAGGGTGTGCGCTCATTAGGGTTCCAGGTTTGCAGCACTGGTATTGAGCCTCAGATGAAAGATGCCCCTCCTCATGGCTGTCGCTCTTTGTCTGGAATTGAAGAGCCCCTTATTTGGGCCCGGCTGGAATCATGCCATCCTTTTATCCTAGAAAGATGAAGTGAGTGATTACAATTTAAGGCCCTGAATGTGTGCAACCTGACCTTGCAAGGCACGTTTACTCATCTTAAGCCTGCATTGCTATGCAGTGCCTGGTGCCTGTTTTGCGCCCAATTTGGTAGGGAGAAGGTGCAAGTTTGAAGTGGCGCCACATGACCAGTGCTCCAAGCTTTAAGCTGTCCTTTGGTTGCAGCATTAACAGATGCTGCAATGTCAGACGAAATGTAGAAGCTCAAGGGGAGTTTACTGGACAGCAGGGAGAAATCTGGCAGTGGGGCGTGGTAAACTTCCTTGCTTTGCCGGCAGTGCACCCCATCGACAAGCTGTGCATACTGCTTTCTAAACACAAATAAAATGGACTGTTTGAACAGGCATGCAGGCAATGGGTGGGCTGTGTGGAATTCAGTAAAGCCACAACAAACTATTAAACATCCGCTCTTAGGAAGCTCATCCCGCTGTTATCCCAGAGGTAAACAAACTTCCCTATATTGTTGGACATGCTGTTTCCCTGTTTTCCTTCTCAATCTAACCATGCCAACCGGTATTATTCCATAAAGTACCATGGTCACCAAAATGATTGATGAAAATCAGAAGACCCCAGATCACTCTCCTGGCCCCAGATCACCCAAAAAGGGCCCACAGCTTCAACCTGGGGTTTTTTGCCCCCAATTTTTTGTGCTTGTGACCTCCGTATACATTACTAACATCCTGCATGTTCAAGAAACGGAAGGGGAGGTCAAAAGTTGACCTTTCTGGCACCTTGTGTGCTGGGTCTTCTCTAAGGGAAATTGCTAGGGTTCTGTATCTGACCAGCCACTGGGTCTTTTCACTCCATTCATTTTTCACTCCATTCTTTTTTTTGGTAGAAGGACTTCAAATCATTTTAAAATCACCCAATTTGGTGCAGAGGGTGGTCAGAAATGGAGATTTTGTGGTTAAAAAGTAGGTTTTACGCTGCGGCTAATTTGGCAGGGTGCCCCCAATCTGGGATTGTGAAGCCCAAGTGAGGGTAGCAGCTGCATTTGCACCATAACTGAAGTGTCCCAGGTTGGGGACACCCTGTGTCATGAGCATTTCAAAACACCTATTTTTTGGGGTGGGAGTTGTCCAGCTCTGCTGCTATCCGCCTGCTGGCCCGCCCGCACCTGCTTGGAACTGCCAGGCACTACAAACTCAGCAATGGAGTACACACCTCATGAGTGCCAGAATGGTGCAGGGTGCTGACACTGCTGGTTGATCATTTTTTTGCTGGGGAAAGGGTGGGCCAGCCATGGTGCCCTCCCCGTCAGTGTGCTGTTATCTTGATGAAAGAACCTGCCAATGTGCTTGTTGCTCTCAACTTCACGCGTGCTTCTGGCTGCAGGTGCCTGTGGATGTGTCTCGTTTAAAAAGTGGGAGCGAATGGCATGCGCTGCACCAAGAAGCTGGCCCTGCAGCTGCTGGCCCAAGACACAGGTCACGAACATTGCCTCCAAGCCTTGTGCCACAAGCTGCATCTCCAGTAGGCGGATCTCCTGCTCATGCTGCTGCTGCTGCTGCTGGGCAAGCTGATGATCAGAGGGTCAGCAGCGTTGCTGACAACATACCATGTTATAAGATGCCAGCTTCTGCAGGAGGCTTCTCCTTCCCTGAAAAACTAGCAGGTGTGCCTCCATTCGCTCCACTCCTGCTTGAACCCTCCTAACAGACTGCATGTCTGCCTGCAAAGACTAGTGTCGCAGAGGCTGTTGGCAGGTTCCAACCAGTTCTCCTGCACAGCGTCTACTTTGCAACATGCATGAGCCAATTGGTGATCTGTCATTTGCTTATATGTCTGCCCCTTGATACACCACGCCACGGCTTCTCAATGCTCTTCATTGCCAGTGACACTTGTAGAACATCTCACCCTTGCCCGTGAGTGCACAACTGTGACACACACGGCCTTTCCTGTGTCGTTCCAATCACACATAGAAAAAAACGGAAATGGAATGAAAGCCTGCCATTGAATTCCCCTTTTAAATTCCAGATTACATCCTAGCATCTCCTTGCGTGCTGCAAATGGATTTTGCCACAAGGGAAGACTGCCCAGAGGGTGTGGTTCTTGTACAGTGTCAGTCGCCCACAAGGTCGTTTTCATGGTTGGACCATGCAAGGCGTTCGACAATGTGCAACCACATTACTTGCTCATTTCTGCACCGTTCCAGAATCTGAAAGTGTGTCAAGTGCCTCAATTTGTTGCCTTTGAGGGTGTGTCAAGAGAGAAGGGTTGCTTTGCAGCAGGTGGATGAAGGAAAACCTTTGATGTTGCCAAACAGCTAGAAGCATTCGTTCTGAGTGTGGAGCCATAAGAGGCCACCACTAAGTAGTGCATGAAAAGGCAAGGAAAAGGTCACTTATCTATCCCTGCCTACAAGGGCAGCTAAGCTTGCAAACAGTGCATGACTGTGACAGCTGTGTGCTTATGTGCAGTGGCCCCTGACAATTCTACACCTGCTGTGCTCCCGATGCTGGACGTGCCCAGTGGATCTAAGGCCGATACCCCAATGCTGAAAGCCAATGCACATAAAGATGCAAGCGAGAGCGCACCCGTGAGCTCAGTCAGGTGCGTTGCTTGCTGCGTACCCTTTTCCTCTATGTCTCCAGCCACTGCAAAATGTGACTGCACTCTAGCCTCTACTTGAAGCCTCTACTTAAATTGCTTATGAATAGGGATCGGCGTTTGCCTTTTTTTCAGTTTTTTCAAATATAGCGAGTGCTAAAATTGAGAACGGCCAAAATCTCCATCGGCCCGTCCGCAGCACTTCAATTTTTCGTTGCATACCAGGAAAATGACCTCCATTTAAGGCTAACGTGCACAAAGGAGAGCCGTTTGGGGAGATGCAGGGCCTGGCAAAGCCCTGGACTTGGAGGCCACACATGTGTATGTGTACACACACGCACGCACGCACGCACGCACGCATACTTAAGTGTATGTCGCACACACATGCCCACACACACATGCCCCCACACACAGGCAGGCACACACGCGCAGGCAGGCAGGCAGGCATCCACACATAGGCAGGCAGGCGCTCAGCCACACACACACACACACACACACACACACACAAACATACACAAACACACACATATGAGCGCGTTTGCACGCGCATGCATGCACACAGCATGTGCTGTAGCATGCACATTCACAAGAGCGTGCTTATGCGTGGCAGACAAGTATGCATGCGCAAATGTACGCATGTGCATGCAAGTGCATGAAGACATGCAGGCACGCGCACACACACACACACGCACACAAAGTCAGGCAGGCACGCAGGCAGCCACACCCAGGCAGGCAGGGACACACAGGCAGGCACACATAGGCGCGCAAACATGCATTAAAACATGCAGGCGCGCATACGCACACAAGCGCACACATACACCCACACACAGGCAGGAACAGGCATGCAGGCAGGCAGGTAGGCAGCCACACACAGGCAGGCAGGCACACACACGCAGAGAGGCAGGCAGGCAGGCAGGCAGGCAGGCAGGCACACACAGGCGCGCACACGTGCATTGATACATGCAGGCGCGCACACATACAGGCGTGCACACACACAGGCAACACACACAAGCTATCATGGGCTGTCTTGTATAAGATAAGGGAAGGGCCAATGGGGATAGCCTTTGCATGAGGGAGTGGGCAACTAAGGGTACACCTACAGTGCAGTAGGTCATTTGGCTTGAGCAGATATAGCGCTATATTATGGCCTGGTGACGGCCAGAGCTCACCAGCTTTGCTTTTTGACTTTCGCTTTTTGCAAGGGAGCATTGTGCACGGTGCCCCACCAGCCTGCCGAGTCTGATGCCAAAATTCGATTCGCAGAGGGGAGTTCTGGCAACATATAGCATTTTTATATAGCGCCATATAGCGCTATATCGCTATGTAACGCTATATCGCGCTACCGGTTTGGCTCATATAGCGCTATACGCCGATCCCTACTTATGAAAGCCTTGACAGAAATGCTCATGCCACCACTGAAAGGTTTTGTGAAGAGCGCAAACCTGAAGCTAAGGGAGCGCCGCGCTTTCTGTGTTATTTCCAGGAGTTCTTGCCAGTTCCATCTCACAACCACCATCTTATCCACCAAGCACCATTTCTTGCTCCTTTGTCCTGCTTTACTTTGCTGCTGTCCCTGCTGCCATCCCTGCTGCTGCTGCTGTCCTTTGCATTGCTGCTACCCCTGCTGCCATCCCTGCTGCTGCTGCTGCTGTGTGTGTGTATGTAAAGGTCTTCTTCCCTCAATGCACACACCTGCCGTCTCTGCAGGCTGGAGCTCTCCCCTGCCTCACCAGCAAATGACTCACCAAGGCAACGGGCATCATCATCTGCGGGGGGCTCACAGCTGGGTGCCTCAAGCTTTGCCATGCCCCCTTGGTTAAAGAGGGGGCGCCGGCCATCTGAGCCTGTGGCGTCTGATCCTCTGCCCAGGGCCCCTGTTCAGCAGGCTCTCGGCCCTGCGCTCCCTCCTTGGCTGCAAGAGGGGCGGCGCCACTCCCAACAGCAGTCTGCTCCATTGCAGAGACCTCTCATGAGAGGCTCGGCTGAGAGTGCCGTCTCTGGATGTATCCTAAAAGGTGGTAAGTTTCTGCTGGTGTGAGCATTGCTACATGTAGCTGCTGCATGGCAGGGAAGGATTCCAACTAGCTGCTGCGGGGGCCTGAAGCTGCCAGTTGCTGTTCTTGCACGTGGAGCAGCTCATCCTATGCCCTTTCCCATTGCCCCAATTGACTACAAAATTGAGGGCAAGCACAGTGTACATCCCTTTAGAAATAACATTGAATTTTGAGTAAGGACACAAAACATGCACATTGCAGATCCTCCAAGGCCTCAGAGCAGCTCTGGAATATCCCCAGTGAACTTCCGCCGCCACTCCACGCAAAGGAGCGTTCACACCTCAGGCGTGCTGCTGGAGCAAGACCTGGTACGAGACGTGGCAAGCAGCACCTGGCCTCTTCCTTTCCTTCTTGGACTTGCCACATAGATGCTCGGTGACCCTTTTTTTAACTGTTCTTGTAGATAAAAGGGACCGACACGATTTGATCCACGCTTGCATGTATGTCACCAGTATGTTTCTTCCTCACTTCACAGCTGACACTTTAGCAAAACACCCTTCACACTCAGGTCAGCGCCCTTGAGAGCCTCGCTGCGATTGCTGGGCACCTTATTGTGCAGGGACTGTTCCAGTTTGCAGGCCGAAATGACTCAGGAGCAAGCGTTGTTGCTGAGCAACAGCTCTATGCTTGTCGCTCTCACCAGCTGGAAGTTGCATGTGTTGTTTGCAGGTGCTCTCAGGGGCCTCACGAGCACTCCGAATGTCGTCATCATTGTATGCAGTGGGCAGCCTCAACTACTTGGCCCAATCTCAGGTGCGCTGCCCCTGGTGTGCCTCTGTCTGTGTGTGCATATGCAGGAGAGCTGCCTCTGGTATGCCTGCATCTGTGGTACCACCTCTGCCTATATCCCTGATGCCGCTGTACCTATAATGTGCCTGCAAAAGCAGGCAGGGCGTCTTTGATATGCCTATATCTCCCTGCCTGTATCGCTGAGATGCCTGTATCTCCCTGCCTGTATCGCTGATATGCCTGCATCAGCAGGAGGGCGCTGCCAGATTGTCTTCCAAGCACAGTGTGGCAGCACACAATAAGTCATGCACTCTTTATTGAGAGTGGTGCCCTAACATTTTTTTTTACCTTACCAAGTGCATGGCCGCAAGGTTGCGTATAAGAAGCTGAAATGGCACTGGCGCTGCTTGCCTGCCGAGGTGCCTATCTTTGACTCATCAAGTGTCTTTTTTTCCGTCTGATGCGCAGGAACACGCATTCAGCGGGGCAATTCTGAGCACGGTGCAATCCCCAGCTCATTATTTTGACAGTATACCTGAAGGTGCACAGTTTGCTTTTATCTAAGGCCAAAGGTGCCACTGTAGCTAGCAGCTGGAGGTTTGAAAGCAACACAGGCTAGCATGTGCCTGTTTAGCTTTTTCAATGCTCAGCATATTTAGGGCAATGCCGGAAGTAGGCTGTGTCATGGACGGAAGTCCTTCAGTGGATTTCATTTGCAGCTTGCAATCATTGGTTTGCGCGGAGGTCTTATGTTTGAACACGCTTGTCCTCTTCCTCATCTCCTGCTTCTTGATGGTAAGGATTTGTGGAAGTCGTCATCATGAGGGATCCATCAATCTACATCCTCCGTGCTGGTGGCAAGGAACATGGATAGAAGGGGGGGGGGGAGACCTCTTCCTCGTTGCCTGCTTCTACTTGACAACCTCTGCTTTAGAGTGCGGTTTCCAGGAGCATGCTGAAATGTGGATTCTAATGCACATGAGGAGCACAGAAACAAGTTGTGTTGAGACATCCTGCTCAAAGCACCCCAAAAAATAATCATGACCTGCAGGGAGGCAGGAGAAGGAGGCTCAGAACTTGCTGTCCAGTGCCATGGAAAAGAATGGGGAGATCGAAACTTGTGCCCAAAGCAGCAAGTTGCCTGACGCAGCATTCGATACTGGAGGGACTGCCCAGCTCAGCATGGATGAAAGCGGCAAGGTGTGGCTCAAAACTGAGCAAGGAAGGGCCTTCCTGCGCTGCTTCCCCCTCTTGTCCTGCGATTTTGGGATAGGAGCATGCCTGCTGTGTTGCCAGCATCATGCCTATCAGGTCTAGGAGTATGCTGCGCCATGGCCTATTAGGTCTAGGAACACGCTGCACCGTTGCCGATCAGGTCTGGGAGTACCCTGCACCAGTGCCTGTGCACTTGCTTTTTGTGCTTGCCACCTGAGCATCAAGGCTTTGCTGCTCCGGTTGCATGAGGGTCTTTCCCTAAGCTCAACATCTAAGAATGCCCAGCTGTTGGAGCTAATGGCCAAACGTGTATGCAGAATATGCCGTGCAAAATTGCAACATGCACCTCCAGGCCCCTGCGTTCTCATGTCTTGCAGAGGTTACCCCAAAGCCAACCAAGCAACGCAGCGCAACTACCTGATCGTATGGGGACCAGTGGTTCAGAGCTGAAGCCAAATACAGGAGGGACAGACTGCCTGAGTTTGGACAAAAGCACAACAAAGGGTGCTGAGGGAGAACAGTTAACTGTGTTAGCTGACGCCTCTCAGGGAGACAGTGCGCCTTCCTGGGACGCTCATTATGTGGACCGCCTGCCCAGCAGCCCACCGCAGAAACAGCGCTCCCATCCTGCACCTGCAAAAAAGTCATCGAGCGGGGTGTCTGAGGCCCACGGTTTTGAAGGCAGATGCTCTTCCAGGCGTGATGCGCAAGTAGGCAGCGCGAGTGCCCCTCTCTTGCCGCAGGTGCATCTTTGCCTGTGAAGGAAGTGATTGCATGCCATGGTTGGTCCTGGGATCAGGTAGTGAGCTTCATTTGATTGCAATGCACGAGCTCCATGGTCCAGGCTGTAGCACTATCCCTGCCCGTCTCTTGTCCCTCTCAAGTGTTGTCCTTTAAAGGATTTTGATTCCTGTTTGCAACAGCCAGGAGGTGGGCGGTGGCACCTGCTTTCCCATTTAGTCTTGCTCAGCTCCTGCTGTTTGCATGCGCGTCAAATGCCTTCAAGGTCCCAAAGATGTGTTTGTGTCCCACCTTCATTTGCATGAAGGCCGGCATTCGGAGGGGAGGGGATGTGTGGGACTCCTTTTTTGGCATGACAATGTGCATTTCCTGGCTTGCTCCATTGCCACTCAAAAGTGCAAGGCAGCTTTTTGCACCTGCATTGTTGCTGCACTGTCAGCGTTTTTGAGGGAGCCCCGGGGCTGCATGCTCGTGGGGGGGCCTACCAGGAGGGTGTTCTGCCATAGGAAATGACATCGCTGCTGAGTGATTGATCTCCTTGCAACCTAAGCATGTTAATAGGTGCTGGCTGCATATGAACCCAATGACAAGATGCTGATGTGTTGCCTGTCTGAAAAGCATTGTCTATTTAACTGCATGGGATCACTCATATTAAACACCACACTTGCAACCACAATCGCTCCCACATCCAACTTCACACCTAAGGTGCACGGCATCATCATGGATTTATAGAGATAGAACCGATTCCTACTTGCTGTACCTATAACCCCACCTACTGAACAGCCTCTTGAACAGCAAAAATACAGTGCAAAAAACAGTGCCTTCAGATTTTTTTGGGCCACGAATGGTGCCCGGAATACAATGCTCATGCCAATCAAAGCTACATGAAGCTATTTGCCTAGGAAAAAGGGGTCTGCTTGTGGAGACGACCTCTGTTATGTGAGTCACATGCCTGGGGGATTCACGCTCAGTGTTTTCTCTTCAATGCTGCCAAGTGACCGACCATCCCTCGATGCCATCTTTCCTGCTATTACCCTCGCGTGCAGATGCCCGTGCCAGGCATCAATGCTAACTCTCAGGCGCTCTTGCCCTCCCCTGCATTTCCTGCATCAATACCATCCTTCCTGCTGTTGTCCTCTTGTGCAGATGTCTGTGCCGAGCATCGAGGAACAACATAATGAGGCCCCCAGCAGCTCTTGGTGGGTGCGACATGCAACATCTTAATGTAGTCTTCAGTCAGTCCAGCAATGCAATGCCAGAAATTGAGTTTTTGTCTCAAGGGAAACTGAGTATGCAGAGTAATAATAAATGACCTACATGGCACTACTGCATAAAACGTGAGGTTGAGACTTTAGGGGTGGGCCAGGGCAGGGGCAAGTTTGCAGCATTTTAGGCCGAATTTGGCCATCCTCGGTACAATGGATGTCAAAATACCAGAGGGGGTCAGCTGGGCATGTGCCCAAATATGCTCCTCTTTTGCTTTAAAAGTGGGCCCACTCACAGCCACTTCATCTGATTTGAACATTTTTTGCTCTGAAGTGTAGCTGACGTTACAAGGCACCGGAGGGTACGCTTAGATTTGTTAAGTCGCCCTGTGTGCTTAGATAGACTGGGTCAAAGCTTACATGTGGCACGTAAACCCATTTTATGGTAAAATGGCTGAAATCACCATAAAACACCAAGTACAGGGTCTTTTCACTCCAGTTTTCTTGCAATTATATTCTTTCGTTACAAGGAAAGCCTGTAAAACAGGCTACCTGTAGGAATCAAGCTTGAAGCTTATCAGTAATGGAGAACATACGCACGGAGCATGCAAAAACTGGCTGGTTTTAGGCCTCAGCTGACCCCCTCTGCTAAAATACATGCTTTAACCCAAGTTTGTACCATATTTTGGCTCAAAGACAGGTTTTGGGCCAGGTCTGATCCATCGGAGTGAAAAAAAATTGGGGAGTGGTATTGGGTCCCAAAGTACTTAGAGCACAAGCGCATCTGCCTTGCAAAACCGGTTCAAAACTGGAGAGTGCAAAACTGGAGAACAGGCAAGCGCTGTGTCTGGCCACAACCTGAGTATGAGGACTTGCCCAGCATATTTCCTGCGGGTGTGCCATGCCACGTTTGGGGGAATGTACGCTTGTGTGGATGAATGCATGCTTGAGGCCGGACAAAGCTGGGAGCTGTCTTCACAAAGCATCTTGGCTCGTGCTCAAAACCCAGCTTTTGCACAAGCAAGTTTGTCAGTGACGTCAGAAGGCAAAATGCTGTGCTCACCTCAGGCCCTCTGGCAGGTGAGTGCGTCGGCAAATCAACGAAGTAAATTACCAAAATGGTCGCATAAATCGGTTCTCCAATCCATTGACCCAATGCTGAGCCTTGGTTCCTCACCATGTCCCATTGCCCTTTTTCTGCCAAAATTGGGCATTTTCTGGACTCCCCTCCCAGGCCCCCAGACCCCCCCAACTATGCTCCTGGTAACGTGCCCAACCATTGCTGCTGGTCAGGCAGGCCTGGTGGAGCTCCCTGAGAGCCCCATTTTGGCAGGAACTCTGCCTGCTTTCTGGCCCCACACCCTGGGAATCTCCCTCTCAAACTAATTACATTTTTCAGTTATTATGTTAAGACGTGGCCAAAAGCGTTTAAAGAAAAGGTTTTACCAAAACAATGTACAAAAAAGTGTCATTTTTGTTACATCCAGAACAACCACATGGTGTGGGATGCTGTCTCTCTCTCTTCGGGCATTAATGCATATGCCTTCCAGCTGGGACAAGATGAGAAGGCCACTGCAGGAACATTTGAATTCTGCACACCATTCATGCAGAAAGCATGGACAGAATAGGCAAAACGACTCGGCCTGAAAAATGCTTACACGCTTGTTGGAACTTTTCTTGAGGGCTCCCTGGAGCGATGCCATCTGCAATTTTACCTGGCTGGTGCCTCCTTCAAGTCCTTACATATAAAGCATCCCTACATTCTGAACCACTGAGACTTGACCTTGATCTGCACCCCTCAGAGATAAATCTTTGGATGTGCCGCTGTGAGTTCGCAACCCCTTGAATGATATTTTACACCATTCCACATAACCTGGCAGAAACAGAAAGCCCGATTTCACTCTTGAACCTCAGTGGCTGTGTGTCAGTTGTGTGTGTGCTTGTGCTTGAAAAAGCCGTGCAATCCCAGCTGCTCTCGTCCCTCTGAGACCTTAAGGCTGTTATGCTTGCTCAGACCCCACAAATCATAGAATGGATTCACCTTTCTGCACATCTTAGCCCTCATTTGGTTAGATTCTCTTGGAGTGAAATCCGTCTGCACCCCTCGCAAACATAATTTATGGGCATGGTATCAAGCCTGCAGTGCAGACAAATGTGTATGTGTGTGTGTATGCGTTCTCTTCGGTTTGCCCAGGCACTTCGCACTCCCTCCTCTACCACAGGCACTACTTGGACGCCTTCACCATCAGACGCCCAGATGGTGGAAAGGTCACGGTCCTCACCAACCAGGACGTCACCAGCTGGGTCGACGCTCAGACTAGCCTGAAGCAGGTGCACCAAGTTTATAAGCACCCATGCAACAGTCACTGCCCTTGCTATATTGCCTTTTCCTTGGTTCCCAGTAGCATCAGGCACAATTGATCAGCCCTGTCCTGGTACCACAAGGCTCAGTTGAGCAGCCCCCACGCCCTGGTACCACAGGGCTCAGTTGATCAGCCCTGTCCTGAGACCACAAGGCTCAGTTGAGCAGCCCCCAAACCCTGTACAATGTTCATGAATTCATTTGTTAGTTGGGAACAGGAGTCTCATGTTTAACATCAATGGCTTTGCTTCCCTTGCAGATTCTGGATGTTGAGCACAAGATTCTGGAGGAAATTTTCCCAGCTCATGTGCTGGAGGTAAGTCCTGTGATTGCAGTTGAAAAGTGCATGCCCACATGGTGAAGTAAATGTGTGCTTGCTCACAGGGGCCTGTCATGTCTGCCACCCACAAGGAAGTGACACACTCACATGAACACAAAAGCAAAATGGACATAGACAAAAGTGCGCGTTTGAGCACACGTGTTCAAAATGGCACCACAGCTACCTGTGGCATGGCATAAATCTGATGCTCCACATTTGCATGCTCATGTGCTCAAGCAGAGCCAAGTGGCTGCTGGTGCTGAGGCTCGCACCGGCAAGAGTGCAGAAAGCGGCCCCAACAGCAGCCCCAGTCCAATGCTGAGCAAGAGAGGCTCTTACCAGTCTTACCAGTCACAAGCCTGGAGCACAGACAATAAAGATTGCCGCAGCCACCGGAGCTCCCGCCTAGGCTGCATGACATCTGATACGAGCCCCGCTTCCAGATCAGGTGGGTTGCAGAAATGGAAACTGGAAAATTAGATGTACTAGAGGGAGACCAGGTACCAGGCTGGAGCCTTTCTGCCTGCCCTCACGACAGTAAACTAGACATGAAGAAGGAAGGCACAAAGAAAGACTTGGAAGGGGAGACAAAGGAGCATAGAAGGCGTGCAGATAAGGGCCTCAAGGTTGATACTTCCAAAGAAGGCATGTGGTGGATCAGCAGGGGATGTCGTGCCAACACACCTGCACGAGTCATGATGCAAGCGCTGCACAGAGGCTTATGACTCGGCTCTTATTTACGCAGCACAGAGCACATTGACAAGGGCAAGTTGATAACCTATTCATGTCCCAGTTTGAACCTCAAACGTGTGCTAAATGCTCACCCATGCTCACACTTGCTGCTGCTCATGCCTTGCCTTGACGTGCGCAATGCACTTGACTTGTACAATGGACCTGACTTGAACAAAGCACCCATGCTCACACTTGCTGCTGCTCATGCCTCGCCTTGACATGCGCAATGCACTTGACTTGTACAATGGACCTGACTTGATCAAAGCACCCATGCTCACACTTGCTGCTGCTCATGCCTCGCCTTGGCGTGCGCAATGCACTTGACTTGTACAATGGACCTGACTTGAACAAAGCACCCATCCTCACACTTGCTGCTGCTCATGCCTCGCCTTGGCGTGCGCAATGCACTGGACTCGTACAATGGACCTGACTTGAACAAAGCACCCATGCTCACACTTGCTGCTGCTCATGCCTCGCCTTGACGCGCGCAATGCACTTGAGTTGCACAATGGACCTGACTTGAACAAAGCACCCATGCTCACACTTGCTGCTGCTCATGCCTCGCCTTGACATGCGCAATGCACTTGACTTGTACAATGGACCTGACTTGATCAAAGCACCCATGCTCATGCTTTATGCTATCCTTACCTCAACTTGTCTCAATGCAGAGCTACTGTTCATTGATGGGACGTACAAGCTCAGCTCTCAAAAGGGCTCTCCCTTTGACAGCGGAGCCTCATCACCACTTCCTCAGGTGTGTTTGGACTAGGTGATCTGAATCTGTGCATGCGCCGCATTGCGCCCTTGTCTATGAGCAACATGCACTCAGATGCAACCTCATGTGCACATCCTCATTTTCCCACCTCATTTCTCACCAAACTGGAACTGTAGCAAAAGTTGTGATACAAACTTGACTCTATCGCCACTCTGTGGCCCTTCCTGCAAGCAGCCCGCACTTTTCCCTTAGCACGCGGTAGCACACATGAATGGTTTGACCATTTTTTTACTGGTGTACAGGATTAATTGAGAACGTAGCAAATGTTTGAAACATCCTGCATTTCCTCCTGTGCCTGCTGTGCACCGTCCATTGCTGGAAGAATATTGCAGCCAACAACATGCGCACAGCTGAACAGCAGCAGCCCCTTTGAGCTGCCAAGTGACTGATGCCTGATTAATACAGGCATTCCATACTGGCAAATCATCTTGTGAAGCGTAAGTCTCCTTCTTCACACCTTCCTGCCTCCAAACGCCCAGAGCCAGAGGAATGGTCCGGCACAGAAAGGGCTGATGTCTGACAGGATCAGGAGCATGAACAGCTCCGCAAAATCAAGCCAGCCGCTCCAGGCTCTGTCAAGGGCAACCACTGGGAGCACAGAAGAGGCTTCCGGTCTTCTTTGTGAGTATGAGCGTGCACTGTGAGGCACACACACCTATGAATAGGGTTGGTCAATCCCGTATACATCACATGCTATCTGTTTCATATTGTCTCTGCAAAAGCGTGGAAATGCACGGGGTACGTATACGGGATTGGCCGGTTCTACCTGTGAGGCACCCATTTACAAGGCCTTTATTCCTGATAAGAGCCCTGTGCACCTGCATTGATTTGACAACACTTGGTGTGCGCGCATCCAAACATCCTGGGACACAGTTTCTCTTGCACAAGGTTGCCTGTTGTTGCAGAATGTGCTGTGCACCTTGCACTGGTATGATGGTGCCATGATGCGGCAAAAGGACAGCCCACAGGACCAGGTGCTGCGTTTAGCTAACATCAAGTCTGACTTGTATCATGGTGCCATGATGCGGTAAAAGGACAGCCCAAGACCAGGCACTGCGTTTAGCTACCATCAAGTCTGACTTCCTGAGCCTTGGTTTGAATGGCACAGATTTCCTGGGCAAGGCTTCTTTGGCTGAGCACGGCCAGCACGATTTTTGCCATGAGGAACTGGCCCAAGGCGCTGTCCAAGGTACCCTCATTCTGTCTAATGACACCCCTGCGGCATCCTACCATCTGGAGAGCCCAGAGCAGAGCAGAGCACTTCATTCTAAGTAAGGCATGACAAAGCAGAAGGTGGATCTGTGCTGTATTAAGCTTTCCTTGTCGCATGTAGCCGGACCTGGTGTGTGTGTCACCTTTCCAAGCCACGCAGCTAATAAAGCAGCTTGGTAACCTGGCCGCAGCGGACCTTGGCTCTTCAGATGGTTTTCTGGGGTCTTGTCGGTGGGAAGTTGATATTATTCCCAGACACTTGAATTGTTATAGGAGCCCTTCATAGCCTCACAAGCACCATAGCAAATGTCTCCCCCCCCCCTTTGTCGCACCTCGTGCACTTGTAATCTTATAGGATTACTTTTGAACACTGGAATGAAATGCCTAAAATAATTCACAGATAGCCTGGCCCTGACCCCAGATGCAAAGGGAACGGCTAAGAATCAGCAAGGCCGAAAAAACAGTAATAAAACCATCAGTCCAATAGCCACTTGTGCACTTTGTTTGAAACACCCTTCCTTCCCCGTCCACACACTTGACTTCCCCTGACACTTGAACAGTGCACATATGCATGGTCATGCAGCTTTCTGCTTGGGGAACAAAGCCCCAATAGTGGTGCTCTCCCAGGGAAGTCCCCTTCTAAAACAAATTTAGGCTCAGCAAGAGGCACCGCTTCTAGGATGGGAAAGTACCCCCTGTACTGATATATCAATGATATAATATCATCAGTGATAAAGCAGGAATGTAAGGCAGGCATAAATAAGGAGGTACAAGACAAGCCGCGCCAACTGAGCGCAGCTTTTCAGGTAGCTGCACTAATTTTCTTTTCTTTTTTTGAGGTTGCATCTTCAATACTGAGATTCTATGTGGTTTTCAGACTGCCTGCATGTAATGTGCGCTGTCTCAGAACAGGGATAGGGATGGGGACAGGAGCTAGACCTGCTTGTAGTGTGTGCAATCTTGGAACGGGGACAGGAACGAGGTCTGCGTGGTTTGTGTGCTGTCTTAGAATGGGGAAAAGAGTGGGGCCTGCATACAGTGTGTGCTGTCATGGAACGGGGACAGGAACGGGGTTTGTAAGGCAGCTGTCTAGAAGAGGGTGAGCTCAAGTGTGCATGTCTGATGTTCTTTGATGGGTGTGTGTGCGAGAGATGTGCAATGGTAGGCTCCTCCTTACATGCACTTGTCAAATTCACCAGCCATTGTGATTGCTCAATATATAATTCAGATTCTCCTTGCCCTACAAGCTACCCGGGTACACCTCCCTTGCTGTTAGGTTGTTTAGAGTGTAACTCACCTTGCGGGATATTATATGACAATCCAGGAGTGACCTTGAATTTTTACATGGGTACAGGAAAGGGGCCTGCATGTATTGTCTGCTGTCTCAGAACATAGACAGGAATGAGGATGTGAACGGGGACGAGCGGCATGCAAGGGATGTCTTCAGCTCATCCAAGACATGTTTATTTTGAAACGTTTAAGTGCACAGAAGCAATTTTCAAGCCGTACAAGGACAACCAACCAGTGATGCAGCACTGAGCTCAAACCAAAACCCTTTCCCTGGGTTGTCCTGTCCCATCACGTGCAATCATGTGCAATCATGTGCAATAGTGTAAACAATTATTTTTAAAAAGAAGAAAAAAAATCTTCGCCACCCAAAAGGCCGCATTCAACTTTCCTTTCTTTCACGCTGTCAGTCCTTTGCTTACACCCATCCTTATTCCCCATTTCTGGATGTATATGAGAGTGACCACGGCACTGAAAATCACTGCAGAGGGCGGAATGCTGTTACTTCCATCGCAAGCATGGAGCAATTGAAGCGGCCAAGCAATGGTCTCCCTAATGTAAGTGTCGAGTGCATTTGGTTGATACACCAAGACTGTGGATCAAGTTTGCACTGTCCTGCATGCCGTTGAGTACACTGGTTCACTTGGTGAATGCATCTAGGCTCGAGTGCTCAAGTTGTTCAAGCAACGTGGGCTGGGAGCGTGTAAAAAATATGCCCATGGCTGAGGGAGTTGTTCACCTCTGCAATACCGCCTGCTGCAGCTTTGTGGAGCCAATGTCCTTTCAGGAAGGGTAGTCAAGTGTACAGCAGTGGAGGAGAGGCTTGGAGAACTTGTTTGGGTAGTCATGCAGCACAGAGCATGGGAGAGCTCTAAGATAGAGCACCTAAGAGCAGGAAATTGGCAACCAAAAGATGTGGGCAGCAGCTTGTTGTTGCCATGCTGCCAGCGTTACAGGCTAAGAGGAATGTTTATGACATTCGGGGTCAAATAAAGGGGGGTCAAACTCAGTGCCTGCAGCATCAGCAGCATCAGCATCAGCAGCCAAGGAACAGCATACTTTTGCAAAGTCTAAGCAGGAAGCAATCTTAATTCTCCTTGGGACTGGCCAAGTTTGAATCGTATTTTGCATTTTGAACAGCCATCTTCACAACCTGCAAAGGTTGCCTTTTCAAATGCCTACGCAACAGACAAATTCTGCATGACCCGACCAATTGCACTGTTAACCAAATATGGCATGATGGCAACATGCCAATCTGACCTCGCAGGTGCAGCTGCCCACAAGACCAAGCAGCAAAAGCATGGGTCAGCTTAAGAATGTCCAAGCTCCTCCAAAACAGCTTATGAGCTACAGCACAGGACGAATATTCAACCAGTGAGTAAATGTGTGAAGGCAAGCAAGTGCAAACAGAAATGGAGAGTCTGGTCTTAAAAAAAACACACATTGTTGCACTACTTTTGATCTCGGCGCAGCTCATGATGCCGTGCAAACGTAGCAGGCAAGGCTTTGGCTGCTCCCATTTTTGTGAATCATGCCTAGGTCCTGATTTATTCTGTCCTTGGAAGCCGTGCGTTGCCACTCTGCTGCACTTAACTCGTCACATGTGAAACTTTAAAATATTATAGGGCATTGCAAAGTTTTTGATAGCGCATCCAAGATTCAAGCACCTTCTGCTCCAAAGTGGTGATGCCAAAATTATGTGGGTGTGTTTTGCCTTGCAAATATTGTGAAGTCCCTATTCGATGCCCAAGGCTTGTGCAGCCGTGAACAGAGTATCTTGCAAGCACCTTAGAGTTGGTGGTCTCAGGCAGCAGCACTAGAACTACCAAAGATGGGCACGAGCAGCTTTAGCAAGTACATTGTTCCTTGAATTTTAGGAACAGACGTTAAGCCACTGGGCATAGGCAGTCAGGCTGGAGCTAGCGATGCCATTCACCCATTGATGCCCTCTTCCCCACATGGTCAAGAAAAGTTTCATCATGCTTAAATGAGGACCAAGCCTGATGCCATTTGACAATCAGTTATGATGATGATGCTTCTGGCGACAAAGCAGAAATGATGATGCAGAATGATGATAATGATGCTTCTGGCGACAAAGCAGGAGCTGTTCTTGCGCTGAGGGAATCAGAGATGAAGGACTGCGTGGGTGTGAACAAGACAAGCCCAAGCTGAGCCGCAGTTTTCGGTACAAACCCAGCATGGAATCAAAGAATCTTAGCGGCATGAGCGCACCAAAACTTTGTGCACGATGAGCCAAAAGGTTGCATGACACCGCCGGTGCCCAGTTAGAATCATTTGTGGTCAATTTGTTTGACATGACTGTGTCACTGATGTTGCAGCTCACGGGGCAGACTTCAAACTGCACTGACTTCGGAGCCCGGAACAGACCTGAGCGGCAGCCAGGGGCTGGGTGCTGCGCCCAGGTACATAACCTGCTCTCTGTCTGATGTAGGGCATGCGGACAGGCACAATGGTTGCAGTTGGATCAGCTTCTTCCACTTGCCCTTGCACTGCTGCTACTGTTACTGCTGTTCAAGTATGCCCTCTCGCTTTACACTAGATCCTGGTGATATCTGGGTGTCCCGTGCACCTGTGTACCACCTGTCATCAGCTGTGCATCCCCCCGCCGGCTCGCTTGTGACTTTCAAAAACATTAAGTGCGTGCAAGGCAGGCAGCTCACGTATAAGGGTTACAAGGCAAGGGGTTACAAGGGGTTGGCCTACAGCCCGAGACTCCGGCTAAGCGGCTGGCGGATCGTGCAAGGAAGGCGACTCCCGCGCATTAAGGCAGCCATTTGACCACCTTTCCTTTTTTAACGCTCAATTCTGGCAACTTGCTGCACCACACTGACCTTGCAAGCAGGGACCCTGGACTACCTAAATTACTGGGTGGAATGGGACGCCATCACGAGAATGTTACCGTCATGTTGTGAGTAATCAATGGTCGAGACTTGTGAGTAGCATGTACTTCCAAAAGCCGGGGGAGGGATCCTGACTGCAAGGCGTCAGGTGCAAGGCTGCAGCCCCTGCAAATTGATCCTTCGCTGTGTTTTTGGCTTGCTATGGATGCCTTGCTGGCAAGATACATCTGAGCTGCCATTGGAAGTCAGCCAGACTTTGGGCTCTCAACTGTGGCTGTGGTCTTCCCATGAAAGGCTGTTTAGCTACAAGCAGTGTTACATGCCTCGCAGGCATTGGGCTGGTCTTTGCTGCAACAATTTCTTTAATCTTCATCATTGCTCTGTGTGAGATTTGCAAGCTCACACAGCTTTAGCTAGGGTTGACCAATTCTGTATGTATCAGTGTTTCCTGTAACACAACATACCATGTCATTTAACATGAAAACAGACTTTACTAGCTGTTTACATCGACATGGACATCCCCAGTGTGTCCTGGGGCCTCCGTATGGGAGGCTGTTTGGAGGTTTGGGAGCCTTTCTGTGGGAGCAACCTCCCCCCCGTCAAGGGCCTCTTCTGAAGGCCTAAAAGGGCCCTAGGGTCACCTTCAAAATATGACCTCAAAATTTCAAGGGTTTAATAAAATTGTGATGATGAAAACCCAAGGAAGGAGAGGTTACAAAGGGTCGATGTGATGGGGAGCACTTGCTTAGGTGCTGCTGGCCCAACCAACAAGTTTGTGGCCAACTGGCACCAGCATGTATGACAGAATTTAGCAGGATGCAGCTCATGCGGCATCACCTTCTAGTACCACAAGAAAGCACAAGAGCAGCACCAGCCATTAGCAGGAATGTACTGCATGGATGCTGGAGCAGAAGGGCAGGGCAGGCTGGCAGGAGCGCTTGGACAAAGCAGGCCGCATACAGAGCTCTTCAGGTCAAACGGCTGCCCCTTAGCTGGAGACTCTGCTTGTTCCATGCTAACACACAGCTTGCACTTTGAGCTTACGACAAGCACTAAGGAGCGCATTATCAGTGGCAATTGTGCCATGAAAGCAGCACAATCTAATGAAAAAACAATACAACAGCAACCTTTCCACACATTTTATCATTGCCGGATGCTGTGCTGGGCCAGTGAAGGTCAGACTTGGAACAGGCATATTTTGATCTGAAATGTGCCATTGTGGGGTGAGACATGGGATCAAGGGTTCCCACAAACCTTGAAGGAAACACTGATATGCACATGCCATAGATTTCCACCTTTTTTTGCAGGAAAATGCATGAAGTGTATACATATGGATTTGGCCAACCCTGCAAATAGCAAATTGGTAGGCGTGGTGCAGTTTAAACTTGAGAATGATGTGAACGTTAAGACTGTGGCCCTCTACTGCCCTGCAGTGCGGACATCAAGAACTTCACTGCCATGAGCCGGGCGATCTCGAGTGTGGAGGTCATGCACTTCCTCAATACTCTGTTCTCGCAATTTGATGACTTGGTGGACTCCATGGAGCATCTGGGGCTGTACAAAGTGGAAACCATTGGCGGTGTGTCTTGATTTTGGTCATCACTCAGTGACTGTTTTTTTTACTCACAACAGGCTGTTTGTACATCACATTACTCAGTGAGTTCCAAGTTGTTGGACTCCATGGAGCGCCAGTTGCTGCTCGAGCCTATGTGAGTTAAGTTTACCCACGTCTGGAACCAAGACCTTGTTCTGGTCTGAAGACTCTCAAATCAGCCATTTCTGTGCCAAGGCCTCCAGGAGGATTTGTTTTTTCCAATTTGATGCTGCTGCTTCAACCCTTTGAACCACATCGTAATTTGCAGTTCTATTTTTTTAAGTGTGAACAGGGTTTGGGACACAACACGTTTGCAAGGATTGGGTGTGCGCACCTGAGATCCACGCAAGATTTCGCCCCCTCCCCTTGGGGCACATTGTTACACCAACTGTATTTCCTGGGTCATCAGCACACTTTTGTGTACCACTTTGCTGGGTCTGGGGCCTGGTTTGTCCATCTTACAGAATCCAATTTGTTCCTGCAGACGGTTTCAGCTCTCTGTTGGCTTCACGGATTTCCACAGTTCCAATTGCAAGAAGTTTTACACTTACGCCATGAAGATGGTTTGCTGTGTGCACTGAGTGGAGAGGAAAAGGCCTCAGCAATTTGCCGGTGTGATGAGGAGCAGGGCCTCCACACCTAACCCTTGTGCTTTCTGGATTTGGGTCTCTGATGCATGGCCTGCTTGGATTAAGCCCAAGAGAATGGGTAGGCAAGGTGCTTGCATGGCTTGCCCCGCTTGCAGGAATTGCTTGACAGGTTGCATGGCTTGGATTGGCTTGGATAACCCTTGTGCTTCATCCATGGAATGCTCGCACACTGCAGATTGCTACATGTGTGCTGCGGGTCTGCTCACTCGAGGAGAGGATGGTGCGATGGTTATGTGGGATGGTGATGGCAGCCCTGTCCATCACCTATTTACGCTAGCAAGGGAGATGCTGGAGGTATGGACAATGGTATTTTAAAAGGTGCTGGCAAGCCTTGTAATTAAATGCAAGGATATTCACATGATTATCCAGCAGCACTTCCAACTTCCATGCACACAAGCAGGTCAGCCAGAGTGTTGTGCATGAACTGCAAGGCTGTGGAATGTCATTGGCTTCCTTACATACAGCTCGCGTGCGAACAGCTTGGTTCACAATGCTGCTTGAATGCTCAACGGTGGACTCAGAGAAAACAATTGCACCATAGCTTACACCATGATGAATTGGGAAGAGTGGTGCGCAACGCAAACCAAGCACCCCTTGCCATGGCAGGTGGCACGCACCACAGAGATGCCTGCTTCTGGAGGGCAGCCAGTGGTGCTGCGCATTGGCATGCACACGGTAAGCAGGTATCCTTGCTGAGAGCACTGATCAGCATCATGCGTGATCATCTTGCAGAGGGCACTGATCAGTGTGACCAGTATTGTGCGTGATCAATCATCTCGCTGAGGGCACTGATCAGAGTGACCAGTATTGTGCGTGATCAATCATCTCGCTGAGGGCACTGATCAGCATGACCAGCATCGTGCGTGATCACTCATCTTGCTGAGGGCACTGATCAGTGTGACCAGTATTGTGCGTGATCACTCATCTTGCTGAGGGCACTGATCAGAGTGACCAGTATTGTGCGTGATCAATCATCTCGCTGAGGGCACTGATCAGCATGACCAGCATCGTGCGAGGTCACTCATCTTGCTGAGGGCACTGATCAGAGTGACCAGTATTGTGCGTGATCAATCATCTTGCTGAGGGCACTGATCAGAGTGACCAGTATTGTGCGTGATCAATCATCTCGCTGAGGGCACTGATCAGCGTGACCAGCATCGTGCGTGATCACTCATCTTGCTGAGGGCACTGATCAGTGTGACCAGCATCGTGCTGATCAATCATCTTGCTGAGGGCACTGATCAGCATCGTGCATGCTATGGCATGGCGCACAGGTCCTATGATCAGGCAGTGTACAGCACCTCTCTGTTTAGGTGATTATACTTTAGCATCAGCACACTCAGTGCTTCCAAGCTCCTTTGCATCCTACCTGCTACTCAACTCATTAGTGCCTCCACCACCTCGTGGTCTACTGCACATTGTGATCTGCTGCAACGCCTTGTGGCCTCCCATCTGGAACTAGAACAAAACCTCACAGCCTACTGCAACACCTCCTGCACAATGTGACCTGCTGCAGCGCATTGTGACCTACTGCAGCACCTCCTGCACATTTTGACCTACTGCAACACCTTGTGACCAAGGCTTCCTGCACCTCAGGATCCACTGCAATACCTTGTGTCCTGCTGCGAAACCCACTGCACGCTGTGCCTTACTTCAACACCTACTGCACCTCGGGATCTACTACAGTACCTTGTGACCGCTGCAATGCCTGCAGGGACCCGTGACTTCTGGCATAGCTGGACGCAAGTGCCCACGCTTCTGTCTGTTTGGGTGCGTTAGCTGGGTTTGACCATGTGTTTCCCTTTTGTCCTTCAGACAGAAAGGTCTGCAGCGGCCTTTCAAAAGCCTTGCATCACGGGGCTTTTGCTCTGTTTTTTTAAGCCTCCGCTGCTCCAAAGGCTGTCACGCATGTCAGTAAGGCTTCCTGTGGACAGTTGTTTGGCTTCTTCCTTCTTCTTCTTCTTCCTCCTTTTGATCTAATAATCACCATTTCCTCTGTCATGCCGTAGGGACACCGTCAACTTTGCCGCAAGGATGGAGACTGCTTGTGAGCCTGGGATGGTGCACGTGAGCCAGGCCACGTGGGAGGCCCTGGGCCCACCTGACCAGGCAGCTGACCCCCGCTGGTGAGTGAGCCCCTCCAGCATGCTTCACATGCTGTGGGAAATTCTGCAGTGTCTCAATCCCCTCCGGCATTTGTGGTGTGCTGGAAATTCCGCAGTGCCACAATCAAATGCATGCAAAGAGCGTTGAGAGATAATTGTCTCCCACTGAAGATGGTGACCAAAGTATGGTGACCAGAGTGAGCTTGAGCTTTCCCAAAAAGTAGGGAGGTGGTTTGGGCACAGTTAAAGGTAAATGCCAGGCATGAACTCAATTGTAGTGGGCTTTAACAGGCACTTCCTTCTTCTTACGTGAAGGCAGACATACCATAGCAGCACTAATGTACTGCAAGACTGATTTATTGCGAGGTCCTGAAATTATATCATTGTTTTTTTGCAAACATAAGCATTCGCGAGGTCCGCCAAAAAAACTCAGCAGACTTCTGCGTTTTTGCGTCTCATGCTGGCTTTTGGTCTCTACTCATCCCCCTCCTCCATCTCTGCATCTGAGGAGCCCTCAGTAACGTCCATCGCACACTCGCCCCTCCACCTGCCCCTCTGCCCCTCCTGCCTCCCTACTGTCCCTGCCCCTTCCTCCCTCGCCTTGAGCTACAATTCTGCTTCCTGATGTATGTAATGCAAACGCATGCTGACACCCTCCTCCCTGCCAGGAAGCTTGGATGGGGAACAGCTCAACCCACATTACCTTGGGGGGAGGTGTTGCCTGGACCAAAGGCAGGATATTGGGCCCTCTACACCCCTACAGGCAGGGTTGGAGAAACCCCAATAATTATTTCATTAATCGCAATACCCCCAGTGCTGTTGTGGTATTACCCAAATCCATCTAGTGAGCTTTCACAGGCTCCCGTGCCGGGTAAACCGTGCTCTCAGGGCTTTGCAGAAAGGCGTGTGACCTTTGAAGCGCTCTTTGCGTGAGCTGAGGCGCATAAACTTCCCAAATCACCTCCAGTGCTCAGATCAATCTCTAGCATCTTGCAAGATTGACTCCTCGCATAGCAAGTCTGAGCCTCAACATGCATGGCTGGCATGCAGGAGTAAGACATCTGGAGTGATGGCCAAAGGAATTGGTTTGGTTCAGACCTACTTATGGAATGGGAGGCTGTGAAGAACACGGTGCGAGCATATGTCTCGGCATTGCTACATTGATGCGCTGGGGGCTTATCAGCGCAAGGCGTGTCGAGCAATCTTCAGGTTACTGCAGAATACTTGAGCACTTGAACATTTCATCCAGTCCCTGGGATGAGTGGATGGGCATCAATCAAGAGGGCTCGGAGCATGAGCTGGGGAGCGTTCAATAGATATTTAAGAATTCATTGCCAAGAATTTAGTCCTGCCTTAGCGCCATGCGTTAAGGTAGGCTCTCTGCTTGCACTTGGTGCCTGGAGAGGCCACATTTCTGCACATTTGTCATTTCTGCACATTTGTCATTGTACACTGCATTGCTACACTGTTGCTAAATAAGAACTGATGCAAGGGCATCGGGAACTTGACTCGAGGGCATGCCTGCAAACTTTTTTGGAACCTTTTATTGGACTCGAGGTTGTGTGTGTGTGCGTGTATGTGTCTGTGTGTGCGTGCATGCGCGCGTGGGTGTATGGGTGTGTGTGGTTGTGGGTGTGTGCGTGCGTGCGTGCGCACGTGCACGCGCGCCCACATGTTAATGCTTTGTCCACAATTGCGCATGCTAGTACGCACGTTGGTTGCGGATGCTTCATGTTGGCTGTAGACTTCTATTTGGTGTAGGTCCGCAAGCTTGGTTGCATGTGCTAGTTTGGATATGTGCGCTTTATGTCGGGTCTTAGTCAACTTGATTGTGGATGTAATTGTCTGTGCCCGTATGGATGCCACTAAGCACTCCATGCTCAACCCTTGAGCATGGAGTGGATAGTAGAACCTCATTTATCTGTCAGGCGTCCTCCCAGTGAAATGTGTTGTTAGTAGCCCTTTTATATGCCCACTGCTGGCTACCAGCGTGCATACTGTACCACAGCTATGCACATATTCCATATAAGTCAATGCCCGTTGGACGCATTTGCGAAGGCTTCCTGAGCACATTTATTGAATCATTGTTCTTTTGATTGATTACTTGATCTCTCTCTCTCTCTCTCTCATCAAACTTCCCTGCCTTGGCGCTGATAGCGCTTGTTAGCGGATTCCTCTTTCCACACAAATTCAATGCTTTATCGTGAATGTCTCGTCATTGATTACTCATGTAAGTGGTCAACATCATTTACTTTAGATTGGAAGCAATGAACAGAGTTGCTGCCTTTGATTTCCTTATATGTGCCGTTGTGCTCATGGGTCTGCATTTGGAAAGCCCAATGAACATTTTTTCATTTTCTCCCTTTCTATGCCTCTTCCTGCTACATGGTTTCTGCAAAAGCGCTTTAGGTATCGAACTTTTAAACAAGTGGCATTCAGTGGACTCAGCTCTGTTGGGGCGCATTTGGGCCCATGTTTGCAACGCTATTAGCTAGCTAGATAAGTTGTGCTGTGTGCACGCAGGACAGAAACACAAGATTTACAGGCGATTGCGCTCCTCTTCCAGTAGACCCTCACCAGCCTGGTTACAACTTATTATTTTGGGATTTGGCCTTCAGCCAGGTAGTTTGGCTGCTCGGCTTGCTGGGCTGGGCCAACCAAACAGAAATTACCCATGAGTTCGGATGTTGAAACGATAGGTCACTTATCGTCACGGCGTCTCACTAGTTTGCCTTTGCAGGAAATGGCAGACATCATCAGACCTAGCTTGAGGATATCTTTAGAGAGACAGGAAAGGAAAGGGTTCCAGTAAGGATAGGATAGGACAGGGTTACATAGATGTACCTGCCTACAAGGGTAGCTTAGTTGAAGCAAAAAGGTGCCTGTAACCAGACCAAACCAAACTTGTGAATAAATGTGTCAACTTGAGAAGGAAACAAGTCCTTGGGCTGAGTTCAGAAGTGCTAAATGCTAGATAAAGTCACACTGTCCCAATAAGAGAGTAAAAAGCGCCTGACTCATCAAAGAAAGTTCTATTGTGGTGGGCAAGTCTGGGATGGGCTCTGGTACTAGGGCTGAATTGCTGTGAGATTAGATTAGAATAATTTACACAAGGAGGCCTTCAGCCAGACTGTTCGGCTGATCAGCCTGTGGCTGGTCCTCGCCAGCCAACAGCAAATCCAAAAGCTCAAACACAAAAAAGAAAATATGTTAATTGCGTTCAACGCAAGTTGCAAGAGGAAATTAGGCACAGCCTGGACACTAAGTTGATGCTGCAAGAAAGGGTGTGCTGTTTAAAAATTGCCTCGGAGTACTTATGTCTTAGAGCACACAGCCCCTCATACCTAAACTTTAGGTCATGATGAATATGAAGAGAACATGGGCCTCATCGTGAATTTGCCTGCATGAGCGTCAATTACACACAGGAGCAATCCCATCCTCCCAAGACGAAGAAAGATGTAGAAAGACGAAGAAAGTTTCTACATTCTAAGTATGAGCTCTTAACCTGAATCGGCTCACATTTTGCATGACTTGTTGAGGCAGATCCAAATGCAAGTGCCGTGGTAACCGGATTGGCTTGCACACATTGTGGTCAAAAGGCAGAGCAAAGAGGGCTTGGCATGTTGCCAATTTATTACTTGCTTCTTGCGGGTCAAATCCCTCAACATCTCTCCACACATCGCACAAGCTGTGCCTCATATCATCGGTGAAATTGTGCATGGAAATAGGTGTCCCCTGCTTCATTGTCGCAACAATAGACTCACAGCGCCGCAATCCTTGAAAGCCATCTAAGATCTGAGCAGTCCAACACGAAGGCACCCATGAGTGCAGGTGCAGGTCAGCATTCAAAACTTTCCTGGTGTCTCACTATTAGAATTGTGTAAGCCAATGTACATTTTGACCGCGGACTTAAACCAGTAGACCTGTAATGGCACGTTCCCACACTCTCTTAATACAGACCAGTTTCAAACTGGTCAAGTTGTGGTGGCACGCTTCACACCCAACGTGCCCTCTATGAAACTCATGTGGTGCACCAGCAATTCACTTGAAAATCCATTGCCTTCCTTAACATACTCTGTGCCCCACACCTGGCTAGCATACATGCCAGCTGGGACCAAATATGTTTTTCCCAACCAGAGCGTTACATGCGGTCTGTCCCTAAGCGCATGCTCACGCACGAACTGCTAAATCCAGTAGGCACAAGCCATGAATGGGCCAGTGACGTGCTGAGAGGACTTAGCCATGCTTATGTTCTTGTGGACCCACATGCCTAGGTGCTTAAAAGACTCTTTATGAGCCAATGGTACCCCGCCAACCAAAAACACAGGCAAATTGGAACCTGACAGGTTTAAATACACCACTTCTGACTTAGCTGTGTTAATGATTAGGTTCTTCTTTCGTGCATAAAGGTCCAAGCAAATCAGCACTGTTTGCATCGCATTGGGGACATTTGCAGTCAATGTTAGGTCATCAACGTACAACAAATGTGTCACATGCACACCATCCGTCCCTGTGACAGCACCACGCACCCCTTCAGCAAAGTCATCTATGTCATTCACTTATAAGGAAAAGAGCAAAGGCACGTGATAATCAACCCCTATGCCAAACTCATCGCTGCCTACCCATATCTCTGTTGTGAACTTGGAACCATCGCTCGTACCAACCTTTGCTACAACAATCCACAATCCTGCCCCAAACCAGGAAATACCTCTCTCTCAGCAGACCTTGGACCTACAAATTATTGCAGTCTGGAACACATCTGCAAGGATCCTTCTAAACCATCATAATCATGCTTGACTACACTGGCAGGTCCTGGCTACAGCTGTACCAGAAGCCAACTGGAAGCTGCGCAGTGTTGCAATTATTCTATCCTTAATACAATAATGCAATTACCCTGGTGGTCATGAACCTTAACTCTGAACCTCCGTACCCTGATTTGTATATTTGTGATGTCTGCCAACGAACGTACCACTGAAAATGCATGAAAGAACTTGGATGCTACATTGATGGGCAAAGACAAGAAATTGACGCAGCTGACACATGGGCTTGTCCCGCCTGCGCAGGTCTGAACAATGCACAGAAAATTGGCAGAGAATGTCAATATAGGCAAGAACTCATGAGGGTCCGACCCTCAGAGTCACCGGGATGCCCTCCTGGGAGCCGGAGGAAACTAAAGAGACCTGGCCAAAATTCCAATAGCGCTTGCTTGAATTTGAAGCCAGGCAGAGCTAACCTGACCTTTCCCGACCCACAGCAGACTCTGCCCTCTCTAACCTTGAGAGACAAGGCTTTGAAAAGCCTGATGCTATTAACATTTGGAAGCAGAAACTTACACAGAACTACGCAACAAAATCACCTTTCAGAGGTGTCTAGTAGACATTGAATCATGCAGCCCCCACCCTCGTGCTCCACCTCCCCCTATCCTCCCAGAAATTTACAAGTCACAAATGGCCTGCATTTACAACACACAAGGTAAATGTGTTGGGATGATAACCCCCAGCCGATTTCAAATCCTTTACAAGGCATTCTATACGGCCAACTTGGAGCAAACTTGAAGGTTGCTGGCCTACATGAAGCAATAAAACCTGCTCCTAATTGCTTTGCATCGAGCTGCAGGGGCTCCTTGCTCGCAAGACTATGCTAGAAAACAAGTACGCTAGCAAAAAGATTAAAGACTCCTTTTCGCGGGCCCTGCCAAACCACATCCATACGGTCCTCAGAGAATGGGCCCTGGAAACTCAAGAGGAAATGGCCTCCCCACTGGACTACTAGTTGAACTGTGTACACTTCATACAGATGAAAAATGTGAGGATACTAGGCCTGGGCAACATGGGGACAGCACAGCACCAGCATGCAGGTTTATGTAAATGGAAGAGTCACGTTACATATCATGTCACGTTGCATATCATGTCACGTTATAATCATCCTTCTGGGTGTTGGTGGGACCTGTCATACTGATTCTGTCGTGTATGCCAACAAGCTAGTTGCCTCTAGGCGTGCTATTGAAGACAATGATACTTCTCACAGCCAGGTTCTGGAGATAGGTGCTCTCCAGTAACCCTCCAGATCTCCATAAGCACTTTTTAGCACTGTTTTTGCAGCTTTGTGGTAGAGGGGATTCATGGCTCTCCTGAGCCAACGTGTCTCCTTTTCCTTAATCGATGCAGGGAGAGTTTCTGCTGCCTACGTTGTTTTTCTTTTCTTTCTTTTTTCTTTTATCCCTGCTCATGCTTTTATCCCTGCTCATGCCTTGATTAGAACTATACCTTCTTACCTCTTCCCTCGTAACCTTTCTATACGAGATAGATCCACCTCCAGCCGACCAGATGCTATCTTGATAACCCCGCACAATGCCCAACCCACCTCTAACAATGTTTCTTCCTCTTGCTCACATCATGCTCCACGCAGCAGTCACAGCACCACACAGAGGACTGGCACATCTAACCGCGTGAGACAACCTCATCAATTGCATGCAAACCAGCGCCATGTTCACTTGATTGAAATCAAGTTTTGTGAGGACACAAGGCCCCAACATCAGTTGGACGCTGCTAAGCAGCAGCATGCACACATTGCAAACTTATTAGCGCTAAAGCTGTTACTATTCACCCTATTCTCCTGGGCGTTGGTGGAACTATTTACACTGAACATACCCTGGAGCAATTCAAACAACTTGGACTAGATCACCAATGTGCCACTAAGCTTGCTCAACAACTTCACGCTCATTCAATTCAGTATGCCCACAGGCTTGTTTCAACAAGACGCGCTATTGAAAACAAGAATACCTCTCATAGCCAGGTTCTAGAGCCTAGTGCTGCTAGTAACCCTCCAGATCCACATCAGCCTTTTCCGTCTTTTATCTTATGGTGGTCACCACTGCCAATATAGAAGCTCACAACCCAACCTGTCAACTTGCTAACAAGGAAATCAGCAACTCCTTTTGGTCTACTCCTAAGATTACTCTTAAACAACAGATAATTGTAATCAAATACCGCACAGGGACAGTCTACACACAAAAGCATGCCATCAGATTCAATAGGTCTTCCACCAATGGAAGATGCCCGCTGTGTGATGATATGGACAGCATTAATCATGTCGTCCTCAAATGTCCAAATCCAACTATGAGTGGTATGCACACCAACAGACACCATGTTGGCCTTAGCTTCTGTGTTAAAGCCCTTAGCAAAGGCAGGTTTGGTTCATCCCTTATTGGTATGGATGCCTGCCGTAATGAGAGACTCTTGGATCAGGGGATACAAGTCCCAGAAAACATCTCACGAGCCATTCCAGACTGGGTTTTTCCTAACGGTACTGGCTCCTCTGCCCGGCACCAGAGCCGCCCTGATGTTATCTTTGTGAGATCTATCCCAGGCAGACAAGCTAACCTTGATCCTACTAAGATCCCTCCTCAAGACAGAGACATTCACCTTGTTGAACTGAAATTCTGCCCTGACACCAACCCCTCCGTTGCTCTGGAAACTGCAGCAACTCAACATGCTCACACTATAACCAGACTTAAAACCCGCAGCTCAAGGAATCCAAACAGGAACAACAAAGTGACTCTACACATCATCCTGATTGGTGTGGCTGGCACCATTTACAATGAGTACACAATCAAACATCTTGTCAATTTGGGCCTATCCAAACACAAAGCAAAATCCCTAGCTTCCAAGCTGAGCTGTCATGCCATACAGAAACTAACCACTATCATTAACACCAGACATGCTCTTTGCTTACTGGGGGCTTTGGGGGGGGGGGGTCGCTGGGCGCGCGGAGGTGGATACAAGGAGAAGGAGAGTCCGGGCGTCTCAGGGCATGGCCGACAACCCGCCCGATCCTCATTAGTTCAGTCTCTTTCCCTCTCCTAGGCTAGCTGTAGCTAGTGTAGTTTTGAGGGATCTCTGGTGGGGCCCTTGCTAGCTTGCTAGTTAAGGGACCTTTCCTTAATGCACGCGACCTGTGGCCTGCGTAGACTTTTCTTTTCTTTTCTTTCTGGTGGAGGGGACTCACGGCTCTTCTGAGCCAATGTGTCTCCTTTTCCTTAATTGATGTAGGGAGAGTTTCTTTGCCTACATAGTTTTTCTTTTCTTTTCTTTTCTTTTCTTTTCTTTTCTTTTCTTTTCTTTTCTTTTCTTTTCTTTTCTTTTCTTTTCTTTTCTTTTCATTTCATTTCTTTTCTTTTCTTTTCTTTTCTTTTCTTTTCTTTTCCCAGTTGCTAATAACCAGGCTAGCTTTAAAGACAACAACCTGACTGTCAGTGATACCGGATCAGTGACGTTGTAACCCCTAGCGTCGGCCCAGGCAGCAACCCCTTCCGCGTTATTACTTGGCTAGCTTAAGAAGAGGCAAGACCGAGCACATCTGAACCTTCCTCCCCTAATCCCAGTTTGCTGTATTTCCCAGACCTTTAGGATACTTTGAAATCCCACCATATTCACTTGATAGAGATAAAATTTGTGAAGATACGAGGCCTGGTGCCCGACCACTGGCAGAAGCTCACAGCAACAGCACAGTAAACCGTGCAAACAACTCCAGGGTGCTGAGTCCTCTTCACACAATCCTCGTGGGTGTGGGTGGGACTATTTGTACTGCCCATACCCTGGATCAGTTCTTAAACATAGGGAAGTACCTGCAAAGGTCTACCAAACTTGCACAAAAGCTCCATGCTCAACCTGTGTGACACGCGCACAAACGTACCTCAACCAAACGTGCCATTGAGAACAAAAACGCTCATCATGATTCTGGTGCCCTAGCCGCGCCAAAAGCCCACCAGACCCACCATGGGTGTGACACCAGCTTCCTTTCTACCCTCTAATGAAGGAGACTCACGGCTCTTTGAGCCAATGTCTCTCCTTCTCCTTAATTGATGTAGGGAGTATTCTCACTGCCTACGTGGTTCATTCTTTTTTTCTTCTTTTCCCATGCCTGCCAGGCAGTGCTACGTAATACATTAGCCAGAGGAAGAAGAAGAAGAAGAAGAAGAAGAAGAAGAAGAAGAAGAAGAAGAAGAAGAAGAAGAAGAAGAAGGAGAGGGAGAAGGAGAAGGAGAAGAAGCGGGTTTGGTATGGTAGGAGAAACCAAGATACCGTCAGGACGGCTGGATGTGAGTCTTGATCTCATAGGGAAATCACAAGGAAAGAAGTACGAAGTTCAGTTTGAGACATGTGCATCAGTTTATTTAAAGCTGTAGCCTAGTCATGCATTTTGGCTGATGGCTTCTTCCTGTGAAACTGTAAACCCATGGTGGGGAAGTCAGAGAAAATATATGCAGTTTGCTTCTAAGAGGACACATGGAGACGCAAGGACAAAGAAAAAGGGCGAGCTTTTTGTCTTGAAGGCCTCCCTGGTCACACGTGTGAAATCCAGATGTATACTTTTGCCAACCTGAAGTCTAAACTCTCAGGGTGTTTGCATGGAATCAAAAGCACGCTATGTTTTCCAGCATCATATGATATGCTTGCCTAAGTTGCCAAGCCCGTCAATTGGCATACCTGAGACCCCATGTGCTTGTCTAAGTTGGGCAGAGACTCTACCCAATCATCCCAACAGCTACAATTGCACATAAATCCCAATGAACATGGACCCACAAACACTATCAACTGAGCAGAACTAGCAGGCATTCTTGTAGCTCTCCAACAAGGGCACACTGCCATAGCTTCTGATAGTGCATCCTGCCTCTCTCAGATTTCCAAACAGACCTTTAACCCAATGCACATGAGGATCCACCTCCATGCAGAACTCATCCAGGCCATCTCAAATGTATTAGAGCACTCTCCGCACCCCATACATTTCTATAAGGTTAAAGCACACTCTGGTATTATTGAAAACGAGAGGGCTGACGCCTGCGCACGTGCTGCAGCACTAACGGACACCACGGACATTGCACTTTGAGATGCCAGGGATCCCTTCCATAACTTCTACTGGCTCACATTGAAGTCCTCACATGGGCGCAATGGTGACCCACATAACTCCCATTCTACTCCAACTCACTACCTCACTAACCTGACAGACAAGCTAAAAACATACATGCACAATAGGCACAAGCTTGGGTCCACTGATACCTCTGGCTACTATTACAATAGCTGGCAGAGGCTAAACCATACCATACGGCCCAGTTCCCTATACACCACTGTCAGTCCAGAAGCTCATAACCCACCCTCTCAACTTGCCAACAAAGAAATCAGCAACTCTTTTTGGAACATTCCAAAGATTACCCTTAAACATCAGATTATTGAATTAAAATAACGCACAGGAACAGTTTACACTCAGAAACATGCTATGAAATTCAAGTTGTCTTCCACATCTGCACGCTGCCCATTATGCAACGAAATGGACAGCATTAATCACATTGCCCTTAGATGTATTCACCCAATAATGACTGGGATGCATACTGACAGGCACCATGTTGGCCTTAGCTCCTGTGCTAAGGCTCTCAGTAAAGGCAGATATGGCTCATCCCTTATTGGTATGGATGCCTGCCGAAATGAGAGACTCTTCCAGCAGGGCATACAAGTCCCTGAAAACATATCTTGAACTATCCCTGACTGGGTTTTCCCTACCGGTACTGGCTCCTCTGCCCGGCACCAGAGCCGCCCTGATGCTGTCTTTGTGCGCTCTATCCCTGGTCAACCTACGCACATGGATCCTACTCAGATCCTTCCTCAAGACAGGGACATTCATCTTGTTGAATTTAAATTCTGCCTTGATACCAACCCCTTTCCCACTCTGGAAGCTGCATCTGCCCAGCATACTAACACCATAGCCAGGCTCAAAACTCGTAGCCTAAGGAACCCAAACAGGAACAACAATGTGACCTTGCACATTATCATAGGTGGTGTCGCAGGCATTATCTATAATGGCTAGAAAAGAAAAGAAAAACTACGTAGGCAGAGGAAACTCTCCCTACATCAATTAAGGAAAAGGAGACACATTGGCTCAGAAGAGCCGTGAGTCCCCTCCACCACGAAGCTACAACAAGAAGATTCTAATGGGGATCTGGAGGGTTATTGGAAGCACCCGGCTCCATAACCAGGCTGCAAGATGTATTCTTGTTTTCAATAGCACGCCTAGTGGTAACAAGCTTGTTGGCATACATGACAGAATGGGCATGCAGGCTGCGAGCAAGTTTCAAGGCACGTTGTTGGTCAAGTCCCAGTTGTTTTAACTGGTTAAGGGTGTGCTCAGTGTAGCAGGTCCCACCAACACCCAAAAGGATGGTGTGGAGGGTCACAACTTTTGCATTAATGAGTTTGCAGAGGTCTGCATGCTGCCGCTGTGCTGCCTCCAACTGTTGTCCAGGCCTCGTGTCTTCACAGTACTTGATTTCAATCAAGTGCACATGCCGCTGGTTTACATTCAGTTGGTGGGGTTGCCTCACGCGGTTGGCTGTTGTGGCCCTCAGTGTGGGGTTGTGTCTGCTGCGTAGCGCATGATGGTGTGAGCAGGAGGTAGAAGGAGAAGAAGTGGGTTTGGCTTTATAGGGAGTAATCAGTATAGCATCAGGACGGCTGGAGGTGAGTCTAGATCTCTTAGAAAATTTTCTTGGAAAGAGGTAAGGGGGTATATTTCTGTTTGATGCATGTGCAGGGATTTGAAGGTTGTGCTGCGCCAACCTATCACCACTCCCTATGTCCATGTTAACCAAGCCTGCTCCCCACGGGCTTTTGCTAAGAGCTTTGATGATCATTCTTCCAGCAACATTGTGGCGTCCAGTTTTCATGCTGGAGATAATATGATTTTGACAGCCTGAAAGCATGTGGAGTGCGCTGTCTAATTGATGACAGCCTTTGAGAGGGCAAAGTGGGTTAGTGGACCTTTTGAAGCGAACCGCATGTTTTTGGTTATAGAGGGTGCCAGTGCGATATTGTAGGATGGTGCGCTTCATGGGTGTGGATATACAGGACATGTTCCTAAAGGCATTGCTGATTTTCTTATCTACATGTGGTAACAAACTCTGATAATATGAGTAGTAGCCTGTTTTGGGGTTGGCATATCCAAGTCTGTGTTTTGTATGCATATGAGACTTGAGAGCATTTTGAAGATTGGGGAGGTAGGTGATTTTAGGATTGGGTGTACGAGCTGTGGATGTGCCAGCATTGTGTTGTTTTTTTCCTCTTTGGCTAACCAAAATATATGAGAAAAAGGATTTCCGCCGGGGCCTGCGCTAGGGATCCTGGTATCAGCCACATTATTATTGGCTTGGCTTGCTTGATATTTTGCAATAGCATCTGCACATTCGTTACCAGCAATGCCAGCATGAGATTTTACTTTGTAGAAACGAATATTTGTTTGTGAGTTGCTAATGAGGGTAGATATGGTTTTTAGGACATCCCCTTGAATATGTTGTGTGTGCTTCTCTGGGTAAATAAGTTGTTTACGTATTTGATGAAGAGAGGTGAGACTGTCTGAAGCAATGTGTGAATAAGAGTGTGTGATGGCAGCAGCAATTGCTGCTAATTCAGCTCGACATATGGTGTTGGTAATTCCAGCACCGTTGGGCTCGACAAAACTCCTGCTATCGGTGAGAGGACAGTAGACTCCTGCTCCAATTTCTTGTTTGCCATTCTGGATTTGACAACTACCATCAGTGTAAGCCCATGTCCTCCAGTCAGGGACTTTGAGCTTGAGGGTTGGACTAGACTGGTTAGGTACAAACAGTTCTTCCTGATTACCTACGTGTGGAGAGGTAAGATATCTAGATAGTTGTTGTTTCTCAGAGGGGAGGCGTTGGCATTTATTGAATCCAGGCATATCAGCATGCATTGTATTGAGAGTATAATGGTTGCCTATACTGCGCAGCTTCCAGTTAACTTCTGGTACAGCCGAGGCCAGGCCTTGTAGCCAAGCTGGGTTATGATTGTTTAGATGAATCCTTGCAGCTGTGTTCCAGACTGCAATAATTTGTAGGTCCCAGGTGTGCTGAGAAAGGGGTATTTCCTGGTTGATGGAGGATTGTGGATCGTTGTAGCAAAGGTTGGTACGAGCGATGGTTCCAAGTTCACAACAGAGATGTGGATAGGCAGTGATGAGTTTGGAATAGGGGTTAGTTACCATGTGTTGTCCCCATACAGGGAGGAACATGAAAGTAGCAGTGGCCTCTGTGTTGAGAATGGTTGAGTAGATATCATGGCGTAAGGCCTGAGTCATAGCTTCCTCGGTGTAAATGGGATGGCAGACAGAAAAACCGGAATATCTGGATGAGAGGGAGTTATGGTGGGCACCAAAGAGTGTGTCTTGAGGGTCAGTGCTCCAGTAGTGTTGGTATTGTGGGTTGTGGTCCAGTGGGGAGGCCATTATTTCTTGAGTTACCAGGGCCCATTCTTTAAGGGCAGTGTCACACGGTGGATGTGGGTTGGCAGGGCCCGCGAAAAGGAGTCTTTAATCTTTTTACTAGCGTATTTGTTTTCTAGCATAGTCTTGCGAGCAAGGAGCCCCTGCAGCTCAGATGCAAAGCTAGTAGGAGCAGGTGTTATGGCTTCATGCAAGCCTGCAAGCTTGGCCCTATAGAAAGCCTTGTAAAGGATTTGAAATCGGCTAGGGGTTATCATCCCAACACATTTGCCTTGTGTGTTGTAAACGCATGCCATGTATGCTTTGTAAATTTCCGGGAGGAGAAGGGGAGGTGGAGCACGAGAGTTGGGGCTTTGTGATTCAGTGTCTAGTGATGTTAGATTGGGGTTTTGTTTTACTTTGTACTTGACAAGGTCAATGTCATGCAGCCAAAATTCACTGCAACCAGTGGGTTTAATGTCTACTTGTGGGTTGGTGGGGTGTATGTCTAAGGAAATTTTATTGCAGAGTTCTGTGTCTAGTTTTTGCCTCCAAGTATTAATAGCGTGAGGCTTATCAAAGCCTTGTCTTTCAAGGTTAGAAAGGGCAGAGTCTGCTGTGGGTCGGGAAAGGTCTGGTTCACTTAGCTTGGCTTCAAATTCAAGCAGACGCTGTTGGAATTTAGGCCAGGTCTCTCTAGTTTCCTCAGGCTCCCAGGAGGGCATCCAAGTGACCATTATGAGCTCCTCTCTAGACTGGCATTCTCTGTCAATTTTCTGTGCATTGTTAAGACCTGCGCAGGCGGGACAAGCCCGTGTGTCAGCTGCATCTATCTCTTGTCTTTGCCCATCAGTATAGCAACCAAGTTCTTTCATGCATTTCCAGTGGTACGTTCGTTGGCAAACATCACAGATATACATATCAAGGTAAGGAGGTTCAGAGTTGATAGGTTCATAGCCACCATGGTAATTGCATATTTGGCAGCAAGCACACTCAATATCAGTACGAGCAGCAGTTGAGGTAGTTGCAGGCTGAAGGCCAGCTTTCTTGAAGAAAGGCAGGGCCCACTTCTCAATAATCATTGGGGCAAAATGGGTGTGGTATTGCACTTGATGGTGAATGAGGCCTCTCCATCCGTCTTTTTTATTGACCGTGCAGTTTCTCTAACCATCTATATGGGTTATGTCAAAATCATGGTTATATATAGCGTTGATAGCATGGCTAGCTGTTTTTGCTTTTGTAAGCTTGTGGACTGAGGTTTTCTTATAATTCCAGACCTCAGAGGCTTGGCATAGTGAGCTGAGGGGGTTGATGACAGGAGGGGTGAGCTCTTTCTCTATGTGAAGCAATTTTTTCTTTTTGTTTTTGTGGTTATTAATTTGTGTATCTAGGCTGTGTGGAGTGTTTGGACAGGAAGGAGGGTTGCGGGTTTTGACTGTATGGCCAGTATCTGTTGTGCATGGGGAGTTGGGCTGTGTTGGGATGTGGTTAACAGTGCTTTGACTGGCATTAGCTCCTGGAATATTCTGGCTACAAGGTTGAGACATGGGTGTGGAGGTGTGTTTTAATGTTGAGCGTGTGCGCTTGCTGGGTGGCCCTTCCATAGGTGAATCTTGTTGAGTGGGCATCAAAACATTAGAGCTAGCAGTATTTTGTGTTGAGGTATGAATTATTTGTGTAGGAGTGATGCTCATCCTACACTTGGAGCGAGTTCTTTTATTAGGTGGCTCTTCTGTGGGTTTTGTTTCTTTGGCGGTCATTACTTCCTGAGTAAAAGGACAAATTTCTTGTGTAGGAATGTTGACTGTAGGGGCGGACAAGGTAGCTTGGTCACGTCTGAGGCGGCGTCCAGTATGTTTGTGTCTGTAGTGAGATGTGGAGCGAGGTTGTGGTGATGGCACAACTTGTGTGGAAGGGGTGCTGTTTGGTTGGGAGCTTGCAAGAGGGTAGGTATGAATCAGGTTATCTGGTTTCACATTGAGGCCACTCACATGTGTGTTTTTGATAAGGCGGTAGTGTGCAAGAGTGTTTGCTTCAGTGTTTTTGTAGGCAATGATTTTTTGGATGGAGGATGTATTCAACTCTTCTGTCTGGGGGAGGTTAACCAGTGCTGCCAGTCTGTTGAGTGCTATTTTACATTTAACGTTGACCTTAGAGCATTTCGATTGTAGTTGAGCTACTGTGATGATGTGAGTCTTACACGGGGATGTGAGTTCATGGATTCCATTAATTCCAAGGCCCATTAGGGGTTGCATTTGCAGGTACTATCTATAATGGCTACACCATCAAACCTCTGATCAACTTTAGGTTTAACCAGGCAAAAGGCTAAGTCAATAGCATCCAAGTGAAATTGCCATGCTATCCAAAGATTAACAACTCTTAACGCAAGGCATGCAGTTCATTTTCAGGGGTCTTCTAGGGGTGGGGGCGCTGGGCGAGCGGCAGTGGAGAGCAGGAGAAGGAGAGTCTGGGCGTCCAGGAGCATGGCGGACAACCCTCCAGATCCCCATTTGCTCTGTTTTTGGCTTTCTCCTGGGCTAGCTGTGTCTAGTTTAGGTTTGAGGGCCCTTTGGTGAGACCCTTTCTAGCTTGCTAGTCAGGGAACCTTTCCTTAATGCACGCGGCCTTTTGGCTAGCGTAGACTTTTCTTTTCCTTTTGTCTAAGGTGCCAAGCCTGTCAATTGACGTACACAACTTTGTTCTTGGCAAGACCTCACTTGAGCAATTGAATCAGCTACACCTTTGAATGTGTCTTGTGTCTTCTCTCAGGTAAGGCACACACATTTTCAATCACACACGATCCTCCAATACTGCATAGGCACCTTCTACAACCTAATACATTATGCTTTAAAAGTTAAGCCTTTCGTGCCCTCTGGGTCAACAATAAAGGATCGGAAAGGATGACTTAGCTATTTCTGCCTACAAGGGCAGTGTAGCTGAAGAAAAAAGGTGCCTGTAACCATACCAGTCTGATCTGGAGAACAAAAGCAATGCGTGTAAACCATTCACAGCATTTCAGGCACGCGCATTCCAGGCACGCGCATTTCAGGCACTCTGGTGAGGCCTCTAACTTTTGTTAGGGGTTCTTCCCTTAATGCACGCGGCCTTTGGCTTGCGTAAACTTTTCTTTTCTTTTCTTTAGGCACGCTGACATGAACTCTTCGATTCCTGGGGCATGAGCCTGCTTGGTCACCAACGTTGGCATAAACTCGGCAAACCCTGGGACATGAGCCTTCTCGGTCACCAATAAACAGCTTGCTTCATAGTTTCAGATTGCCTACATCATCATGATGTCTCCCCCAAACACGAAAATGAAGCACCACGATATTGCATGCAAATTGATCCGCCTTCCAATCAATGCGCACCTCGACTGTTATGGTTCAAGAAGGCACCATAAATTTGGGGTACCATCGGTTTGTGCTGAAAAAAGCTACATAGGCAGTGAACTCCCCACAACACCAAAGGAAAGCAGCCATATTGGTTTAAATACCAAATGACCCCCACCACAATTACTGCAGACGTATGGCCCTTGCCCTCGTGGACACTCATCTTGGAGGATTTCTTAATCAGACCTCTCAATCAGACCAGTAAAGGGCAGTGTCCAGCAAGCCTACCTAGAAAAGAAAAGACAACTCTATGCCAGCCGACACGCCAAGTGCGTTTAGGAGAGGTATCCTAACTTGTGAGCTATCTGAAGAAGATTTCCTTTCCTTTATAAAAGAATGTTTGCCTTTCTAAACCAAAAATCAACAAATGATACAATTCCTTTTTCTTTAGGCCAAGCAACAGCACCGTTACCTCTGTCGCAATTTTTCAAGGGCCTCAGCTCAAGTCACCCTCCATACCAGTTTGATAAGTGTGAGCGGGGTCATCTACACCCCCCATACTTTCGAGCCTCTTAAAGAGCTTGGCCTTGACACTCATACAGCCACCAGGCTTGCTCTGAAGCTTCATGCTCCTTCTGTCCAGTACGCTTATAACTTGCTAGCACCAGACGCGCCCTCGAGAAGACTTCTCTAAACTTTCATCACCAAGATCAGGCACGGGCTACTGCTAGTGATTCTCCTGATCCCCATGGACTTCTTTCTTTTGTTTTTTCTGGTGAAGGGGATACACGGTGCCTCGGCCCTAGGCATCCTCTTTTCCTTAATTGATGTGGGGAGTGCTTACACTGCCTGCGTAGTTTTTCTCTTCTTTCTTGGGAGTGTTCTAACTGCCTGCGTAGTTTTTCTTTTCTTTCATGGAATTCTTCTTTTTATGGTGCGCGCCAAAGGCTTGCTTTTCAGTCCTGCCTGTCCTTGCCCTGTTGTTGCAGCCCTCCTATGGTCTAGCTCATATGTGTGCATGCACGGCCCCTCTGCTTGTATTGCATATGGTGCACATCAAAGCTAGTGTGCGCACAGTGCCAGACGTCGACAACAATTCTGTGTTCTCATTGCATGTGCAGACCTGCCCTCTGTGGGTGTGAACCTAAATTTGAATGTACACCGAGACTCTAGTGAGGCTGTCTCTGACCATCTTTCTTTCTGTTGCAATCCTCGCACAACAAAAATTGTGAGTTTCAAACTCAAATTGCACCACAACAACTCTGCTTGCGGGAAAATTTTTTTCCGCCAATGAGCAGCCTTTCAGATTCATTGAGACTTTTGCTGCAGTGATCATGACGTTGTTTGGCAGGCTCTGTCTGAGCTGAAGGTGTGAGATCCTTTACCTGATTGCTTATCAAGTGGTGTGTATCAAGGCTGTTTCGATTTTACTGCTGTGCTTGCGTCGTATCCTGCACGCATTGAACGGATGACTGTCTGGACAGTGGCCTGTGGTCTAACTCATCTAGTGTGACAGGCCAGTAGATGGTGGTACTCAGACTCTCCAGAGTGTAAGCCAGAGACTTTCCACATTGCCTCTAAGCATTGGTTCCTTTGCACTTCTCTCCTTTGGTTGAACACATGTTTTGCATCCTGTGGACCTACCCGCTTTCTTTGTTTCTGTGGTATACCGTCCATTTTCAGTGTGCTGGAAAGTACCAGCACCAGACCTATCAGCCCAACAGTGTGGTTATCGGTCCTTTCTTTAAACCTGTCTATCTGTAAATCTTTTTATGAACAGGCTAGCAGTCTGCTGTTTTGCTTGGAGACCATATGTTTCTGCAACCTGTGACCTATCTAGAGGACTTTCTTAATGCACGCAGCCATTGGGCTTGCACGGTCTTTATTCTTGTTCGGCAAGCCGAGTACCAGAGGAGAAAAGAACGAAACAGGCAGTGAGAGCTTCCTTCCCACATTAACTAAGGAAAAGGAGCAACATTGGTTCAAAGACTGTATGACCTCCCACTATGAACTCCAGACTGGGAGAAACACAGCAGGCAGACTACTAGCAACCCCCACTGTCACCTAAATTCATATTGGGACTTGCTGCCATCTATTACTACTCACGGCCACAACCTCCGCGTGGAAACCCAACGGCATCATGGAAATAGGTGCCCATACGAGCTTAGAATTTGCAACAAATGCGATTGGCACACTGTACAAGACGAAGAGCACGTTATCCTGGGCTGCCCATCTCAGGATCTAACTAATTTGCGTGCTCAATTCCAGCATCTGTTCAGCTCTGCACCCCCAGTAGTGCAACACGTCTTAGGGACTTCGTAAACCAGGCTGATGTCTTAGGATTAGCCAAAGTTTGTGTCTGCATGCCTGAAATGCTGCGACGGAGCTTCTAGATTTGCTTTTAGATTGGTCTGGCTTGGTTACAGGCACATATCTGCTTCAGCTAAGCTGCCCCCGGCAGGCAGGTACAGCGTTGCAACCCTTTCCTTTCTTTTTTTATTACTCACCACTTATCGATTCAGCCAAATGGGTTTTGACACATGTAAGCTCCATGCTCAAAGAAAGAATGAAAGATCTATGCTTGCCATTCGGCCGCGTTCATTAAGGAAAGAGCCTCCCAATGACTCCCACCGATAGAGGGCATCTTTTCTCCACCCCGGCCACAAGGATTCGATCCGGGGACCTCCTCCTTGCTGTCGCCCTCTTCGCGCTAGACCAGGGCTCCGTAACATGACGGACCATGCTCACTCTGAATTGTTGCCTTACACATCCACTACTACTCAGCCAGTCCTGAAATGCTGTGACTGAGCTTCTACTTAATTTTGTTTTAGATTGGACTGGTTTGCTCACAGGCACGTTTTGCTTCAGCTAAGCTGCCCCCGCAGGCAGGTACAGCTATGTAACCCTTCCCTTCCCTTCTCAGCCAGTCCAGTGCCCGTATAAACTTGCTAGCACCAAACACGCTCATGAGAAGACTTCTCTCAACTCTTGTCACCAGGATCAGGCACGGGCTACTGCTAGTAACCCTATCCTATCCTACTGCTAGTAACCCTCCTGATCCCCATTGATTTCTTTCTTTTGTTTCTCTTGGTGGAGGGGACACACGGTGCCTCGACCCTAGGCATCCTCTTTTCCTTAATTGATGTGGGGAGTGCTTACACTGCCTGCGTATTCTTTCTTCTCTTTTCTCAGCTGGCATCTGCTGCCCCCCAGATCCTCATGGACCTTTCTATTCAAACCCCTCTGATGAAGATGATTCATGGCTCTTATTGTGAGTGTGTATCCTTTACCTTATCATGGCCTTAGAGACTTCATGAATCAGGCTGATGTCCTAGGAATAGCCAAGTTTGTGTCTGCTTGCCTGAAATACTGCGACTGAGCTTCTAGCTCATTTTGCTTTTTAGTTTGGACTGGTTTGGTTGCAGGCACATTTTGCTTCAGCTAAGCTGCCCCCGCAGGCAGGTACAGCTATGTAACCCTTCCCTTCCCTTCCCTTATGATGGTGTGATCCTCTTTAGCACTTGCACTTCTGAACTTGCTCAAGGACTTGTTTCCTTCTCCAGTCGACACATTTGTTCACAAGTTTGATTTGGTCTGGTTACAGGCACCTTTTTGCTTCAGCTAAGCTGCCCTTGTATGCAGGTACAGCTATGTAACCCTATCCTATCCTTTCCTATCTTTATCATGGAGAAACGTTTTCCGCCTAAAAAGCTTTTCAATTTCCTGTTTTGCAAGCCGGAATGCTGCCCTCGTGATCAGAAACAGCTATGTCACCCTTCCCTTTCCTTTTCGCCATGCCAGAATGCAGGCAGCTAGCGTTCCTTTTTTTCCCTCGTGAGCACAGCGAGGTCTGCCAGGCTGTCCATCAACCAACCAAGCTGCAACTGGCAAAGGCCAGCGATCTTGTTAATTACTTCTTCCTGCTTCGCACATTTCCAATCCGCACAAACCACCAAATACAACAAGTTTTTCTCAAAGCCTCAGGACCGCATCACAAACATGCATCTTCAGTCCGACATCCCGTCCTCGCTACTACCTTCCCCCTCCCCCTCCTGCCCATCTTCATCACTCCCCTCCTCCTCGTCGTCACTCCCCCCTTCCTCACTTCCACCCTCTGCTTCAAACTCGAAGTCAGAATCCTCGTCATCGTCCCCAGCACCCCCACCACCCTGGCTCTGCTCAGCGGTGCCCCCTGAAGCTCGCCGTTGCTCAAGCTGCTTCTTAAGCTTCTTGCGTTGTTGGCGCGCTGCATGGCAAGGAAGGCAAGCAGAGGTGGTCCCAGAGGGGAACGTGTGGATCACTGCATCACCTTTGGGTACCAGGCTCAGATGGGAGGAAACGCTGGCAGAGAAATGGCTTAGCCGATGCATGAGGGTCTGCACAGCTGACAGCATCATGGGCATTAAGGCGAACCTGGTGTGTTACATGAGAAGCAAACTCAATTGCAGACAGCTCCTGCCACTTGGCAAACTCAATTGTGCGCATACCAGCAAGCAAGTCTAAGCACTCAAGGGGCACACACCTGCGTGGGGATTGAGCTGCCCATCTGCTCCATATAACATGTCTGATACTTTGCTACCCTTTGGCGCAGCAGCAGCAGAGGCCAGGATCCCTTGCTTGGGCTTCTTGGCTGGAGCCCCATACTCATCATCATCATCCATAGCATCTGCAGAACAGCACGTCCACGTTGTGGGACAGTCAACATGGGTCGTGGACTTTCAAACGCACTTCACCTTTTAAGCGCACCCCCAACATGTGCCATGCAGATGACACGCATAGCTTATACAATTTAATCCTCGTGGCCAGCTCATGGCTCCCATGATAGTGAACATCAAATGGCTCCCATAAAGTCAACTTCCATTACAGCAAGCATGCCAGGAGAGTGTGCTGCCATGTTTTCAGGCCTCTGTGGCAACTAATAATATTGCCACAGGCCACTCATGCCAGCAAGCTTTGTGCCTTAGCAACAGCCCTACATGGACACACTGGCACAGCTCCAACTGTATGGCAACACGCACACACACACACACAATATGCGCAGACAAAGGACATGTCAGACCTCGCCCTTAGAGCTCCTGAGCTGGTACTGTGCAGCCTTACCTTGTCCAGAGGGCCCAGCGCCCATCCCTTCGTCATCATCGTCCCCACTGCTCAATGCACCCTTGTCCTCTTCCTCCATCTACGAGGCAGCAGTAAGACAATTGAATTAACATTAGGGAAAAAAGCAGCACCTTGTGCGCGCCATTAGCTGTCTCGTAGGTGCAGAAACGAGTGATCCGTGTTCCATTTGGCGCAAGCATCACCTATAGCATGCAAATTACGGCAGCATGCAGCAAATGGCGGAGTGACTGTTCACCCCACCGTGCTGTACATCTGATGCACTCACTTTTGGGGCTTGCCTTAAAGCAGGGCCCCTGCAACCTGATGCGCGCTGATGGATGGATAGATTAATTAGTAGGTAGCGCCTGCTATCCTACCCGATGCATGCTACCTGACGGATAGGAAGATAAACAGGTAGGTAGATATCGCCTGCTATCCTACCCGATGCATGCTATACCTGACGGATAGAAAAATAAACAGGTAGATAGCGCCTGCTCTCCGGTGCACTCACCAGGGCATCCTTGTCTATATGCACAGCGCCTGCCGAGGGAGCCTCAAAGAAATTGGGGGCAGCATCGTCGTCCATGGACGGCAGCTGCGCAATCACGGCACTCTGCTCAGCAGCAAAGACCTGCAGCAAATAGTGTGTGTATGTGTGAATCTTACAGGGTGCACTTTCTGCCCTCTATCAACAATTAGAGTCCAATTCTCTAGTCATAAAATAGGGAGAGCCTGTGCTGCTTGTTTGCATGAAATTGAATGAGGTTTGCACCTGGACGAGCTTTACCCTTATATGGTTAGGTTGAGTGAAATGAGCTACGCAGGGGGGGCTGTGCCCCTTTGCGCCTTTCTGCTCCTGTGCTTTGTTTGCACCTCCAACTGCTGCTCACGTAATTAAAGCATTGGAGCAATCACAACATGCATGGTTTTCACATCCTGTGGGCAAGTGGAGGAGATATGATGTGATGGGGGTCGAATGCACAGCCAAAGGAGATGGGTAAACTGGGAGTCCTAACTACCCCTCCTCCCTGCTTCAACCATCCTGCACAAACTACGTCTCCATGAGAGTGCCTGTTGCAAAGATATGTTTCCCTGCAAAGCTCACGTCTCTGCTGCTCCATGCCCACTCTCATCGCAAGACAACAAGCAATACCGTGTCTCCATGACCAGTTTGAATATTAATTATTCTGGAGCCAAAATTCAAATTTATCAATTATTGCAAGGCGTTTGAACCCCATTCGAAAATTAATCAATTCTGGGGCTAAAAAGGGCAAGTGCTGAAAATGGCCTCTCAAGCCCCCTCAAGCTCCAACCCCATAGCTAGATGGCTATAGCCAATAACCCCCGCCCAGCACCTCTTAGCAGACAAAGCCAGGCTTGCCAGGGCCCAGGCCATTAAAAAGGGGCAGCCAGCAAAGCAGAAGAACCCCGGGGGGCACCCTCCAGGTGAGGTGAGGTGTGTGTGTGTGTATGTGTGCGCGCGCGCACAACTGTGCCATGTTGTGCCGTGTTGTTGTGAATGCATATTCCTTCATGGGTGCATATTCCCTTTTGTGGCTCCCTCTTTCATGTAACTCCACTTTTGAACAGAGCTGCAGGACCTGCAGTCCTGCAAGTACAAGCTTCCCAGCAGCATCAGCATCACCTCCAACAGCGGCAGCAGCAGCAAGGATTCAAATTGGGTATTCAAACTGAGAAATCTATGCCAGCCGTAAGCCATTCGAACCCATTCGAATTGAAACATGGAAATATTAATATTAATTCTAGGCCACCCATTCAAACTAAATTCGAATTTTTTTACCAATTATTTTGGGATGACCATTCGAACTGATCATGGAGACATCATACTACTTATGCTAAAATGCAAGATCAAAGCAAAGTTCACATGGACAGAGTGCTTCATCAACGCAGAGCAACCTTGGCTTGGCAGGAGGGCTTGACCGAGCACCTAAGGGTAGCTCTGGAATCAGCATTAAAAAGTGTCCCAATGGCAGGGTTCTTCTGACATGGGGTGGCCTGGGTGGCTCACAGCTGTATTCTTGTAGTATTGACTGGACAAAGGATGAGGGGGCTGCGCTCCAGGGTGCTCCACTCCACCAAAACAGGAACAAATTTCAAGCAGGACCACACAATATGCACGTGCTTAGAAATGAGCACGGCTTGACACACAAACACAGTGTGCGCTGATACTGTTGCTGTTCAGGGAGGGCTGCAAACTACCGTACTACCAGGTGATCATCCCGCACCCCCAAAACAAATAATTATTTTCACAATCCCGCACCACTCTCGCACCCCTCTCATTGAATATTTTTTACAATCCTGCAATATCCCGCAGGGCCAGTAGTCCCCTTGTTAATCCTTAAAATCCTCTAATATATTTATTTTCACTTTCCCGCAGCCCCTAAAATAATTATTAGCAGGTCGTCCCGCACTCATCCCGCACTCCTCAAAAACATTATTTTTTCGGGATGATCTAAAAGTAGTACGGTAGATCCAACTAGGAAATTTGCCCCACTTGTTCATCCGAAAATCAATGTGCATGTCAAAGTTTTGTGGGTATTAAGGTCTTGACTTCATGGTGTATTCCTGTGCTACAAGTATCTCCCCATTAAGCCCCCTTTTGTGCAGCGATCATTGCAGGAATCCCTTTATTATCTCATGCACCTCGACGTATAACCAAGAAAGTGGCGCTCTGTACCATACCTAGATAGGGCATGTGCACCTGCCAATGCTCCCTACCCAATTCAATCCCACTTCAGGACGTGCATCTGCTCTGCGTCAAAGTCCTGTGCCCGTCTCTACACCCAACCCACAGCCCAATTACACCATACCAAGCACACCTGCTCTGCATCAAAGTCGTGTGCCCACGAGCCCACCACGCTGGCGGACTCAAAGTTCTTGTTGCCTCGGGAGGGGGGCACAGTGTAGTAGGGGATGCGGCCATCGTTCCAGTCCTGCATTTCAGGGGTGATGGTGGGTGAGTCTCATCAAAGCTCTTGTTGCCTGGGGAGGAGGCCACATGTTATTGCAGGGGGTGCAGCCGTCGTTCCAGTCCTGCATTTCAGGGGTTATGGTGTGTGAGAGTCGAAAGCTATTGTTGCCTCAGGGGGGTGACACAGTGTTGCAGGGATGAGGCTGTTGTTTCTGGTGCTAAGTTTGTGGGCAGTTTGATGCCGCAAGAGCGGCATTGTAGCTACATGCACCACAAAGATGCGTTGTTGAAGGGAAGCAAGCGTTTGCATGAGAGGTGGCAGAGGTGGGATGCTGCAGCCTTACTGTGCTAGGAAAGCCAGTCCGGTGCAGCCGCTTTACCACGCCAGCATGAGTGTGCGTCCAGCAGGCATGTAAGCAAGCACGGGCAGGGGCGTAAGCAAGCGCCGGCAGGCGCATAAGCAAGCACCGGCAGGCGTGTAAGGAAGCACCGGCAGGAGTATAAGCAAGCACCGGCAGGCATCTAGGGCGTATAAAGAGGGGAGCCAGCAAGCAGCAGCTTGTCCGGGGAGGCACACAGGGTGGATGCACGGCACCAGGGTGGAGGAACAGCAGCAGGTGTGAGGGGAAGGGTCAAGGAAAAAGGGCGCTGCTGTTACTATATTGTTAGAGAAAACGTGTGCCTGGCCACACCTCCCTTCCTCCTTCCAAGGAGCTTCCAAGCAGCGACATCTGAGCAAAGGTAGAGCAAAGTCAAGCAAAATTGCGAGGCCAGGTATGAAGGCTGGAAGGCAGCACCACCCAAGACACAGGGGTGTGAGGTCGGTTCTTCCATGACAAGCAAGACCAGCCACACTGCCTTCCTTCCTGTGAAAAGCAGGGTTGCCCCCAGCACAGACCCCCCCCCCCCCCAGGCATGCACACCTGCAGAAAGGTGCGCAGAGGCAGGACGAAACATGTGGCACCTTGCAGATTGGTGCGTGCCCTCACCTGCAGTTCGATGCGCACTGGCACCTGCGGGATGATGCGCACCTGCACCAATACAATGATGCACGATGCACCTGCAGAATGATGCGCGAGGAATGGGATGATGCGCACCTGCAAAATTATACGCGAGGCGGCGCGGATGTCAGGCACTCCACCCTTGCGCAGCTTGCCACGCGCGCCTGCCACCGCGGCCAGTAGCTCATCTGCTGTCTTGAAGGCAGGGATCTTGTACAGCGCCACCAGCTGCTTGCTGGGCACGCGCTTCACGATCTCAGCCACGGGCGCGACTGCATGTACAAGCATGTGTCAATTGCACCTCACGGAGGACCACAGGTGGTTGGGGTTACGCTTGATTATGTAAGCCACGGGCACGACTGCGTGCCGGCAAGCAGCATTTGTGGATCATACTTTACGATGGACCAATGATGTTTGCCAATGGATGGGTACGAGGTGTGGGGTGGAGGGTGTGGCTGTGGGCATTGGTCAATGGGGATTTGATTGGGGGACAGAAGAGAAGGAACAGCATGCGCACTAGGTAGGAATTGGCGGTGAGGGCTTTGCAAGTGCATGCAGCCAGAATTGGTGGTGACATGGCTGAACTCCCTCTTGCTACCCCTCCCTCTCTCCATCTTACACACACACACACACCTGGGTCGTCCAGGCGCTCCGCCTTGATGGCATTGCGCAGGGCAGCAGAGGCCTCATTCTCCGCGTCAGCAAATACAACTCCTGGCGAATCCAGCAGCTTGATGAACTTGTCCAGGTGCACCTCCTGCATTGCTTTGGTCACACCGGGTGTGTTGCCGACCTGCACGGGCGAGGCGCAAGAGTAAGCAAGGCATCAATTGTGTGTGCATGGCAACAATAAGCACCGCAGCTGGCAAGTGCATGTGGTCCTCATGGACTTGGAACAAGAGACTGTTAGCTGCAGCAACCATTAGCAAGCACCACCCACTGCCATACTTCTGCAGGAATCTAAAGACAGAGGCTGTATAAGCAAATAAATGTTTATATAAGCAAACAAATGCACAACATGGTTTGTCGGAAGTCAGGAAGAGGGCAAGTCGGTCAAACCAACTCAGTGCTTTGTTGAGCGCGCTTGCAGGGCATATGCTTCCAGGTATGCTCCTGAACAGCTGAGAAACAAATGACTAAGACCCATCTTCCCGTGTCCAAAAATTTCAGTCCACCAAATGAGGGCATGACAAGGATAGCACGGAAGACACCTTCCACGGCATGGCGCTGCAACCACTCACCAGATCAATGACATATGCCCCATTCTGGCCAGTTTGAGCCCAGCTTTTCCTCGCTTTCTGACCTTTATAACCTGGCACAATACCGGCACACACATAAAAACTTGCCCAACTGAGCTGCACACTCACGATCCTTGCTACCTCTTTTTTTCCTGTTCATCAGTGCAGCATGCGCGAGCGCATACACACACGCGCGCACACACACACACACACACCTGGGCTGCCCGTGAGCGTTTCAGCGAGTTAATGAGCGAGCTCTTGCCCACGTTGGGCAGGCCCACGATGCCCACAGTGATGGCCGTCTTGATGTCTGCGTTGCGGCAGTAGTTCTTCAACATGGCCAGCAGCGTATCTGCACCCAAGCAACCAGCGCCCTGCAGATGGAGAGAGGGTCTGGTTTGCTTGATGTGACGGTTGAGCAGCCAAAGGGCTGGTTCACTCCATTTTTGTGCCTGCTTGTGTCTGAGTAAGGTAACACTGTGCCTGACCGACCATACTGTGAGTGGTGGCTCCCCTCAGGGTATAAAAATGTGATATAATGTGAGGGAGGTGCGGGCTCTGCGCTGTGGGGGGTGCTTTTCATGCCAACCGCTCCCAGAGACAAGCTTTGAGAAGTGAGTGTGGTGGTGGAAGCAGCAACTGGCATCTTATGGAGGTAAAACAGGATCAGTTGTTGAACTGAATCAAACAGGCTTTTCAGTGGGGATGGGTTCATAAAAGGGACAATCCCTGAATGTGGCAGTGACGTATGGTCAATGCGGCGGATAGTGCGCTCAGCATTGATATCTGCAAGGGACAGGCAGGCTGGACCGGCTGCTCATAATGCGCGACTGCCTTGTTCATGCATCCCATGCACGTGCAGAGCACTCAACTCAGTTCTTGTTCCTGGCGCGAGTGTTTTTCAGATGCCGGGGGTGTGTCTCCAAACTCTAACTGCTGATTATGTGGTGAGCTTCCGAGTGAAAGCTTCATTCACACCTCCAGCCAAACTACGAGATCTGGCACTATCTCAATTTACTGCCACAAGCAACTGTCTTCCACACCTTTCTCTTCTTCACCCTACGTATACATGCAAGACTCGTTACAAAGCACTCTTGCATCATGAATTGACTTTCGGGAAGGCCACACTTCCTCGCCGCCCACACACACGCATACACGTGCGCACACACACCGTGAGGCCCTCATGTAGCGACTTGGTGCTGGGCATGCGGCCCTGCTTCAGGCCTGTGCCCTGCTGCTGTGTGGAGCACTTGAAGGCCACACACGGCAGCTCCTCCCTGAAGTACTTGAGCCACTTCTCACCCGCTTCACGGGGCACCAAGTCTGCACGCGCGACACAGCACAAGCATGTCGCAGTTCTGAGGGCACAAAAGAGCCAATGCGCTACCACGTTGCATGATCCTGAGGCACAAAGCAGCAGGCATGTACCAGCTCATGACTCACCCATTTTGTTCAAAAGCAGGATGATTTTCTTGTTGGGTGATATTGAGCGGACGTAGCTCTCCACATCCGGGCACCTGCATCCGAGAGGGTCCCTAGCATCCAAAACCTGCATGTGTGTGTGTGTGTGTGTGTGTGTGAGAGGGGAGGAAGGGGGGGCGCACATTGTCATGTGCAGGAGCTACCATGAGCGGCACAAAAGTTGTCAAAGTGGTGATACAGGGTCTGAAAAACAAAGAGAAAAGCTTAGGTAAAATGAACACACCTGAATGACCACATCTGCAAGCTCCACTACTTTGCGGAACTCCTTGAAGTAAGCTTTTCTGCTGTTGTCTGCGAGGAAGGAAAACCGTAGAGAGTAATGAGAAATAGGGCGGGCAGGCAAGCACAAGGGGTTGTATTGAAAACAAAGGTAAAATGAAACGTAGCACCTTGTGTCTCTACATTTGTCAAAATTACTTGGACATTCAAGGGAGGCTTACAAGCACATGCGCCTTCATCACCATGCCGTAGGTTCAGCACCAGAGCAGAGAGGCCCAAGTACCTTTGTCCGTAGACTGGAACTCCTCAGTGAGCCGGGCCCTCTTCCGGGTTTCAAAGTCTGAGCCTTTGGCGGCAGCCTGGGCTTGCAGAGCAGCCATTTGCAGCTGCCCCTCTTCGCCCTCGTCCACCATTGCGTCCCCTGCCAGAGCCTAAACATCCATACATGGTGAAAGGGTGTGAAGGCAAGAGTCGCAGACAAGCACACACACAGTCTGCGGCAAACTGAGCCCATGCCCATGCCACTCGTCAAACGCTTCAGAACGCACCATGCGTCTGGCTTTTTTCTCGTCCTTCTTGCGCTTCTCATCTGCCAGGATCTGCGCTCGTTTCCAAGCAAATTCCTTCACAAGCTCCTCCTTGAAGGGCCACTGAGAGGGCAATCCAGGGTCCTACAGGTGAGGGCAGCAAAACATGTTTGAGCAGGAGGGAAACATGGCGGCTACTGAGCTACCAGTGGGAGTCCATGCTGCAAAGGTAAGGCAGGAACTTGGCACACACGCACTGCACCTTTGGCTCTTTGGGCTTGATGCCCTTCTTCAAGTTTTTCTTGGCCTCCTTCCGCTTGTTCCGGTGGTGCTCCTTGACCTTCTTAATGACCTTATACTTCTGCTTCAGCGTCGTGCGCTTGCTTTTGGACTTGGTGCTTTTCTTGGGCATGGTGCTGCTGCCGCCTCTACTGCGGGCCTAGAAAATGTGAAAGTGAGGGATTGCAATTGCAAGAGTGTGGAAGCTCTAGATGGATTGCCGTGACGTAAAATTCGAAAAGATAAGTTCTCAGAGAGACTGACTGGAGCAAGAAGGGTTGTCGTTGACGTAACCGAAAATGAAGCCTTTTTATATTCTCCCTGTACCCGCCAAAGCTCTCTCATTGCATTTGCATCTTGCCTGTTTTGCAGTTCCTCTGGGCGCTCAGCGGTTCAAAGCCGCTAGTGCTCCGCATACCCATCAGCTGCACGCTTGGCACCAGGCGGGTGAGTGACGAGTGGTGGCGTGTGCTGCTGCTCACTTGCACGCCTCGGTGCCTGAAGCCCAGCACGTAGATGACTGTCCAGCATACACTGATGCGCACGGCGGCGGCCATGACGAAACCTAGGCTCCCTCAACTGTACATCCCTTGATGAGAAGCACCTGCATCCGGAATCACATTGCAACGCTGAGCCCCGCCGTAGCACTTGTTTGCCTCCCCTGCATCCGACTGCTCGCACCCAAAGCATCCCTTGCCATGTCTGGTTCTGAAGTCATGGTGCAGCATGCAGCCGCATGCTGATCGATTGTTGCTTGCCATCTCTATCTCAGCGCCAGATGTCCGCCCTCATCACACATTGCACTGGTCCAGCTTCGATAGGCGTTTCCCATATGTGCCTGCCATGCCGTGTGTGGAGTCATGCGGAGCTAAAAATGATGCCTCGCCAGGAAAAAACCAGCGGCCTTGCTCTCTCCCTCCCGTGAGCAGTCCGCTGACCTGTCTTCTGGCACAGTTATCTTGCTTGCTTGCTCGCTCATCTGCCAGCATCCTACGCAGCTCTGTGCTCTCCCGACCAGGGACTCGTTCCTTGTTTTGCCATGCATGCATGTCCATGTCCACGAGATGCTGCACACGCATGGGCACCCCTCTTGGAGAACTGCCCTCTGCTCGTGGGCAGAGATTCCCCCATTTCCATGCAACATCACCTCCCAGGGAGCGTGTTGCAGCTCTGGCTTCCTGTGCCATGGCTGTGTCTAATTTGCCCCTCACATCACACTGATGATTGCAGCCCATAGCAACCTGCCTTGTGTGTCCACACCTACCCATTCATGCTGCTGTGCCATGATGTTATGATGTGCTGTTGCTGCTGCAGAGCGAGCATGGAGGCTTCCTGCTCAGAATATGCTGGAAGGAAAAACATCAGTCAGCTCCAACTCGAGCAAGCAAGCAAGGGTGAGTTCTTGGACCTTGCTTTCATGTGAGCATAATTTGTGTAATGAGGATGCATATGCAGCATGCTTGCATTGTGCATCCATAGATGCTTGTGCCTTGCCTGTCGCCGTCTTGCCACGGCAAGGGTAGTCTTGCACCCTGACCCATTGACGTCCAGAGACGGCGCACAGCAATTGTCACCCATAGGAAGCTGGCGTTGCTCGTGCCGTAGCAGTAGCCGGCGCCAAGTGGTGCCTGCAGTGTTTGCTCTCACGCTTTTTACTGCTCTGCTGCCATGCATGTGTGTTTGGCTCCATGACATAAGTTTGGGGGCAGAGGAAGACGTTGATGCTAAAAATATCTGTCAATCGTCTGACCGCAATGAAGATCCAATAACCCCTCTAAGAAGTACTGAGTCCTCCTCTGCCCAACTCTGCATGCCCTCCCTTTTCATACTTGCGTCTATCCCTGTGTGCCAGTGAGGATGCAAATCGATAAAAACATGGAATTACCGTCTGATTCTTGCTTGAAGAAAACATCGGCTTATTTCTGGCTGAGGCACTGACAAGTATTGGAAGCATGATAAAATCTTTTGGAAGTGCATGTTTGCTTGCACTTGTCCCTCATTTTTCGCTTCTAGATTTAGCACATGCTGAGTGTATACTTTCTTTTCCCTAGCTTTCGTTCCAGCTCTCCCGTTCTTTCAACAGACGCAGTCAAGGTCATCACAGTACTGGTCAGAGCAATGAATGACTTGATTTGCATATTCATCAGTATCCTCCTGCATCACCAGCTTGCCGCCACCAAGTCTTATACCCCTCCCCCCATTCCTGGTTGACCTCTCACCATTGTTATTGCAATGTGTCTGGAAACATTTGCAGGGAGGCCTTCTTCTGTCCTCCTCCTTACACTTCCGGCACATCCGGCCATGCCTTGAGGTGAGTTGCATTGGGCATTCATGTTCAGGTTTGGGCTTGTTGTGCGCCTATGATGCTCAACAAAAAAGTAGTGGAGTGATGTGCAGGACAAGTTCCCTGCACTTGTGAGCAAAAAATTTAACTCTCTTGCTGAGGCGCACTGACGCATGGTTTTGTGTCAATTTGGTGATGCACGGCTGGGGTGTCGCATTATTGCCAGTATTGCCTGTTGTGTGGTGTTGTTCTGGGCATGTTGCATACTTCTGGGAACGAGTGAGGCGTGCTGTCAAGAGATGACACACTAGATGACGAGTCTGAGGACCGAGGGCCAGCTTTCTGCTGTGCTTCCTTGCCTGTGTTAGACACCGAGGCATTTGTCTGACAGCCGTCCTCACTTCGCAATGTTTCTATGCATTTTAGGAAGATTGCTCGGATTCCACATGCGCATGGTTGAATTTTGCTCCCTGGTGCAAGCTTTTATGGTTCTGCACCGACCGGCCGATGATGAAGACAAAGATACACAGACCTAAATACAGACACTGATATCCTGATGTTTTACATCTAAGGGGCTGAGGCCACCCCACACATTTCCTGTCCGCACTGCAAGCATTGGTCAAGTGCAGCTTACCATGCTCACTGGACCCCTTTCCATCCTGTGCACCAATTTCCTCTGGTTGCAGCACCTACATGAACCTCTCCGCATGTCTCAGTTGCGTCAGGAAAGGAAGGGAAAGGTTTATATCGCTGGATGAGCCTACTTCACGTGCCGGGCAGGCCTCTCAACGCGTGCCGAATGGGCCTCTCCACACGTGCTGATGAACCTCTCTGTGCAAGCTTGTCGCGTCAGCAGCAGCCGTGATGCTGAGGGGTAGGTGCTGGAACATGGCAAACCTGTGCCCCTTAATTGTTTTGATGACCTCCTGCAATAAATTTGTGCTATGTTCCATTTGGTTTTTCCAGGGGCTGCTGCCTCTGCAGCTGCCCGGAAATGCTGCTTATAAGCAACAGGGCTCGCAAGGAAAATTAAATGGACTGTCCAGCATACTCACTGATGCGCACGGCGGCGGCCATGACGAAACCTAGGCTCCCTCAACTGTACATCCCTTGATGAGAAGCACCTGCATCCGGAATCACATTGCAACGCCGAGCCCCGCCGTAGCATTTGTTTGCCTCCCCTGCATCCGACTGCTCGCACCCAAAGCATCCCTTGCCATGTCTGGTTCTGAAGTCATGGTGCAGTATGCAGCTGCATGCTGATCGATTGTTGCTTGCCATCTCTATCTCTGCGCCAGATGTCCGCCCTCATCACACATTGCACTGGTCCAGCTTCAATAGGCGTTTCCCATATGTGCCTGCCATGCCGTGTGTGGAGTCATGCGGAGCTAAAAATGATGCCTCGCCAGGAAAAAACCAGCGGCCTTGCTCTCTCCCTCCCGTGAGCAGTCCGCTGACCTGTCTTCTGGCACAGTTATCTTGCTTGCTTGCTCGCTCATCTGCCAGCATCCTACGCAGCTCTGTGCTCTCCCGACCAGGGACTCGTTCCTTGTTTTGCCATGCATGCATGTCCATGTCCACGAGATGCTGCACACGCATGGGCACCCCTCTTGGAGAACTGCCCTCTGCTCGTGGGCAGAGATTCCCCCATTTCCATGCAACATCACCTCCCAGGGAGCGTGTTGCAGCTCTGGCTTCCTGTGCCATGGCTGTGTCTAATTTGCCCCTCACATCACACTGATGATTGCAGCCCATAGCAACCTGCCTTGTGTGTCCACACCTACCCATTCATGCTGCTGTGCCATGATGTTATGATGTGCTGTTGCTGCTGCAGAGCGAGCATGGAGGCTTCCTGCTCAGAATATGCTGGAAGGAAAAACATCAGTCAGCTCCAACTCGAGCAAGCAAGCAAGGGTGAGTTCTTGGACCTTGCTTTCATGTGAGCATAATTTGTGTAATGAGGATGCATATGCAGCATGCTTGCATTGTGCATCCATAGATGCTTGTGCCTTGCCTGTCGCCGTCTTGCCACGGCAAGGGTAGTCTTGCACCCTGACCCATTGACGTCCAGAGACGGCGCACAGCAATTGTCACCCATAGGAAGCTGGCGTTGCTCGTGCCGTAGCAGTAGCCGGCGCCAAGTGGTGCCTGCAGTGTTTGCTCTCACGCTTTTTACTGCTCTGCTGCCATGCATGTGTGTTTGGCTCCATGACATAAGTTTGGGGGCAGAGGAAGACGTTGATGCTAAAAATATCTGTCAATCGTCTGACCGCAATGAAGATCCAATAACCCCTCTAAGAAGTACTGAGTCCTCCTCTGCCCAACTCTGCATGCTCTCCCTTTTCATACTTGCGCCTATCCCTGTGTGCCGATGAGGATGCAAATCGATAAAAACATGGAATTACCGTCTGATTCTTGCTTGAAGAAAACATCGGCTTATATCTGGCTGAGGCACCTTGGCATTTTGTTTAGAGCATTTGTTGAATTTCCAAGCAGTTTTCTGCCCTTAGAGAGATGAGAGCAGTTGCTGTGCGTCACTTGTCTTGCCTTGCACACTGTGCTCTTGCGTATTTGGCTTGTGCACAGAAGTGGCTGCTTGCGTGGCCATGCAACAAGGCGTACACTGATGCAGCTTTTGAGTCGTTTTCGTGAAGCCATACGGTGGCCAATGTACGCAGACGAATTGTTGCTGCTACAATCACCATAACACTTGTTGCATTGTTCTTGCACATGATGTTCCTTTTGTTTATTTTCTTTACATTTTCGCCTTGAACAAATCACCCTCATACAACTGTCACGGTAACTATCCCTGCAGGCTCATGCTTCTTCTTATGTGCTCTTATGTCCGCCTTTCAAGCGCATTTGGCCCTGCCTTGAGGTGAGTCACGTTGGGTATTGAACAGGCTAGCAGTGTCAGTGTCAAACGTCTTGACTGAAGCCTTTTTTCCCTTGTAACCCCTAATGTCCGCCTTTCAAGCACATTTGGCCCTGCCTTGAGATGAGTCGTTGGCTATTGAACATGGGCTTGATGTGCGCCTATGATGCTCAACAACAAAGTAGTGGAGTGATGTGCAGGACAACCCTGCGCTTGTGAGCAAAATATTTAACTCTCTTGCTGAGGCGCACAGAAAGCATAGTTCAAACAAGTATGTGAAGTGAGCAGTGCATGACTTGTATGTTGTACTGGGCCTTTGTTGTGACAGGCCAAAGTCTCTGCTGCGTGGCGTATTGTACCATTGCGTTGCGTGTTTTGTAACCTTGAGGGACATGTGAGGCGTGCTGTCAAGAGATGACACACTAGATGACGAGTCTGAGGACCGAGGGCCAGCTTTCTGCTGTGCTTCCTTGCCTGTGTTAGACACCGAGGCATTTGTCTGATGACAGCCGTCCTCACTTTGCATTGTCTTCTATGCATTTCAGGAAGATTGCTCGGATTCCTCATGCACATAGTTGAATTTTGCTCCCTGGTGCAAGCTTTTATGCTTATGCACCGACCGGCCGATGATGAAGACAAAGATACACAGACCTAAATACAGACACTGATATCCTGATGTTTCACATCTAAGGGGCTGAGGCCACCCCACACTCTCCTGCCGACTGAAGCATCACTCCCTGTTGCATCTTACACATTTGCAACCAACCAAGCCTCTGCATGAAAGTCTACATCCCTCTGGATTCAATCTGCCCTGTCTGCAGGTAATCTGGTAGCATGAAGGAGTGCCAACGGTGTTTTTCAACACCCCTATTTTTTGTTGTTATTGGGTCTCATAAGATCAGTACACGTTCAATGGCCAGGACAATCCAATAGGTCTCAGAACAGGGCACTAGATTTCCCAGTCCGCGACTTAGCAGCACAGTTTTGCGATTAGAAAAGGAAGGTACCTGCCTGCGAGGGTAACTTAACTGAAGCAAAAAAGGTGCCTGTAACCAGACCAGTCCAATCTGGAGGACAAGAGCGAACAACATGAAACATGATGTGAAACGTTGTCTGTAATGCCATGCTTTTCCTTACAATGAGTTACAATGGGGTTTGACCTTCAGCCAGGTGGTTTGGCTGCTCGGTCTGCTCAACTGTTCCAACTGCACAAAAAATATCCATGAGATCAGAAATAAAACGAGAAGTATCATTAGTTTGCTTCTGCAAGAAATGAATAGCATCCTCAGAGCTAGCTTGAGAATAGTAGAAAGTGCCTGAATCGTCCAAAAAAATTCTATAAGACGAGGGGAAGTCAGAAAATAATTGTGCATACGCCCTTCGAAGAGAACACACAGAAGCGCAAGAACAAAGGAACACAGCATGCTTTTCATCTTGGAGTCCTTGTTCACATTTATCACAAGTTGATGTGTGCTCCTGCCAAAGTGATGTCTCAACTCAAAGTATGTGCCTGTAAGCGAAAACGTGCTATGTTTCTTAGCGCGCGCTTGCCCGAGGATTTACAAGGATAAGGACTTCTGTCAAGAAGTGCGACTGCCAGCCTGCTCAGAAAAGGCAATTAATTCATGAAGGAAATAAGGATGTTTGCTGTTGTTCTAGTTCAAAAAAGCAGACACATCATGAGATTCTGCCTGTGAGAACAAGGGAGCATATTTCCTGCGGAGAGAGACCACCTGGGGATGTGTGCAATGGAAGAGGACGTGTTGTTCATCCTGGGCATCATCATCAGCCTCAAAAGGTCACAGTTTGGGGAAGAGCTGTGATTCCAAGTTGCTGTCTTATAGCGAAGGGTGTGAGTTACAATGGGGTTTGACCTTCAGCCAGGTAATTTGGCTGCTCGGTCTGCTCAACTGTTCCAAGTTGCAGTCTCTTAGCGAAGGGTGTGAACACATAGTCTACATTGAGCCATGCTGCGAATGACATCATGGGGGAGGTCAAGGAACATGCGTTTGGGGAGACTTTAGGGAGAATGCATAACCAAGGCCCTGTTTGCTGTGAAGGTCTGGAACTCCAGTCTTTCAGCTATCATCCTGCTTTCTTTTCAAAAGAAGTTCTTGTTGCTAGACCTGTCTTCTTTCTCTGTCTACCGTGCTTCTCTCGGTCTGAACTTCGTGGCGGGTGGGTGGGTCATACGATCTATGCACCAATGTGGCCCCCTTTCCTTAATTGATGTAGGGAGTGTTTCACTGCCTACGTAGTTTTTCTTTTCTTTTTCTGTTTGCAGGAGGAGGGCACCACTGGTGATAGGTCAAGCATTTACTGTTGCGCTCTCTTGGGTGTGTGCTGGAACAAGGCGCCCAATATTGTTGATGCCTGGTCCTGAGATCCACGACAAAACGAGCGAGATGAATGGGCTCACAATTCAGCAACTTCTGTTTGAAAATGTGGTTTACAAGGGTTTACAATGGTGGCCTACAGCCCGAGACTCTGGCTGATCGGTCGCTGGTGAAACATGCTCAACCAGCATCAGATTTGAGACCTAGTTTGAAACCAATTGACATGTTTGAAATCAGATGTGAAACACCAAAATCAAGACAAGAGAGAGCGCCTGAAACTCCGAGTTTGAGCACCAAGTTTAATCTGTGACAGGAGATACAAGAGGCAATGAAACAAAAATTGAAAATGTGGGAGTGTGCCAAACCATCCATGGCTGGCAGAACATGGGAATACCAACATTCATCAGATCTCGAGCTCAGCCGCATGTCAGCCTGCAAAATCTTTTTCATTGTGGAGCTGTTGCATTGGGTCAGAGAAATGCAAAGATGCATTCCTGCTCGGACCAGTTGAACTGTAAGGGCTCCAGACCACATTCTTGCATGATGCACCAAGAGGGAGTAGTGTCCCTGACCCCCAGAGTTCTTTTATGCACTGTTAGCAGCCACTTTTGTATGGGATTGTCCATCTCTTTGCCTTGTCGTAGGTAAGGGGTAGCCCAGATCTGACTTGCATGGGCAGCTTACAAATGGTTACAAAGGGGTTTGACCTTCAGCCAGATAGTTCGGCTGCTCGGCCTGCTCAACTGCTCCAACTGCACAAAAAATGCACAAGCTTGCGTTGGTTATAGGCAATTTTTTGCTTCAGCTAAGATGGCCTTGTAGGCAGGTACAGCTATGTAACCCTACCCTATCCAATGTGTCTTCCTGAAAAGACTTATGCACACCTGTTCTCTGACTTCCCCTCTACTCACAGAAAAGACTGAGCTTCTAGTATTGCTTTTAGATTGGGCTGTGTGTATATTTTCCTGACACCACAACCTTTTGGAGTTTTCATGCATGACCTCGCATGCTTGTTTCATGTAGAGTGACTGTGATTCTTACAGTTGACTCTTTTGAACTCAGCTCGAGGCTTTCAATTGGCATTTACACAAGTTTGGTTTGGTTACAGGCACATTTTTGCTTCAGCTAAGCTGCCCTTGTAGCCTACAAGTAATGAGTCATGACTCATGACTCATGTGGAATGTGAGTAGGTTTAGGCTTTGTTTTTCTTTTCTTTTTTCTTTAGGCTTCGTGCCCACTGCTTGAAGGTCGAGTCCTGTAAATGGTTGGGTGGTTCAAATATTTGTGATAAGTGTGGATGCGCTGAAGTCCAGGACAAGAAACATGTTCTTTTCTATTGCAATTGCTGTGAGTTGTGTGAGCTGCGCAGAAAATACAAGGACCTGTTCATTGATCTTTTTAAACCGTTAAATACTTTTGCCCAGCTTCCAAACGCTGATTTAGACAGCGTGCTGACAGACCTGCCATGAGGTGGTCAGGGACTTTATCTGGGAGAGACCTTGCAGTTCCTATTGGCCGCAACCACGCACAATCTGCTTCCTCTCATTTTCAGCCTTTCCATCTTCCAGACGCGTGTCAACTGAATGAAATTGTGGCCAAACATATTTCTCGTGTCGATGACAGTCAATCCCACCTCTTCCCCTGGATTTGATATTGTTCTTCCATCTTTGTTGAAGTATGCATACAAACTGGTGCGAAGAGAGGATGGCAGGGCTTTTCATTCTATTAATGTGCTGACGCCATGTGTTTCCCAACTCTTTTATACTCTCATGCAACGAGCTGTTATCCTACAAGAGTGGAAAACTTCCAAAATTACACCCTTGTATAAAAAAGGCTCTATTACCGATGCTGGAAATTACCGTATGCTTGCTGTAAGCGGGACCTTCTACCGCCTTTATGCTAATGTCATGCGTACTTTATAACAGGACTGGCGCCTCAAAAACAACAAAGTTCCTGGTTGTCAATTTGGTTTCTTCCCTGGGCGCAGCACTCTACACCCACTTTTTATTTTAAGACATCTCAAACATGCTGCCCAAACCTGCAAACCACATGGCTCCTTACGCCTGTATTCATAATTCATTGATTTCCAACAGGCCTACGACTCCATCCCTCGTGATAAGTTATTTAATCTATCTATTATAATAATATATATGTATTATTTAACCATCTTCACCAATGCCAGCTCCCTATTCACCTTCTCAATATCCTGAAAAACTTGTATCACATTGACAACTACATTGTGGTTGATGGGGATAAGCAAGCATATGTCCGGCCCACCTATGGCGTTAAACAGGGCTGTCCCCTTTCTCCGTTGCTTTTCTCCATTTACCTTAATGACATCAATGAGGTCTCTGAGGGGATTGAAGGAGCTTGCACCGGCGCACCTAACTTCCATGTATCCAACCTTCTATACGCTGATGACTTATGCTTAACCTATAACTCACCAAATAATCTTCAGGCCATGCTTAACCGTCTCAAGGCTTTTGCCCGTCGGAAATTCCTGACAGTCAACACCAAAAAATCTGTTATCGTCTGTTTTAACTCCCAGACTGATAACTTGCCTCCCCTATTTTATGATGGTGAGGTCTTACCTGACTCAAATACCTTTCGCTACCTGGGGATGCAGTTGGACAAACACATTAATCTGCACAATGGCGCTGAGGAAGCTCTCAAACCCTGCCTGGCAGGCATGGCTCGCATACGTACTTTTGCCCATCAACACCAGATTACACACCTCCTACATGCCTACTTATGGCTCTTCAAAACGTATGTCATACCAGCAGGAATGTATGCAATTCAGATCTGGGCCACTGCATATCTTCAACAGGGGACAGAGATGGATAAATGCATCCAGAAATGGCTTCAGAGATTCTTGAGATCCATGCTGGGTGTACAAACATCAACTCCTTCCTGGAGTGTCCTCCGTGAGTGTGGAATCGAACCTATTCAATTCAACTGGTTCAGAGCCTGTGCACGCTTTTATAATTCTCTCACCCATTGCAACAGCGTTCTACTTAACAAGGTTTTTCATGCGGACATCTCCCTCAGCCCCAGGAATTCCTCCTGCTGGACATCCCATCTGTTGTCTGCCATGAATGGCTTGCATCACGCCCATCATTTCCAGCAAAAGGTACGCTCTGCTGATCCTTTGGAACTGAGTCAGCTTGTTGTGGATCTCAGGTCTCGCCATCTAGCATATTGAAGACAATTTTCTGGTTGCGATCCACGAGACACAAACAGCAAAAAATTTACTTACCATCACTGGTGTGCTCTCCCAACCAAGCCTGCACACGTTACATTTCCTCCTTATATTCTGCCCCAATATTTTTACTTGGATTTACCTAACACATCATCCGCAGTGTGGCTCGATTTCGCCTTCGTGTCCATACCTCGAAAGTCGAGCAGGCCACATGGGATGATGCTATTTCCCCTGCCTGTGATCTATGTGATGCCCAAGATGATGTGCAGGATGAGCAACACGTTCTTTTCAAATGTACTCATCCCCATGTCTTTTCTTCGGCATAAATATGCTCCCTTATTATCTGGTCCTCTCCTCTCTTTATCTCACTCTTCCAATAGGGTGGCTCCCTACGTGCCTGGCATTCACCATGTACAGTCTTATCATATTTTTTTCTTAAATCAAAACAATAACAAGCTTTTTCCTTTCCTACATGAATGATTGCTTTTTTATGAGCAGGCTATCATCACTGGATGGCACTTCCTTTGAGACCCTTGTCTGTTCATGGTGCGTCCTTTTCTGTCCCCAGGTATTTGCATCTTGATTTAGGCAAGCGCACGCTGAGAAACATAGCACGCTTTCGTTTACATGCTCACACTTAAAGAGTTGAGACACCACTTTGGCAGGAGCACACATCTGCTTGTGATCGGTGTGACCAAGGAGGACTCCAGGATGAAAAGCATGCCGTGTTCCTTTGTTCTTGCGCTTCTGTGTGTTCTGTTCGAAGAACTTATGCACAGTTATTTTCTGACTTCCCCTCTCACAGAATTTTACTGGACGAATCAGGCACTTTCTACTATTCTCAAGCTAGCTCTGAGGATGCTATTCATTTCTTGCAGAAGCAAACTAATGAGACTTATCGTTTTAATTCCGATCTCATGGATTTTTTTGTGCAGTTGGCACAGTTGAGCAGACCGAGCAGCCGAACTACCTGGCTGAAGGTCAAACCCCATTGTAACTCATTATGAGCAGGCTAGCAGTCAACCATTTAGACTGGAGGCCTTCTTTTTTCCTGTAACCTGTAACCTGAATCAAACGCTGATTTTATTCCTTTCTTGGCGAGCTTTCACATTTTGACTGATTTGGAGGTCAATGCTTTTCTAAATCAAGACTCGCACAGATTTTCAAATTTTTTTGCCTGAACTGGTATCAATTTTTGATGCTGGATGAGAATGTTTCACCAGCAGCCGATCAGCTAAATTCTCGGGCTGTAGGCCAACCCCTTTGTAAACCCTAACCCTTGTAGCCTACAAGTTGTAGGCAGGTACAGCTATGTAACCCTATCCTATCCTTTTAGATTGGGCTGGTTTGGTTAGAGGCACGTTTTGCTTCAACAAGGGTTCCTCAAAAAGTTCTCCATGCTGACATCAGCCTTAGCTCCATGACTGATTCTTGTTGGACGTCCCACCTCTTATCTGCGCTGGATGGTTTGGCACACTCGGATCTGATGAAACGTCAAATTATGGCTTGTGACCCTGTGAACCTCAGTCAATTTGTGGTGGACCTGAGATCTAGACACCTGGGCTATTGGAACCAATTCACAGCCCCTGATCCAAGAGTAAGCAACAGTAAGCGGCTGACTTACCATCAATGGTGCGCTCTCCCTGTTTTGCTTCAACTAAGCTGCCCCCGCATGCAGGTACAGCTATGTAACCCTTCCCTTCACATAATTTTTCTGGACGAGGAGGAGATCCAGCCCAACTACGCGCCCTACGCTCAGGACGACGGAGAGTACGGCGGTGATGTAGAGGGAGGGGATGATGAGGGGAGTGATGATGAGGGCCCGGAGTTCTTGGATCCAGAGGAAGCTGAAGTGGGCCTTGACCAAACATATAATGAATGGAAGAGTAGGAAGGGAAAGAAGGGAAAAAAGTACAAGGGCTAGGAAGGTGGCCGGCCTGAGCCTGGGCGTAAGCTCAAGCTCTTAGTATGGAATGTGCATGGGATTGGGGGGCGATCTGCTGATGCTAATGCAGAGCTCAAGGTTTTAGATGTATGCCACATGGTCAAAGACCATGACATTGCAGTGCTTACAGAAACAAGAACTGGTGATGCATCTAGGTTGCTGCAGCACTTGCCTGGCTTTACTTTGCACAACTTGGGAATGGCTAGAGAGAACGAAGGCAAAAATGGGTTTGGGATTGCTGTGTTTGTTGCGCCAGGCAGCTCAGATTATGTGCGCTTCCATAAAGTCAGTGAGCACACGCAGTGTATTTGGCTTCAATGTGACAAAAAGATGTTTGGGCTGAGGGAACATGTGACGATAGGTGCTACTTACATAAATCCTCTGAGTGGTTCGTTTACTTCTCGTGCTATTCACTCTCACTATACTAATCTTTTTGAGGACGTGCTCGATGCTTTTCAGGTATCTTCGCAAGTCATTTTGTGTGGCGACTTTAATGCGCATGTTGGAGAGCTGAGTGAAGTGAGTGACGCGCATTCTCGGTTTGTGTTGGACTGCCCTGAGCTCCTAGAGACTAGGAGATATGCGTGCAAGAGTGTGAACAAGGCAGGCCAGCTGTTGGTTGATCTAGCAGCTGCGACGAGTATGGCCATTTCGACTGGGCGTGTTGTTGGAGATGATGGGCAGCCCTCTTTCACTGGGCATTTTGGTGATAAGAGAAGTAGGCCAGACCATGTGTTGTTGTCTCCGGCTCTGCTCAAAATCGTACAATGTTTTGAGATGAAAGAAACGCGTGCCTCAGATCACGCAGGCTTGAGCACTGTGTTTAGAGTGACTGATGAGGGTGGAGAAGGTGTGAATGCTCCACACCATGTGTGCAAAGCTGGAGAGTGTATCAACAAGTTAGTGTTGCGTTGGCAGCAGGATAAGGCCCAAGTTTACGCTGAGCACATTCGGGACAATGCTGAACTGCTGGCTCAATTTGATGAGGCAGAGAGGTCTGGGGATGTAGATAAATTGGCGTTTTGTGTGCGTTCTTTGATCATCCAGGCAGCGAGCAGTAGAGCTGTGGGCATGTCAGGCCGAGCAAAGTGTGTTTTTAAACGTGAGCGTAATAGGAAGGGTCCTCTAAACCCTGTGTGGTTCAATGAAGAATGTTGGGAGAAGTGTAGGGCTTTCATTGAGGCAGTGAAGCATGGTGAAGCCAGGCATGCTTGCAGATTTCTCAAGAGGGAAAGTATGAGGTGCAATCGTAGGATGAAGCGAAGGCACGCGAGACAGTTGCGGAATTTGTTTTTGGATAGGCTATTTCGGAAGGATCCGGCAGTGCACGCTTTACTAAAAAAGCACACCAAGCCTCACACAACCCCTGTGCCTGCTCCAGCTTGGCATGATCACCTACACAAACACTTCAGAGCAAAGAGGACATTTGAAGAGTCTCGCCCATCTGCGAGGGATATGGCTGTGCCACTGGGCCGGCGCAACCTTCCACCTGAGGTCCTTCTCAGGCGGGGCGCGCAGTCTGGGTGGGCTCCGGAGCCAGATGAGTTTGAGATCCCTGATGTATCTGTGTTAGAAGGTATGTTGGGTAGTGAATTTCAGAAGTTGAATGTTGGTGCCTCTTCAGGCTTTGATGCGATCCCGATTCCTTTTCTTAAGCATGCGTGCTTGCCAGTGCAGTGTGGGAATAAAACCAAACAAGTAAATGTGCTGGTACCTCTGTTGGCTCGTCTTTTTAAAGTGTTGCTGACTGAAAGTAAAGTGCCTGCGTGCTGGAAGGTTGCCAAGTTGAGCCCCATTCACAAAAAAGGGGAAGTGCTGAAACCTGGGAATTATAGGATGATTGCGGTTAGTGGTGTAATGTATAGGATTTATGCTAATGTGCTGAAAAATCTGGTGACAGATTGGTGTATGAAAAAGGGGAAGATTCCGGACACGCAGTTTGGCTTCTTTCCAGGAAGGAGCACTCTGCATCCTCTGTTCATTCTGAGGCACCTCAAGCATGCTGCGAAAAAATTGAAGCCACGGAATTCTTCCAGATTGCACGTTGCTTTCATTGACTTTTCTCAAGCTTATGACACCGTGCCCAGACAGCAGCTTTGGTCTCACTTGCAGCGCAATGCAATGCCGACTCCTCTGCTCAGTGTGATCAGAGATATGTATGATAATGATGAGTACATTCTAATGGATGGTGAGAAAAGGGCGCGCGTGCAGCCATCGAACGGTGTTAAGCAAGGTTGTCCTTTGTCCCCCCTTCTTTTCTCTCTGTACATCAATGATATGGGCAGAGAGATAAGTGAGGGCATTGAGGGTGCTGTAACTGGTGATAGAGTGAATGGTGTGTCCCACATGATGTACGCTGATGACCTTGGATTAACTACGAATGACCCTGGTGAAATGCAGAAGATGCTGGACAGACTCCGTGTGTATGCTCAGAGAAAAGGGTTGACTGTAAACACAGCTAAGTCTGAGGTGGTGCACTTCAACAGTACGTCTGTCTCTCCTCTGCAGAATCCTTTTACGTATGATGGAGTGGTCCTTCCAGAGAAGGACAGGTTCAAATATTTGGGAGTGCTGTTGGATAAAAAGATGGATTTTAAGGTAGCTGAGGAACATGCGGTGCGGCCTTATATGGCTGCACAGAGAAGGATTTCGGAGTTTGCCAAGGGTCATGACCTAAAAAACAGGCCTCATGCTATGCTCTGGTTGTCCAAGGTGTATGGCATTCCTGCTGGGATGTATGCGTGCCAGGTGTGGGGAACTCATTACTTGAGAGAAGGCAGTGAGTTTGAGAGTCAATTGCAGAAAAGACATCTGTGTTCCTTGAGGCGCATTCTTGGAGTAAAGAACAGTACTACAAATTGGCCGGTGTTGAGAGAGTGTGGCCAGGAGCCTCTGCAGTTCTTCTGGTTCCGTGCCTCCATCAAGTTTTTTAATAGCATGCTTGACTCCAATAGTGAAGTCTTGCGTCGTGTGCTGAGGGCTGATTTAAGTCTGGCTTCTTTTGATTCCTCTTGCTGGGCTGCTGAAGTCTCTAATGCTTTTGGTGGGATGCGGAATGGTGATTCGTTCAAACAGAACATGCTGAGAGCTGAGAAAATCCCCATGCAAGAGTTCATTGGTGATTTGCGATACAGACAGCAGAAAGTGTGGAGAGGGGCCGATGTTTTTTGTCCTCGTGCAGTTAACAAGAAGGTAGTGACGTACCATAAGTGGTGTGGGAATTCTGAGAGTGGTCCCAGAGGTGCTCCTTTTTGTATCCCCTCGTATCTGTTCAAGGATTTGGACAAGCATGTTTTGAGAAACATTAGCAGATTTAGATTGCGTGCTCATCACTTGAGAGTGGAGTCTGGTAAATGGCTTGGGGGTTCAAGTATCTGTGATAAGTGTGAGTGTGGGGAAGTCCAGGATGAAAAACATGTGCTTTTCTTTTGCAAATGTACTGAGGTGCGTGAGCTACGCTCGAGATACAAGGACCTTTTTGAGGAGATGTTTAAGACTTTGCGTGTGTTTGCTCCGCCTTCAAACGCTGACTTTATTCCATTCTTGGCTTGCCATCATACTATCACTGATTCTGAAATCAATGCTTTCCTAAACCAAGACTCATACAGACTTCTTAGATTTGTGTCAGACTTGGTCTCAATTTTTGATACTGGTTGAGCTTGTTTCACCAGCTGCCATCAGCCAGAGTCTCGGGCTGTAGGCCACCATTGTAAACCCTTCTGGACGAGTCAGGTGCTTTTTACTGTCACTCAAGCTAGTTCTGAGGATGTCTTTCATTCCTTGCAGGGGCACACTACTGAGATTTATTGCTTCATTTCCGAACTCATGGATTTTTTTTTTGCGGCTGGAATGGTTGAGCTGGCCGAGCAGCCAAACTACCTGGCTGAAGGTCAAATCCCATTGTAACCTTGCTTCAGCTAAGCTGCCCACATAGGCAGGTACAGCTATGTAACCCATTCCTTTCAATTCCCTCTCTCCAGGACACTCCCTTACATCTCCTCAATTCTCTTCCGTTCACCACGCTCTAACCTTTTGGCATGTCCACAAGCATGAATCAAACAACAACTTTGAAACTCTTATCCGTTTTGCACTAACCCCTTCTTTTATGGACAGGTCGGCAGCCGCTTTTGTCTTACCTGATGGCTTTTGCTTCCGCATTTTGCTACCAGGTCTGCTTACTAAAATAACTTCTTCTCCCTCTGTTACATGCCCTGTGGGGCCTTCACATAGGAGCAGGACAGACAACATCCATGATAAATGATCTGCCAAACACAGATTTTGTTTATTCAAAAAGCACAAAGCAAAAATTACTCCCAGCCGAGGTATCTTGCATTGACCTTGCCTTTCTGAATGCAACACAACACTCCAACCTCAATTATTGCCGCTATGTTGTGCAAGGTCTGCATTTCTGCAACTCTTGCCGAGACACTGAGCCCATCACTGTACATGCATCAAGGACAAAAGGAATGGCAGTACCCCGTGGCTGTGATGCGTACAAATGGTGGTACATCCTTCAAAGCCATTGCAAGTCAACTACCAGCTTTCACACCTGACAGGTGCATCCCCTGCTACTCCTACTTCCGTCTGCCCCTCTTCATTTGAGCATCAAGCTAGCTAGCTGCAGGCAGTCTACTTGATGTCCACAATCTTGATGACGGATGCGTTGCCAATGCGATGCAAGGCCACAATGGAGTCCCCCTGTATGCAAACGAGAGGAGCACACAGGAGTGCACGCAGTGAGCAGGTCTCGAGAGAAGGCAGTAACCACAAGTGGAGCCGCTTGGTCAGCCAGGGTACTGAACTGGAGGCCTTCTTGTAATCCCCTTGAAGGCAACAAACAAAACAGCGGAGTTGCTGTGCTTGCTCACCAGGCAGCACACCGTCGCATCCATTCTGGAGCAAACAACAGAAGGAATTGTCTACAAGAACAAAAGCAGGATAGACTTCTCTGTACAGATGCTTTTTAGCAACATAAGTGGGCATATTTTGGCCTGGGGCTGACATAACAATATTCACATGCAGAGGTTGGCAGCCAAGAAGACTGACAAATCCAAAACATCCACACGATTTGCCAGGGCAGCAAATTAGCAATCTGAAAGCTTATCCAACACTGCCAATTTGAATGGGGAAGGCTGAGCCATGCGGTGTCAGGTTCAAGTGCAGGAAAGTGGATTGGGAGGAGCACCCATGCAAGGCATGGCATCAGCAGCAGGCCCGCGTGCGCTCACCTTGGCGCAGTACCGCATGGACTTGGCGTGCTCCAGAGCAGCAGCAAGGATCTCATCGGTGGTGTCTGTGTCAGTGGCCCTGCATGTCAGGCAGTTGCGCAGCAGTCAGCGTACTGTCTGCGAGTAGTTGCGCATACTACGCGCATAGTTGCAGCTTCACAAATAGCGCGCTCAACGCAGCAAATGAAAGCCCTTCTAAACACACGTGCAGAATTCATGTGCAAAAGGTTCGCAGGACACTCAATTGCACGCAACCTTGCTCACAGCCCACTGAAGCGTTGGAGCCCACCTTGTAGGTCCCTTGGTCAGGCGCAAAAGCAAAGCTGTCATTGTAGGCAGGTACAGCATTTCATGGTCCCTCAGCCAGATGCACATAATTGCTATTCATTTTAAGCTGCATGCTTATTACTGTAATGGTGATCCCCCTTGTGGTCTAGCCTAACCAAGAAGCTGCCTGTGCATGAGCAGCACAAGCCTACCTTGCAGATCCCTCTGCCAGCAGTGGCAGCAGGCCACGGGTGACCAGGCATTGCCTTGCGGGCGACTCCCCGCTGCAGGACCAGGTCAAGCTGTCTGTTGTCAGCACGGGCACGGCCACAGTCAGGACAGGCACCTGCAAAGCACACATGCCATGGCGGGAGCGGTGTAGTTTGACACAGCTTTTTGTTCCACTCTCTCGGCCACCCCACCGACACCAACTGGCTCCCGTGGGCCACAGGAAGGGTAGAAGAACCGACCGAGTTTTGAATTTGAGGTCAGAATTATGTTTTGCCTGCGGATGAGTTCATTCCTGATGAGAGTTGGCAGAGCCGGACCTCCCAATCATGGGTTCAAAGACACAGTGCCTAGGCCCACACCAGACCTGCACAGACCATGCAGGCAATAAGCGCATGGGCCTTGCATGCCTGACAGTGCAGCATGTGTCATGCAGGCTGCCCATGTCAGTTGCGGCACACATGCTGCACTGTCAGGCAGCTTTTGTGCAGGACACACATCAGCATCACGCCAATCCATGCATCGAGGCTGGGTACGGGCCCCACTTCTCACCAACACATTTCTAGGGCTTAATTTCTCATCTACAGTAGTTCAGAGCAAGATACAAACCCAACAAAATACACACAAGGGCGGGTTGAGCCCATGCTGATTCCGCGCCTAAAAAGAAACAATTTCACCTATTGGAGTTTGGGTGTATGGCAATGAGCCCATGCCGCCTAATGACATTCTGGGGGCATTCATCAACCAATTGGTTGCAAAAGGCAAGCTAGCTTCTTTTTCATGTCAAAATAAGCTATGTGCTCCATAGCATTGTCTTTTCTATCCCTAAAGCCTCTTACAAAATACATACATTTTGCACAGATTGCTTGGGCCACAGCGCGCCAAGCAAACTTCTTTAACCACAGACAACTACCATACTACCAGGTGATCATCCGGCATCCCCAAAACAACTAATTATTTTCACAAGCCCGCACCCCTCTCAATCTTATTTTTTACAAACCCGCACATTCCTGCAGGGCCAGTTGCCCTTTTGTTAATCCTCAAATTCCCTGAAATATCTGTTTTTCCGCAGCCTCTAAAAGAAATATCTTAAGGTCGTCCCGCTGTCATCCCGCACCCCTCAAACGCATTTTTTGCGGGATGACCTAAAAGTAGTACGGTATATGGCACAGCAAGCCACCAATTACCAGCAGTGGAAGCAATCTTAAAATATTTCGCTTGGCCTAGATGCCTAGTTTGGTCTGGGGGGGCCAGGGGGCTGAAGCCAGGAAATGTTCCACTGTTCAAGCTTGACAGAGCTGTGCTTGACCACAACAACAACAATAGCAACACAAAGCCCCTCCCTTGCCATTCACAGAGCTCATGAGAGCTGTGCCTGACCACAACAACAACAACAACACTAATCCCCTTCCTTGCCATTTACAGAGCTCACGAGAGCTGTGCTTGACCACACCGACCACGGCACCTCGGCCCCTCTCTCTCGCCGCAGGGCCACTTTGCATGTTCGTTTGAGAGGCCAGCCAGAACGTCAGTGCAGAAAGTGCGCTGACTGGACTCAGGTAGCAGGTAGCAGACATTGCCAGAATCAGTCAGACCGATCGATGCTCAACATGACTTACACACAAACTACTTGCTCATCAATTCATGAACTACATTACGAAAATCAAGACAAGAGGCTGCGCCTCACAAACGGGGCATTACCAGGAACACCTACCAGGGGTCGGTACTTGGCCACCAGGCGGGCAGTGGAGCCTCCTCGAGTCAAGACAACAATCAGGGATGCATGCACCTGCACACAAGACAGGTGAATCCAATATGTCAGCACAGAGGGCCTTTGCCAATCATTCATTCATGAGTCGTGTTTGCTGAATACCTCAACTGGTACTGTTGGCAAATGCTCTAAACAAGCACTGCTTAGGCTGCTTAGACTTAGACCAGGGTATCGAAGAGGAAAGGCACATAAGGGGATGTCATCTGCATGCAGGATCATGCTTGCAAGCCAACGATTTCACGACACAACCAGGAGGGAGGAGATCTTTTTTTTCCTGAAGGCACGAAAAAATATTGGGCTGGAGTCCCCCACCCTCCTCTCCAAAGCCCTCTTCCAGTGCCCCTTCCCAAATAATAAGAGTACCAATCTGCCCGTGTTTCGATTCTCCACCCAGCAGTATACTCAACGAGAAACAACAGTGAATTGCAGCAGAGTTATGGGGCAAAAAGTGAGCAGCAAACGCTCTTTCAGGTACCCACATTTGCACAAATCCACTAACTGCCCTTATAACTTCAAAATACAATCTACACACTGCACATTGTCAGCATGCTTTCGTCTCACACACTTGCGCAATGCGCATCGTCACATTGGGCAGTGTGAAGATCCTTCTGTTAATTTGTTGTAACTTTTGGGCAGAACAAGGATGCATCTACATGCACACTGTGCACCTGGTAGGTAGCGCAAGAAAAAAGGACACATTCACACTGCGCACCTTGTGGGCAGTGCGCACTGCTGAGGACGCCAGGGACTCCAGCGGGCTCATGGGCATAGGGGCTTGCTTGAGGATGTTCTGCAAACAACAGGCCAGCCAATAGTGAGGCCGCTGAGCGTGCACATGTCCCCTACGCATGTCTACGTGGTTGTCAAACGGGATTAAAAAGCAAAGGGACAACCAGGAAAGCTCCTGTAACTACCGCAGGCTGGCCAACAGAGGGTGCTGCTGAGTGTGCACTTGCATGCTGCGTACGTCTGTACAGTCCACATACATTGTGTGCCCATTTCAAGACCACAGTTGCACAAGCAGTAGCCGGCACAATTAGCGACGGTTGCACAAGCAGTAGCTACATTGTCGGGACCCCTTCCACCCAAAAGCTTAGCCTTCTCACAGCCCTCACGGACCAAAACAGGGCTCCTGCGCACCCTGCTCCAGTCATGTGGCAGTCTCATCCTTCACAGCACGTGCTTTGTTGCCCAAGCTAATACGTGCTTTGCTGTTTTGACTAATCGGAACACCAATCAGTCAACCATGCCTCGCGCGCAGCCTGAAAATTCCACTCAGATGCCTCCTTGCAACGGTGGGCACCCACCTTGAACATGGCATAGTAATCCAGGGAGGCCTCACCCTCACGGCAGATCTTGGTCATCACCTGCAGAATGTCATGGCAGCATGCTGTGCGTGACACTCGGGGAACAGGAAATTGGTGGCATGTGCCACTCTTGCTGCCGCATTGCTGCAGCGGTGTGTGGACCTGCACGGTTGTCAGATCGCACAGCCACGCGCACTGCACTCTGGAGCTTGTAATGTCCATGGACATGGTTGCAATCAGGGCCGACTGTTTACGTGACAGCGGCAAGCAAAGCCCCCAAACACGCTGATTCCCAGCACGGCTGCTCTTTCTACCAGACTGCTCCCCAGCTGATGTTCATGCTCTTTTTGCATGACACTTCCGCCATGAACCTCCCACAGCACTGCTGCCTCGCACATACCTTGACTGCCTCAACTGGGAAGGAGCCGGCAGCTGTCTCTCCCGAAAGCATCACGCAGTCCGTGCCGTCAAGCACTGCGGTACACACATGTGCAGGGGCAGCAAAGCAAGCATGCATCAGCTACCAGCTTCCGTCATGATGCATACTGAGCCTTTGTACACACATGTGCAGGGGGCAGCAAAGCAAGCATGCATCAGCTACCAGCTTCCGTCATGATGCAAACAAAGGCTTTGTAGGTCCACACTGGGCAACCAGAAAGTGGCAACTTGGATGCAGGTATTGCTCATGCAGGCAGTCCCTGGCTGTCATTGTGAGTAGTACTCTTCTGCATGCTCATCAGATATCAGAGCTGAAGCTATGTGCTCGGCCTGCCCTCTCATTCCGCCCATCTACCCACCTGCATTGGCCACATCAGTAGCCTCTGCACGTGTCGGCCTTGGATTCTGTGAGTAGGAGTGCAAATCAATAGTTCCAAGTGAGCTAGCGTGCATGCAGCAACAAAAATATGCGCACATGCACATGCTACATTCTGACATGCAAGGAGGCAGGTCAATAAAGGAGCATGTCTGCTTTTGAAAGTCAATAGGAGAACCGGATGAAGGTGGCACTACATTCGAACAAGCAGCTCTCTGGGTAGTGGAACCCTAAATAATAATAATTTCCAGCCTACCCTTGAACAAATCAAACACTGTATCAGCTGGCAATGGAGGGAGCAGCCCAGTGGCACCAACCCCTGAGCGCTATGTTCCTAAGCATGCCCACTCAGTCATGCCTCAGCACCATCAAGAACAAACACAAGCCCATCGAATACAGGGGTGCCTCTGACGCCATAAGGCACCTGCACAGGCATCTTGATCATGGACTCCAGCAAGGCGCGGACGCCAGAAGGCACCTGCACGCACCTTGATCATGGACTCCAGCATTTGGGTGGCTGTGATGACAGGCTTGCCTTGGTAGTTGCACTTCTGGATCATCATCTTTTGGGCCAGGAAGATCTTCTCTGTAGGAATCTCCATGCCCAAGTCACCTCGAGCAACCTGCAGAAGGTGCACAGAACACGGAAGATTGTTTTGGATTGCAGTCAATATGTTCACTGAGTGGATGAAGAGGAAGGTGGGTAGTCGCATTCAATAAAATCGGTTCATGCTCCAGGGGCAGGAACGCAAAGAGCAGTTTGTAAGCGCGAGCTAGCGGAAAACCTCTCCATGCACAGCGGAAAGGGGTCCTGCAGATATGCAAATTCATTTTTTTGTGTGGAAAATGCAATTCCGAGTGCGACCTTGGTGTGCGTCCATCCATCAGAAAGGCCCACTCACCATCACAGAGTCGGTGGCTGCCAAGATCTCGTCGAAGTTGTGGATGCCCTCCTGGTTCTCAACCTTGCTGATGATCTTGATGTGCTTGCCCTTCTCCCCTAGGATCTGCGTTGCAGAGACAAAATCAAGAAGGCTCCTTGCATGGCACCATATACTGAGTCCCAGGAACCGCAGTCAAGTCCCTTGCAGGCCATTTGGAGGGCCTTGCAATGCCACTAAGTCACCTGACAAGATTCGAGCAAAAGTTTTTTGCAACACGCGGTCATAAACAGCAGAAACACACAAAAAAACTGGTCAACTGGGACACCACTCCCTCAAGGCCTTGATCATGCTATTGTCTTTAGACCACGGCGTGGTCAAGATTACGGAGATCTCTGGACTGGGTCCCAGTCCACCGAATGGGCAATGCAAAAATCAACTTGCCCGAGTACCCATTTGCGAGCATGTCGGAGAGCCCTACCCAAATGTGAGCCCAATTGACAACTTGCTTGAGACCTCAGACGAAAGTGTGTCCTTGTTGGAAATTGAGGAGGGAACCCAAACTGCTTGCATATTGGCCGTGACTCTCGACCTCTCGACGGAACTTGGAAGCGGGTAAATAACAGAGCGGACCTGGTTGCACACGCACCTTGCGGACATTGTCGATGTCAGAGCCCTTGCGCACAAACGAAGCAGCGATGAAATCAATGTCATTGGGGATAGCCCAGTTCACAATATCGTCAATATCCTTTGCTGTCAGGGTGGGCAAGTCCACAACCACACCAGGCAGGTTAACGTTCTTGCGCTCCCTGCATTTGATACATATATACACAATGTGTATGCTTGCAAGTGTGCGGCCTCCTCCTACAGGCAGATGCAGCATGCTGCAGGCTTAACACCACAACAACACATACTGTCAAGAGAGCACAACCTGGGCGCCTGATTTCGTTGCAGGTAAAGCTGGTTCCTTTATGCACAATTCTAACATGGACACAGAAGTTTTGACCCCAAAAGCATTGAATGATCAGGCACAAGAAATGATGAGGTCCTTGCGACTCTGCAGTCCAAGTTTTGTGAGATGAGCTTTTTGGGCCAGGTTTGGTTGCAGGCCTCTGTGTTTCTGCTCAGCTGCCCTTGTAGGTGGAAATTGCGATGAAACCTTATCTTGCAACTCTGCATGAGCTTCAGATGGGCATCTAGAGTGCCATGTGGCGCACATGTTCAACCGCTTTTGTCCCCTCACTATCCAGTAACAAACTTGAAGAGGGAGACTCAGGGGCCTCACGAGCAGCAGCGTACACCACTCATCCAACACACAGCACAGCAGAATCGAGGCATTGCCAAACTCACCCCAGCACTGCAGTGTTGAGGCATCGCGCTCGCACGGTGCCTGCAGCAGGATCCGTGGAAATGCACTCCATCACGATGGATCCGTCTGCACACAAGATCTGGGAGCCAGGCTTGAGGTCCACAGCCAAGCTCTTATAACTGCAGGTACAGGAGGGGAGGAAAATTGGTGGCAGACTGCGTTCCCTACCATGACTGTGCCAATCACAAGAGGGTGTGAGGTGCAGCGCGTACATTCAAATGAGGAACATTTTACAAGGAACTCTTCCTTGTGAAGGGACAAGGGAAAAATGTGAAATATTGACCATCCAGGTCAGAACCCAGAAACTATGCTCATCTGCTCAATGCAGGAGTGCTGACTGATCTCGCCAGAAGGGAGGAAACAACACTCTCAGGGATGTGTTTGGTTCTGGATTTGACCAGGCTCCTCGGATAAAAAAAATGAGCACACAGACATTCGAAGCACTGTGCTAAAATCCTTGCATGCACGCTCAAGGAACATGAGTGGTTGGGCTGTTGCAAGCGCACCTCATGGCTATCAATGAGTTGTCTCCTTGCACAGAGTAGTCAGTGGTGATGGTGACTTCCTGCAAGGAGAAATTGTTTGTGTGTCATGCCTGTAGAAGCTCCGCACATCTTTTGAGTACAACTCTGCAAAAATTCACGCTTTGCACAACCTAGACAGGCAAACACTCATGCTCCCTCATGTACCTGGCCTGTCACTAGTTGTACGGGCTTGCCATCCTTCAATTGCCCAGTGCGAATCTCAGGTCCCTGCGGTCAAATAAAAGGAACACCAAGGATATTAAAAAGAGGGTCAGCGTGCACACTACAGCCCTGCACTGCATCGCAGGGAAATGAAGGGCTGCTAGCTGATCCAGGAACACTGGTGGTTGCTTCTCCCAGTTAAAGCAATTCTGCTCATTGGCCTCCGCACCTTGGTGTCCAGCATGGTTGCACACATGATCCGGGTGTTGTGCATGGCTTCTCGCAGCGCATCCAGGGAGGCCTGTCAGATGGAACCAAGAGGGCCCTCTAGTTGTGTGCGCAGGCACAGCAGGGAGCGCGGAAGAAGCAGGAGCGGTCTTCTTGAAGATGAAAGCCTACCTGATGGTAGTCATGCGAGCCATGACTGAAGTTGAAGCGTGCCACAGACATCCCTGCCCGCAGCAGCTCCTCCAGCACCTAGACAGTAGCATCAGGGTGGGAGGGAGTGGGCACAGGCTGATGGAAGCAGGAGATTCCTTCCTTCTCAGCATGCTCAAGGAGAGTGAGTTCAGTCAGGGTGCCGGAATGCAGGGAACGGTGCACACCCCATCCCCTCAACTCTCTTCTCAATTGCCATACTCACCGGCACCGTGTTGGACTTGGGGCCCAGCGTGCATACCACCTGCGCTCGGGGGCACAGTGCATCACCACCTGGGTAAGTTGCCGCAGCCGCTCTTATGCCTTGCAAAGAGGTGTCAAAACGCAACCCAACAAAACAGGACACGCCTTTGCACACAGCTCTCTCTCTCTATCTTTAACACAATCGCGAACACCGCTGTGCAATGCGGGGCCATCGCGAAGGCAGGCCCGCGCGCAGAATGCTGCTGTCCAGGTCGGGCGCAATCAAAAAAACTCAGCCCACCTTGGTTTTGCAGATGGTGGCTGGCGTGCCCGCCAACACCGCCTCAAGGCCCAGGTGCACCTGCGTTGGGGTGCGCAAGTGTGCCTAGTAAAGAGACAGGTACAGGGAACACGGTAAGAAGAGCCTCCGAAATTGCATCATTTGGCTCACCATTGTGTCAAGAAAAAATGATTTATTTGTTTCAGTGTCCAGTCAGCCGTTTGCTTTCTTTCCCATTTGATGGGAGAAAAGCTTCATACACACCGCTAGGACGCGTTCACAATTTAAAAAGAATTTAAGTACAATGCACCAGTGTAGATCCTCGATCAAAGGGCAAGAACACGCACAGTGTGTTTTCGAAGGGATTGCTTCAGCACCCTTGTGCACCCCGGAGCAATGACCTCATGCCCTGAGGCTAACTTGGGAACTATTGTGTAGGTGCAGGAAATGGGGAATGAGGTGTCACATCTGGCGATCCACCAGGGCTCTGCATATATTCAGCAAGCTGGCTCTCAGAAGGTGTGTGCATGACTGAGCTCTTCCAATCATTTTGCTTCACTAGTGTCACTAGTTTCAGTCATTGACTTGAGGACTTCTGCATGGCATGGTTTGCTTGCATTGGGTCATTCGCAAACTACTCAGCGCCATCTGTATCACTGTTGGGTGTGCTTTGCTCTCTTTAGAGGAGGACACCCAATGAGAGTGCTGTGGACTTGGACTCGCTGGGCGGTGAGTGTGTGTGTAATGATATGTGCAAGTTGCTGCAAACGGAGTCAGAAGTTGACCACCCCTGCATGCTGGCATGCTGGATGAGCTTCTGAAACGTTATCAGGGCCGCTTAAGTATACTTAGTAATGGAGCAGCTGATTCATGCCTGCAATTTTTTGGTATTTCCCTTCCTATTTATTGCTATAAATGCTCAGATAAGCAAAAGTGCAAGCTAAATCACCTTCCTCCTAAATGCGCATCCTGAATGCCGCTCACGAGCACACTTGCAGGGTATTTCCGACCAGCCGTTGGCAGGAGGGAAGAGCTTGATGTCAAGACAGAATGGTCAGTCATCTAGAAGGAACATGAGCTACCTGCCGGCCTTAGTTTTGCAATCAACCGGCTTACATGCTTCCTAACTATTTTTATGTTGAAGAAATGTGAATGCTTGGTGCAATACTTACGATTGAGCGCTATGATCTCATAAATCTGAGAATTAACTGCGTCTGCTGTTGCATGCGAGCTTTCCTCCCTTCATGTCAATCAAGTCTTTGACCGGGATTCACCTCAACTCTCGCCTCTTTGCCTCTGCTGATGCACTCTTTAATGCTTTCTTGCAGACTGATACTGAAATGCACATAATGTCCTGAACAGGCTGGGCAAGGCCGTCCATGAGCAAGCAAATAAAATGGAGGATGCCCTGGACATCGGCCATACCACAGACAAGGTGAGGAAGCCAACATTGGCTGCTGCTTTTGAGCCTCGTTTGCACACATCAACTCCCATGGCTTTCTTCCACTCCCCTATTTTCGTCTTTTTGTCCCTATTGTTATAGTTCTGAGGGGCCAACAGGGGGAGATGCTAGCGGTCAACACATGGAAGGCAAAACAAAATAGGCAACGTGCGGTTGAGAATGGAATTCTTAGAGCGTCTTTAGTGAAAGCAACTCTGCAGTGGGTCAAGAGAAAAATAACGGAAGGAAATAAGAAGGGCTCGGAGCGGGACTGTCCAATGGTTGGGTCTTCCTGCCAATGAAGCATTCTAGGTTATTGAAGTCAGAAAGATGTGCACGTGTATAAGGGTAACCTGACCTCTCGCATGGACCTGTTCACACCTAGTTCTTGCCATTTTGCCTTTGTTATGCTGAATTTTTTATTTTAACAGCAAGCATATCAGAGACCAGGTCCTTGCAGGATGCACAGGAAGCAACCCCATTTGTACTCATGACTTTTTGGCGATGGTCTGAAATTTGAACAGCGATGCACTTGTCTCAATTGAGGTGCCTGGTTGATTTAGTGCCGAAGGCACTGCTGTTTCCAGCTTGCTTTTGCTTCCGCCCTCTCACTTAACTGATTGCTTGGAGAAGGCAAGCAGGTAGATCCAGCTTTTAAGCACCTCCATCATACTCCATCATCCTCCTCCATCATGCTCATGCCCTCCATCATGCTCCTCCATCATGCTCATGTCTTCAACAGTGCTGGTTTGTGGCATTTTCAGAGCTTGGAAGAGATGCAACCCTTGCTGGCTAGTTTGCTGCTGAAGGACTTTCCCAGACTGCTTTCTGTTTCACATCCGTGTGCAGAAAGTGGCAATGTCGGTAATGGGCGGTCCAAAGAAGACAGATGAACGCTCCATGGCCTTTGGATCCAGCACAGGTGTGTGTGTGTGTGTGTGTGTGTGTGTGTGTGTGTGTGTGTGCGTGCATGCGTGCGTGCTGGATTAGGTCCAAGGCTTGCAATAATAGCTGCAAGTGCAAGTCTCCCAGGGTGATAAGCAGGCATGTGATATCGGCCACATAAATGCGGCAGAACGAGGCTCTGCTTGCATGGCAAGCTGTCTCTTACATTGCACACATGCCTTGCTACACACCGGCCCTGTACACACATGTGGCAATGTAATACATAGAGAAGGCAATACCTAGCAAGCCCAGACCTAAGGGCCACATGGCCTCTGCCACTTTTGTACTAAGGGATGACCATACCCAAAGGTACAGATCATACCCAATGTCCTACACAGAGAAGTCGATACCCAGAAGGCTCAGGCCCAAGGGCAGTGCGACCTCAGCCACTGCCAACGGCCATGCAGGGCCCCCCAGGCCCCCAAGCCACTTTGCCACTATACCTGAAGGCGCAGTCGGGCAGAATGGCTTACCAATTTCCAAGTCCATGGGAGCTGCAGCATCCTTGCAAGTGAGTGTGAGTCACCACGAGGGATGGGCGACGAGTCAGTGTGCTGGAGTTCACGCTCTGGTAAACATTGTCCACCCAAGGAACTTTTGTGCCAGAGTACGTACTCCAAGCCTTCCGGCTTGTTGCTCATGTGCACGGCAGCATCCGCTGTGTGCAAACACATGTGCACATCCCTGCAAGCCTCCCCTTGCCTTGGTGCACGCGAGCAGGGTGTGCAACCTGCATTCACCCTGTTGTCGAATCCACAGTGAAGTCGTGGAAAGGTGGGCTCAGGTTGTGGGTGACATGGTGAGGGCACCCTGCACAGATCAATCCCTCGACCTCCTACCTCCAATGGCCTTGTTTGTAGGCATTGCAGCGTCCAGGCACGACACCCATGAAGAACAGGGGAGCAAGCACAGGTCCTCCAACAGCTCAGAGCAGTGCTGCAAGCACACGGCCAAATACTGCTCAGGGTGCAAGGCCAGCAACAAGCAACCCCAAAATGGTAAGGGTGGCAGTTGATTTCATAGAGAATTTTTTATTTCAAAATCGTCGCGCCCTTGATTTAGCAATTGTGTGCTCAGCGAACAAAATGACTCTAAGGACAATTGACAACCATACATGCATTCTCAAAAGTTCTGACTTAGGACTTTGTGTGTGCACAATCTGAGCTCCCTTGCCTTGCAGGCATTGTGGAGATGATCTGGATGCTGTCTAAGGCACAGTGGATACGCATCCTGAGCAAGCTTCAGTTGTTGTAGCGTTGAACCAGTCATAGTGGTGTTTGAGGGGAGTCCGTTGAAACCTGTTACTGGCCACGTGTTGTCGTGATTGCTTTGTAGTGGTGACTGGAGTGCACACTCTGTGCCTGCTGCCAACTATTTTTACTTACAACAGGGGGTGAGGTTGCAAGGCTCTTGAGCAAGTGGACAGCGTATGCACGTGCAACCTATGCTCGTTTGTGTACAATTACTTGCAGTGGTAATATAAGATGCAACTCTGAAAGCAGTGCTGATCCAAGCTTTGATATGATGGAGTGCTTAGGATGAGGGCAGGAATGGGGGCCAAGCACAGACCTCTTCTCATGATTTGAGGTCATGATTTGTAATGGTGCTTACCGCTTCGACTCATTATTTGAAGAAAAAGGCTGTTGCAGCTGCTATTTATCTTCAGTTCAGAATTGCACTTGGGCAAGCTACTACGCCGGACTGCATCAACAGAACTCATTTCAAGCTCCACGCCTGGGCTGTGCCTTTGCTTACTTATAAAACTAGGATGATCACATCTTTCCCTTTGTTGTCATGCATTTTGCCCAAAAGCAGTTTCCCAGCCTAAAAGCGGTCGTGATCTACATGCAAAGCTGGCAACAGGGGGAGAACAATTTTGCTTCAATGCTTGCTCCAGAGTCAGGCAACGCACACAGGCACTGACTACAAGGCATTCGAGTTGACAAGAAGTTCACCTGCTAAGTTGTGCAGGGCAGGAGAACGGCTAGGGCGGCTGCAGTAGCAGAAGCAAAGAAGGCTGCAGAGGCTGAAGAAAAGCTCCGTCAGCAGCACTGGCGTGTGCGCGTATCAAGGGCACAACGACGGCTCTACCTCTACTTACGTGCGTTATCACTTTTGTCTGAAACGCTTGTTGCGTCAAATTATAGCTGCCTATATCGAGTGGTGGTGCTGCTGTGGAAGTTGGTGTCCTTCCGTCTCATGGCGTCCGATTGCCTAAAAACAAATTGAGTGGTATGAGTGTCAAGAGCACACCAAAATTATGTTTCTAGAGAAGAAACATGATCGATTTGTGTCCCTGGATCATTTTGTCCACTTGTGCATTTGCAAAAAGCAAATGGCTCGCTTCACCTCAAGTACAGTGGGGGCATTGGATGGCATAAGGATTTTTAAAGTTTAACCTTCAGAACAAGCATGACAGCATACAAAAATAATTTAGCATTCCTGACGCAAGGACACTTGCAATGCACGCACAAAATTTCATGGAGACAGGCTTGAATGCTTTCATTCACTTATTGCTACCCTGTAGGAACGTACATGGCCTGGATATCTATCTTGAAGAAGAAACGGAAAGGGTAAGTCATGCACAGCGCCCCTGGTTTCCAGGACCTTGAACGCTTGCTCCTTCCCTGTGCTTCTTGGCCCCTGCAATGGAAAGACGCAGCCCAATTGAAAAACATTGCAAACAAAGGGGTTTTCCAGATTGCAATTGGCAGCAACAAAATTGTGTCCTGCATGAAAAATGAAATTTAAGGGCACAGTAGACACAGTTTGCAAGTTTCAAGTGCTTTTGCAGTACTGCATGTCCCTCCATACATATAAAAGTTGAGCGGGTGTTTCATTAATCCCTGCAGGTATGCGGAGCCTTTTACTATTGAAGATCTCCCGGTCATATTGGCTACGTCACTTGGAGACAGCCAAGCTCAGGTTCGTGCCTTCTGGGGGGCTGCCTTTCTTTACTGATGCTTTGTTTGCAGGAAAGGCATAATGGCCTTTTCCAAACCACGCCATGAGCTGATTCTCAGGGGCATGTGACCGGTGCAAAAGGAAGCCGTTTAGCCAGCACAAGGTGAAGACACATAGCTAGCATGAAGGGGAGTTGTGTAGCCAGCACAGGTGAAGGCACGTAGCTAGCATGAAGGGAAGCCGTTTAGCCAGCACAAGGTGAAGACACATAGCTAGCATGAAGGGAAGTTGTGTAGCCAGCACAAGGTGAAGACACGTAGCTAGCATGAAGGGAAGTTGTGTAGCCAGCACAAGGTAAAGAGGTGTAGCCAGCATGAAGGGAAGTTATGTAGCCAGCACAAGGTGAAGACACGTAGCTAGCATGAAGGGAAGTTGTGTAGCCAGCACAAGGTGAAGACGCGGAGCCAGCATTAAGGGAATACGCGTAGCCACCACAGTGAAGTGGTATCGCAGAACTGCAAATTAGGGCTTGCAAATTAACCTTTGCAAACACTCGCTGGTAACCTGCTGGTATGTCACCAAACACTTGCGCTCAGATTTGATTTGTTTTTGAGTGCAAGACAGGTAGGTAAGGGCAGCCTGCCTACCTCTCCTGCAGGTGTTGCCATCTTTTGAGCCTTTTATCTGGTATGACTGTGGGGCCCCCCTTTACACTTCTTTCAGTTTGGTAGATACTTGAGGAGTTTGGAGTCACAACTGGCTTCTGGGTGACAGCAGGAAGCACACTTCTTTACATACCGCACTCTGTAGTTGCACATACGCCGCACTTTTCATATACGTATCCTCAGGTTGGTCAATACTTGAAGAGTTTAAAGCGATTGCTGGCCACCGGGTGCCGGCAGACAGCATTTTGCATACACGCCACACTCTGCAGTCACTCACATGCTGCACTTTGCTCACATGTTTCCTCAGTTTGGTGGGCACCTGAAGAGTTTGGGGCAGCAACTGGCCGCCGGGGGCCAGCAGGAAGCCCGGACTCGGCTGGGGGGCATTGCCGGCAGATGGAAGGCCCTCACAGCAGCCAAGCGTAGCTCAACGGTGACTCTGCGCTCTTGCATGGTTTTGGGGTTTGAGGCTTAGGCTTTAGGGTTTAAACAAACATCTAAATGGAAGTCCCATGCAGCGGCTAGGTGCAGCTCAATAGGGACTTTGCTCATCTGCATGCATGTGGACCAGCGCATGGCATCTTGTGCATGCGTCTGCTCATCTGCATGCATGTGGACCAGCGCATGGCATCTTGTGCATGCGTCTGCTCATCTGCATGCATGTGGACCAGCGCATGGCATCTTGTGCATGCGTCTGCTCATCTGCATGCATGTGGACCAGCGCATGGCATCTTGTGCATGCGTCTGCTCATCTGCATGCATGTGGACCAGCGCATGGCATCTTGTGCATGCGTCTGCTCATCTGCATGCATGTGGACCAGCGCATGGCATCTTGTGCATGCGTCTGCTCATCTGCATGCATGTGGACCAGCGCATGGCATCTTGTGCATGCGTCTGCTCATCTGCATGCATGTGGACCAGCGCATGGCATCTTGTGCATGCGTCTGCTCATCTGCATGCATGTGGACCAGCGCATGGCATCTTGTGCATGCGTCATCACAACTTTTGCATTTGGTTTCTGTGGGCTTGTAAGCTGCGCTGAGCATGCAGGCATCAGGTGCCTGCCTAATTCGGACGGCTGTATCAGCGCTGCTGCCTGCCATTGGAATGGCTGATGCAAGCATCTGCACTGTTAGCGTGTGCTTGCATGCTGGTGGCATGACATCGCCTCCCTTTCATTATCCACTCCTGCTCATCGTAAACAACCATTCGTGCTTGCTGCCTTGCACACAGACACACATACAAACATGCATGCTCGTGGTAAATCAAATCAATTGCTACACTGCTCCTTGGTGCAGGGTGACGGAGGGTTGGTGAGCCAACTCAGCATGAGCCGGCGGCGCGCCAATGTTGGCAGGGCCTGTGAGTGAACCAAGGGGGCAGCCACATAAGCAAACCAACTGCAAAACATGGCCTTCAAGGAAACCCGACTCTGCTCTTGAATTAGCTAGGGCGTGCACGTTGGAGCAGTTGCCAAGCTCATGCAGAAATGTGACTCCGTACCAAGCAATCTAGAGCTGCAGCTGATTGGAGTTGTGGTTTTGTGCCAGCGTGGAGCTGTGAGAACAAGAGAACGCATGGAAGGCAATGCTGATGATTATTCTAATTTGTGCATGGTGAGGCTGAGTAAAAGGATTGCTGAAGTACTATTGTACTTTCATTCAGCTTTCAGAAATGCCCCCTTGTTTTGTCTTGAGCTCTGACAAAGTAAATTCACCTCAAGAAGACCTTGATTGTGCCCAATGGGCAGCTGACACACACTAACACACATGCACACACATGTGTGCGTTCATGCTTGCCCTGAACAAGCAGGGGAACCGCAACGAACAGTAGAGCCAACCCAAGTCTCTCCTGGAGTGTCCCTTGCCTCCAAGGGGAGGAGACAAACCGCACGCAGCATGGCTCCAGCAGGCCAGGGTGGTGCTGCCACCGTTGCTGCACACATGGCTCCTCACAAGCCAGCACTAGACTCTGCAGCAAACGGTGCGAGCCCGTGCCGATGTCTTATTGCATTTAAGCCCCTGTCATGAGCAAATATCAGTTGGTCAATGTTCAGGCGCCAATGCCTTCCCAGTGTCCGATCCCTTTCCAAGGAAGCAGCGTGCTGCTGATCAGTTAAACACTTTAAATCTTAAGAGCCATTGCCTTCTCACTGCCCCTGTAATGAGTACATGCTGCTGGTCAGCATGTAAGGTCTGCAGCGGCCTCAAGGCCCACAGGTGTTGCCAGCGCAGCACTACAGGTGTGGCAGGCATGCCGCCATCATGCGAGGCCATGCGGCCTCACATGGCCTCGTGCTTTCAGTGCAGCATTGCTGGTCTGCAGCAGCCTCAAGGACTCATGCTGTCAGTGCGCTCAGCATAGCTGGCAGTAGTCACACTGCATTCGGCACACACACGCACACACACATACACACACAAGGCTGCTTGATATTGTCGTTGGATCGGGCAGCAGCTGTAAGGTTCCTCATACTCAGTACTTGTTTAATTATTACTCGAGGCTCGTGACCAGGTGGCTTGTGCAATGCGACCACCTCAGGTTGAGCATCCCTCTTGCAACAGCTGTCAAGGCATGCGCAGACATGTTGGTTGCACAGTGCTTGGACTCACTGTACATTCCACTAGACGGCACAAGAAAGTCTATGCAAGGACAAGCACACCTGTCTTTTTGTCTTCACGTTCTGTCTCACACCTTCGCTGAGGATATTTTTCACGCGTGCATGCTGTAGTGCGAAAGCAAACACACATGCATAATGTACATGCCCCAGAAGGATGCTCAGATGCTTGCGCATTGCTGCTCATACTCCCACAGGGCAGCGTGCACACCCTGTAGCACGGCAGCTGGACCCCAGCCTCATAGCTGTGTATGGGGGAAAGTCAGGGTCGTTCAAACGAAGCGTGGGGAAGAAGAGGCTGCTGGACATTGTGGCCGCTGTTGCACCAAAGTGGGTGTGTGTGTCATGGAGGCTTCCCTTTCTCAGCTCAGCTGCTCCATAGAACCTCTGTTTTTGGCTCTGCAGTAGTCTGTTTAAATTAGGCAGGAGATGAGTTACGAGATCTTGTTGCTTAATTTCAAGAAAGTCAACAGAGGCAGTCGTGCTCTCAACGTTTACCGTTTGTTGTCACCCCATCTGTTGTGATTCAGCACCATGTACTGATAACCCTTTCTCTCCTCCCTGTTCATGCAGTTGGGGTTTTGTGTGTCTTGTTAAGTGCTCGAACAATGATTGCAAGTCACAATGTGGCACTGTCAGGTGATGCATGGTTGAGCACCATTCAGCTCTTAAATTGTCGCACTTGCAGGGGGGAGGGCGTGTTCAAGTCACAGAAGCTGCGGGATGCAGCAGCAGACAGGTGTGTCCAGTAATCTGTTCAAAGCAATGCACTAACAGCTAATTTGCGAAGCTTAAGTTATGCCTCCCTCTACAGGGCTGAAGCTTGGAGTCACACTTACGTGTAGGGTTGGCCAATCCCATGTGTATACGCCATGCGCTTCACATTGGTACTGTGAAACGCTAATTCAGCATATATATATATGTATATGTAGGGATAAGCGTTGGCCTATAGCGCTGTACAGCGTGTAGCGCTATAAAGCATTATAGAAGACTCATATAACGTTATATGCCGATTTGTAGGGAGCGGCATTGGTAAATAGCGCCATTATAATACAAAGCTATATAATGCTATATAGCGCTGGAAATTTTGGCATAAAGCGCTGTATGCTGAGCCCCACACATGCGTTTAATATTGAGTATTTATGCGGTATTGACCAACCCTCCTGATGTGCCTTGCACAAGTGCGTGTGCCAGGGTTTGTATTTGTGGGCTTTTGTATGTTTGCAACGTCCACTTGTGAGCTTTTGTATGTTTGCAATGTCCACTTGTTAGCTTTTGTATTTTTGCAATGTCCACTTGTACTTGTGAGCTTTTGTATTTTGCAACGTCCACTTGTACTTGTGAGCTTTTGTATTTTTGCGATGCCCATACCTGCTGATTGGTGTGTGCATGCACCTGTGCTTCGACTCATGCAAGGAAATGTTTTAGCTTTGCCCTGCAGGAGCGCAATCGAGAAAAGCGGGGACGCGAGGAGCTTGCAACTCCTGGCCAACAAAGCTAATGCACGCTGGGTGGAGAAGCATTTAGCACGGGGCAAAACGTGGACTGACCCACATGTTGTCGACTCCAAGAAGCTGAAACATGATGGCGTGGACATGGGCATGTATGAGCAGGTGCTCGCGGTTGAGGACAGTTACACATGCAGTAAATGACAGTAACTGGCTGAGAGTGCACATGTCTGAGGGTTGACGCGCATGCAGCTTTTGAGCAGCTGCACATGCTAGCACGGGCATTCAAGTTGCTAGGGTAGGATAAGGTTGCATAGCTGTACCTGCCTACAAGGGCACCTTAGCTGGAGCAAAAAAAGTGCCTGTAACCAAGTTGTTATAGCTTATGCACGTTTGTACCTGCACAGATGCAGCGCATACAGGTCACAAGCAGACATTTTTCATTTGTGGCAGCACAAGAATCTATAGTACCCAGCGAAGTAACGTATGCGTGGTTGGGGCAAGGTGAGATCAGGCATGCATCATGGCCAGCATAGCACGCTCACAACCTACCACTTTTTTAACCTCCAGCCTTCCAGCTCTCCAGGCACACACTCACAGCCGTCCTGCATAGCACGCTCACAGTCCTTCATGATAGCCTAGCAGCCTGTCAGCATAGCAGGCCCATAGCTCTCCCGCCCTCTAGGCACAGCACACACTCACAGCCGTCCAGCACAGCACACTCACCGCCTTCCACACCCCTCGCTGCAGGTGTCCAGCAACCTCCTGGCACAAGGAAAGCTTGCCCTGCAGTTGGTGTACATAGGAGAGGAGCAGGTGCCGGCATGCAGGACGCAGCTCAAACACACGCTAAGTTCACAGCAAGCATCTGGCAGTGGACCGAGAGCATACTGCATGTTTTCCGTGCCTGACGGCCATCCAGGTGCACACCACTGCTATGATGCTTGTAATCATGAGCTGTCACACCTTGATGGGTCAGAGCAGTCCCGTTCTCCACACATCGTTTTCCCACACAGACCCTCTCAGTTGTGATGCAAATCTTGCGTTTCACCATGCACATGCATGAGCTGCTGCCACCTATAGCACGTGTGGCCCTCAGAAGCTTGCCACAGGAAGTGCATTAGCACATGTGGCCCCCAGAAGCTTGCCACAGGAAGTGCATGCATGCTAGACATGCCTGAAAGCACTTTGTAATGCTCCCTCCATAAAACTGATTATAGTCCCCAGTTCCTCGCTCCATACACGAACAGCTCTTTCCAACTATAACACTTTTCTATACACCATTCCTTCCCTCATGCATGCGCTGCCAATGCTTAAACCAGCAGGCGATTGGAATTGGGGATGGCGCTGTTCCCCAAGACACCACTTCAGTTCCGGCTTGCACAGTGGACCTGTGGGATGTGATGAGTACGCATTTTCCTCACAAGGTGACCATATGCCTGTTTTTTTTTGGTGTGGAAGAAATAACCAACAAGAATGCTTTTGCTCCTCCACGAAAGGCAGTGCCTGTAGTATTGTATGCTGCACCACACAAAGGCGCTCCTGCTGACACAAAAATTCCTGTGGGAGTTAACTGAGCAAACCTTGTGAAATGTTTTCCTTTGATGCAAACAGAACGGTATACAATACATTATGTTACAGGCAAGTTTAAATGGCAATTGTTCACCTAAGCCTGGACCTTGCTTGTTACAGGCACCCTTTGCTGCAGACAATTAATGGACTGTTTTGGGCATCAGTCAACACTCTGTACAAAGCTCTTGGTCGCCTTCATCTATGCACATCATGTGCAGATACTAGAGTGGCCTATGCTATATGAGTGGCCCATACTATACTAAAAGTGGCACATGCTCTATTATGAGTGGCACATGCTATACGACAAGTGGCCCATGCTATACGACAAGTGGCCCATGCTACACTATGAGTGGCCCGTGCTGTTGCCTTATTCTATGTGTTTTGTAGTGCGTCATTCAGTGCATCCTGCATGCACGCTTATTCTGTGTGTCATGCATAGATAGGGATCAGCATATAGCGCTGTATGTCCACCTTTTCCAGCCCTATGTTATGCTATTTGTAAAATATAATACATATTTAACGCTAAAGGCAAATGCCGATCCCTGTAGTCGTGTGCATGCTTCTTCGCACTTTCTACCATTCCAAAGTGCTATGGCCGGGCTTCGTCCTGTGTACAATGGTAATTGCCTCTCATTTTTATTTGTAGTGCCTGCACTTACCCCAGTTTATTTGTACGGCTCCCGTGCTGTCCCATGTGTGATGCCCGCGCAGATCCTTGTTCAATGCGTATATTTCATGCATCAGTTTGTGTACCATGCCTGCCCAAATTTTGAGTCAAAGTGTCAGGTTCATCCATCATTCAATTTTAAAGCGTAAAGCCTACTCAGATCCCGGTATTGTGGTCAAATCATGCATAATCTTGCCCGTGCATATCCCCCCCAATGTGTTAGGGTTGTACGTCATTGTGTGTGCCATGCCTGTGCAGATCCCCGTGGGCTCGGGTGTCACCGGCCTGACCTTGCTGGACCTTAATGCGTCATTGTGTGTGCCACGCCTGTGCAGATCCCCATGGGTTCGCGCGTCACCGGCCTGACCTTGCTGGACCGCCGCATCCTGCAGTCCTTGACAGACGTGGAGGTACAGGCAGGCCGCAGCGCCGTGTCCCAAGTCGTCATAGTGCTGTGCGTGGATGCAAATGTGGTGCGCTGGGTCTCAGATCAGGTGGGTGGTGATGACTGAAGGATGGAATGGCGGTTCATTTGCTCGAGCACGATATTATGTTTGGTGTGAGGAGGGGAAGTTGTAGGTGTTGAGAAGCTTGTTACTGTGAAGGGGATGATCATTTTGGAGGCAAAAGTCAGATCCCTGATCATGGAATGGTTACCTGGCACACTCCAAGCAACTTCATTTGCAATGATATTCTTTTGATACTAGGATTCCAAATGCCAAATTAGGTGCGATGGGTGATCTGGAATGGAGATTTGGTAGTAAAAGGGTTTGCGGCAAATGAGACGTGCTGCCTGTGACCTTGCACAGTCAAGCTCCAGTGCTACTAAAGATTGCTTGTTGTTATCAAAGGCTGCGTTTTGTGTTTGGGCTTGGGTGCCCAAGGGTATGGGCACCATGCTCTGGGAGCAATGTTAAAAAAAACAACTCACTCACTTTTAGGGGGAGATGTTCACCTCTGGGTATTTGCAAATGCTCCTGGCCTTGAACTGGTGGGCTTTTGAAAGGGGGACTAGCAGGCAATAAGGGCTACAGCTTGCCAAATGCATGAGTGGCAATTCACAAAAGCATGCGTGTGAACATTGTCAACCAGGCTGCTGTGTTGTCGATGTTCTCGTGGCTTGGATCAGAGATCCACGAGAATGGAAAGCTGTTGTTTAGGGTGCAGGGGCGCACACATAAGCACACCACAGTGGCTGAATGAAGTGCAGAGACAGAGCTAGAGCAGGAGAGTTGCAAAAATGCAAAGGAGCCGAGAAATAGCAAATAGAAATACAGTTGAGTGAGCACTTCCTGCTGATTGCTTCAGAGCATGCCTAAGGGCCATGGAAGGAAGGGCTCCATCATCTCTGTACTCGAATCATGTACTTATATGCGTCCTGTCTGCAGGCAATAGCAAAGCATCATTGGGGACTGCAAGAAGACCAGATAATCATTGTATCCATTGAGCGGTAAGAAGACCAGTGAATGATGGACATCAGGCATGATGGGAAATCTGAATTGGGGTACTTGATTTGCTTGATTGAGCTAATCTGTGACGTTTTGCTGTAAGGCTTCATTCTATTAGCCGCAAGGATTGTCCTGTTTGCCTTTGTGGGGATTGTCCAAAACTCTTTTTGGAAGTAAGCTCTAGGGATTGTACTCCATTGTCCCATGGAGGATGCACAGAGACGCTTGTGCACAAGGATGTGTGCGTGTGTGTGTGTGTGTGCGCGCGCGCGCATGTGTGAATGGGGAGGTTGGTTTGCGTTGCTTGTGCTTGTCATCCTTTTGAGGGCCATCATGTAAATTTCTTTCTTTGGTTGCAGCTTTCCGGGCATCACATGGGAGCCAGAATCTCGTGTCTTCCAAGTGGAATACTCTCATGATGTTCCATATTCAAGCGCAAAGTGAGTGTGAAAAGGGGCCTTTGAACCTCCTTTGCTGTCATTGTTGGACTTCGGAGCTTCTTTCTTGATGGCTTGCTTACAGAATCTGAAGATCAAGCTTTTTCCTGACTGCAAATTTGTGCCCGAAAGGCAGACCGATCGTGTCTGCAAACGCATTGTCAGCATCAGGTGGAGAGTTAGGTATTTAATGTGTACATGGCTCTCTGAGTGTTAGGGAAAGTCGCTCCACTTTGGTGCCTGGCTTGATCAGGGTCATGATATCAAGTTGTACTCGTAATGACCAAATGGACTTTAGAAGTCCATCTTAAGAGGTGGCCCTTGGCTCAACAAAAGTCCACATCCCTCCAATCTGCTGCCACCATCCAGAGGTACTCTTAAGTGCATGCACCACGCACGCACGCACGCATACATGCACAGCCACATCTCACACTTCCATTCGTACAACTTCCCTTTTCTCTCCCTCTTTGAAGCTCTGGCTACGCCCTCCTGGCCTTGAATTGGCCCTCACACGCATTCACCGTCAGCAAAGGCGGTGCTTGCAATGGAAATAGCAGCAGCGCCAGCGCGGGGCTGCCTCTGCTGAGGAACTACATAGCTGGCAGCGTCCTCAAACACCTGGAGCAGCGCGGTGTGCAGGTGGGCACAGGTCCTTTCATTTGGTGCACTTGGCCAATGGTAATGTGATGTGATGGATTGGGATGATGCTTTGTTAATGCAGTTGAGTACGGGCTTTTGTGTCACGTGATGCACTGTCATGATCAATTTTAATGCAGTGAGATGCTGTGTAATGATGCATTTGAAATGTAGTTGAGCACAGGCTCTTGCCTGTACTGCAGGGGTATGGATCTGTCCTGGCTCTTGTCATGGACCCCCATGTGCTTAGCATGCTTTGTAATGCATGTGCGCTGGCTCTTGCATGTGATGCATGGTAATAAATTCAGTAATGAACAGCGCAGGAGCATGCTTGGACTACGCATGCGTTTAGCTGAACACCGGAGCAGGCGCATAGCTGTCGGTAGGGTGCCTGCTTGCTCCTCATCATGCACAAGGACATCGGTGCAGGAAGATGCTTTTGATTTGTCTCCATTTCTTGAGACAAAGCCTGCTCTGTAGACGCACTTCCTTGGTGCTGCTGGAGAATCTGTACTGAGCAATCACCCTCTGCGCAATGTTGAGTGTTCGCCCATCCTATGGTGAGCACACCCGCCTGCATTTGCGGTGTACAAGCAGGCACACATGAATATGTATGGCTGAGTGCAAGCTGTTTGCAGTTATCCACTGTTTGCTGCAGCGTCGTCTGGTACCCATTGCCTCAGCTGCCTCAATTGTCAGCCGTGTGTGCATACCTTCGCTGGCCCTGCAAAAAGGCCTGCATTTCACCCGCTGCTTTGCACCAGTGATGCAACCATAGTAAGCCATGCAATGGATTTCTTTCTTTCTGGTGCTTCCACTTGTCTTTCCTGATCAACTTTTTTTCTTGTATGATCTGCAGTACCTGTACTCCTCTCGGGTGTGTGATTTTGAAGCCCTGAACCCTCAAACTCCCAGCCTAGATCCAGGGTTTTGTGGGCCTGCCATCTATGCCATGGACACACAGGGGGCGAATATGGCCATGCAGGTAAGGGTGACACTCATTTTTGAAGGAAGGGCTATGGGTGGCCATGCTAGGGACAGTAATGAGGATTGTTGTAGGGCGCTGATGAAGTTTTGCCAGTTGCATACAACCCAGGCTAGATCTCCTTCTTTGATGTCCTTCCACACTTAGCCATTCTTTACGTCAGTTGCGCATATGTCCCAGGCCCGGATGGTCACGGAGAAAGTCACATTGTCCCTCCCGCGTGGGCTGCTTTCATGAACAGTCTGCGCCTCAGCCTTTGCAAGTGAACGTCAACAAGCGTGCTTGGCCTTTTGGTGTGCATGTGTGCAACAGCCCTGGGGTCACAAGCAGTGCCTCTGCCAGCACTCTGCTCAGAAAACAGAGCTCAGGAGGGCTTATCACCAAAGACCCTGACTTACGCATCACGGTACAGCGCATGTGCCTGTTCTTAATGAGTCATTCGTCAGGCAAGTCCGCAAACACGCACATGCGTTGCATAATGTTCTGCGATTGCCTGCAGGTTGTTAAGGGTGGAACGGACACCAGGGCCCGCTGGCTGAATTCCCTGGTCATGGCACCCAGTGCCGACTCCAACTTTTGCTGCAATGTGGCTATGACAGACATGCAGACGGCTCCGACGCGTGCTATAGTCCAAAGCCTGAACAAACAACAGAGCCAACTATATTCTTGCACATCCAGGTGGGTTGATGCAGGGCAAGGGGGTGCTTGTGATGCAAGCGAAACCAACACCCATGCAGTCCAGGTGGGGTGATGGAGGGCAGAGGGCTGCTTGTGATGCAAGCAAAACCAACACCCATGCAATCCAGGTGGGGTAATGTAGGGCAAGGGGCTGCTTGGTATGCAAGCGAAACCAACACCCATGCAGTCCAGGTGGGATGTTGTACACCTGTGCTTTTTCAGCACAGGCGTTCTGAAGATGGGAGTGCAATTGTGTAGAGCACGCACACAGTTGCACTCGCTCTTGTGTGCTTCACACCATGCCAGCTTGATAATTGCCAGCTGGCTGATGCACGAATCAAGGCTTGGCTCCGTCGCCTTGCCTGCATGATGACTCGGGTGCGAGGTGTGCTAGTATACCTGGTTTGAAAAGCTGTATATATATTAAATGTATTAGTGTATGGAATATACTAGGCCACACTCAAGCATTGATATCATTTTTACGGGGGTAGGGTTTTGGACCCCCAAGGATCCACTACTGACGTTGCTGGATTGAAATATTGATCCAAAAGGTGTGAAACGAGCGGATTAAACCGTCCTGACGTATGCAGCCATCCTTGCAAGCTGTTCAAGCCCGTAATACCACAAAAGCAGGTATTTAAATTTTCATCCAAGACAGAGCACTTTTGATGTCTTGCTGTCCACTAGCTAGGGGAAGCTACGCAGAGAGGCTGCTCACATAGCAGGAATAAGGCATTCTAGCTCGAGGTCTCTATTGCAGCTCCACCATATCTGGTTGCTTCAGTTTGTCCAATCTGTTGAGGGCTGGGCGCAAGAAGGGGTAGGCTATCAAACATGCAAGTCATGCTCTGTTTTGAGGAAGGCTTGAAGGTGTTTGTCAGTTGCTGCTGTGCCCTGCGCTTACTGCCATGGCTGGATCCTTCCCCTGCCAGATCCAGCTCCACCACCTCATGGCCTCCATGGCCTGCTTGCTGAGACAGTGTGCTGTTTGATGGCCTGGGAGGGGTTGGCTGGGCTGATGATGTTCTTGCACCCCCTGCACCTTAGAGCACATGGCTTCCCTGGGCAGCTCTTCAGCAATGATAATGTCAAACCTCTGCTTGTGCTCTTTTGAGCTGTGAAGGCTGCTGCTTGAGCCTTGCAAACAACTTTATTTGTAACATGTGTCTAAATGAAACTGCTCGACCACCCCCTCCTCCGCCTTGATTGCTGCCAATTTGGGAGCCATTTACATTACATTCCGACTCCCGCTTTTCAGAGCTCGGAATTTGCTCTAAGCTCAGAGACTTTGCGCTCTGGGTGGTACTGTATATTATTACTTTACCGATTTGTAACCATCCTGCAAAATTAGTTTTTTGAGGGGTGCGGATGACTGTGTGCACCCCCAAAAAATAATTATTGTAGGGGCTGCAGCAAAATGCGGCAATGTCAAAATTTAATTGTATAAATAAGTTTCCAAAGAAAATTAGGTTGGGTTATGACAAACCGCTGCTGCTCACAGCAGCTTGCCTTGAACTTCCTTTTGCATGCTTGGATTTGTTCAAGTGTTTCAAGAGGGGACTCTTGGAGGGAACCATAGGGACTGAGGCTCTGTTTGCTCAAACAGAGGCCAGGCAAACCTGCAGTGTGAACACTTGAGCGTTCAAGTGCCTGTGGTCAAGTCAGCAAGGAGGAGGGGGGAAAGGGTGTTTTCCGGCCTAATGTGCAAGTGAATATTTAAGCTGATGTATTGATTGCTCCTCTTTCTGCTTTGCTGATTCTTAGCCATTCCTTTCGCACCCAGGGTCACGGCCAGGCAACCTTTGTATTATATTCGGTGTTTCATTAAGTGTTTGAAAGTATGCCTACAAGATAGCAAGCGCACAAAGTGCAAACGGGGGGAGTGGAGGCATTAGCTATGGCGCTTGTGAGGCTACAGAAGGCTTCCTAAGTATTTGAAGTGTCCAGATAAAATTTAAAATTGCCAGTGACAAGCTTGCCAATAATTGACTTAAAGAGCCAAGCTCGCCGCCGCTTCTAAGAATCTAAGCTTCCTTGCTTCCCTGGGCGGCTTGCAATGAGCGAGCAGAAAGGCCTCGAAGACCAATCAACAGCTGGGTAACAGCCACAATTCATCACTCTGCAGCAGCAGCAGCAGGATGAGCAGCAGGAAGAAGTCTCAGGCCTGGAGTCCAAGGAGGAGCTTGCATGCCCAGCATGCTGCGCAGCGTGAGATGTAGCTCAGCGCTTTGAAGGGGAGAAGAGGGGCAAGCGCAAGCATGGGTACCCTATTGTTGAGCTGCATGGCTCCTTATTCTTTGAGCAGCGCGCAGGTATACAACATGCAGGATCCTGGATGGCAATCACTTGCAACTCCAATTGGTTTTGGTGCACACACAATCAAATGTATGTTTTTTCAGTGTTGACTACCTCTGGTGGCAGCTTTGACAAGTTTTTCTGTTCCCCATGCATGGGCTTGACATCTGGAGTGGGTGCACAAAGGGGAAGTTTACAGACAAGAAAGGGCTATTTGCCCCTGCAGGAATGCGCGGGATACTGCAAAGTAAAGCTTTAAAGGGCTGCAGGATTGGGGCGGGATGCAGAAAACAATTAATTTTTTCAATGGTGCAAAATGATCACTTGCTGGCAAGGTATACAAACCCCACAGTATATAATGCAGTACATACAAGTATGCAGTATCTTCTAACCTCGCGCCCTAATGATGACCATGTGCCCCTTTACCCTACATACCTGGCTCTGCCTGGCTCATGCCGCAGCCTCATAACTAGGGATCAGCGTTGGCCTACAGTGCTATACCATGTATCGCGCTATATAGCACTAGAATGTGACGCATGGCGCTGTATGCCGATCCCTACTCGTAATGCATCATGAGCGCATGCCGCAGTCTCACAATGCGCCCCTGCAGTCTCACAATGCATCATGGGCCCAAGCCTGCTCCTACCCCCCCCGTGCCCTTTGCTTGCTGACTTTGCCAGGCATATCCTATACTCATGCCCCCCTTGTCATGGCCAAGCCCTGGAAATTGGCTGTCAATTTATAAGGAACAATGCTACCACGGCATCATGGTATGGTAGTATTGTCGTATGCAGATCACCAGGGCTTTCAATTCTTCTGCGCTTAATGGTCAATGGTCAATGGTTAATCTTGGGCTTTGGTTCCCACTCACCCACAGATACCTGTTCCAAGTCCGAACCCTGAAGACTGCCCTCACAGGCCCATCCTCCTTCCACTTCAAGCTCCAGGTACGGCGCTTGCAAATGAATGCTGCACGTGAAGCGTGTGTAAGTGTATGCAAGGGTGCCCATCCAGCTGGCCTTGCACGTTCCGCCACACAATGCGTGTTGCTCTCGAGCAAATGATGTTAATGTTCAGCAACATGTGCTTCTTCAGCCTCGCTTGCCCTACGCACGTTTGCACTGTCAAGGCAGCTTGACTGCTCCCGCCCTTTCTGGCCTCAGCAGAATGCTGCTCAGCCAAAGCATGTGTCGCCATGTGCAAGCTTGACGGCAAACAGCTGGACATGTCTGCACAGGGCGTGATGCTTCTGAGGTGCTGATGGAAGCCTTGCGCACTATGTGCAGGTCAAGGCGCCCTGTGCTTACCTTTACCTTGACATGGCGGATGTGACCAGCAATCTGGGAGCCAACTGTGCTGCCATTCTGGCTCAAGGTCCTACCCGGGGACCAGAGGCACTCACTACCGTGAGTGTTTACACTTTTTGAGACTACTTTGGAACATAGCTGCTTGCTTGTTTGTCCTTCATCTTTTCAACTGAGCTTCGTTTTTTCTAGGGATTGGATACTGCAGAGTTGTTGCAGTCTTTTCTTGATGGTGCCCAATGGATGCTTTCCTGAATGTAAGAGTGAAGGGCTGAGCCTTGCAGCCCGCAACTTGTGGTGCTTCCGACTCTTTGGCAAGTTGCTTGGTGCTCCCACCTCAATCTCTGCTTGCTCAATCTCAGCTCAATTCGCACCAACCTTCCTCTATGCACCCCTGCTCACCACGCTTGTAGGTTTGAGGCCTGCAGGACCTGAACTCGGCCCCTCAAACGCACTGCATGTTTCCCCCCTCCAACACAAACACAACACACACACACACAAACTCTCACACGTGCATGCACATAGGTGTTCTCCAAGCACTGGATCCGTGACAGCAGCATTGTCCTGGTGCAGCAGGAGGCGCAGCCATCCTTCCGCACACGAGCCATTGCCTGTCTAGGCAATGCTGCCCCCTTACTTCTGGGGTCATCACCCACAAGCAATGGCACTATGGCAAACGGAGCAGATGACCCATGGGCACGTAGCAAAACCGGGGCCTCGGCACGTGGCGGTACCCGCGTGCTGCTGCTGGTGAGGGGAGGGGGGGGCTGAGCAGGGGAGTCGGTCCTGCACTAAGACTGCCATTCTAGCTGAGATGGACAACTCCCCTAAATTGCTGGACATGCTCTTTCCCGGTTTTCTTTCTCAAATATAACCATGGCAACCACTATTGTTTATTAAAAAAATGTTTGCACCAAGAAATGATGAAATTGAGAGGGCCTCAGATCACTCTCCTGGCCTCAGATCATCTAAGAACGCTCCACAGCTCCACCCTGGGACCAATTCTTACTCCCAGAAATTTGTATTTGTGGCCTCCATATAATATGCTAACATCCTTTTTTTCAAAAAAGGGAAAGATGGAAGTCAAAGATTGACCATTTGGCACCCCTTCTCCTGGATATTCTCTTAAGGGAAATGGAAATCCTGTATCTCACCAACCACTGGGTCTTTTTGCTCCATTCTTTTTGCAACAATATTGTTTTGGTACAAGGACTCTAAATCACAAAAAGAAAACAGTTTGGTGAAGTGGGTGGTCAAGGATGGAGATCTGGTGGTAAAGACTAGGGTTCACGCCGCGGCTAATTAGGCAGGTTCCCCCCAACTGGGACTGTGAGGCCCTAGTGCCTGTAACATACATTTTGCACCCTAACTTAAGTGTCCCCGGTTGGGGGGAACCTATGTGATGAGCATTTCAAAAATACCTGTTTTTTTGGGGGGGGTCCAGCTCTGCCATTTTAGAACATGCTGTGCATGTTTGCTGGGAGGCCAAGGGCTAGTTGCTGGGCTCAGATGATGCCAAGTGCAAGCTGCCTGACCCTCTGTGGTGTGCTTTGTGGCTGGCAGCTCCATTCTGCAGGTCCCTGCAGAAGGGTTGGTACGAGTTGTAATCCTTGCGGAATTCCTTCCCATCCCTATCCCAATCCCCACTTGCACACCTTAGCGATTCCTTCCCCATAAGAACGCATTATGCTGCGTCCAGCTGACGCACAACTCACTTTGTCGTGCGCATAAACGCCGTGCGAGAACATGAACTGCACCCCTGCACATTTGTGTGTCCATGCCCATGCCATGCCATGCAAAAATAAAAGTGATAATTACAATGAATTGCTGCACATGCGCTGCACCCGTGAGCATGTGCATGTCCACCCCCCACACCATGCATTACTGCGCATGCAGTAAACATATGTGAAATTGTGTGTATGTTCAATCCTACGCCATGTCTCGTACTCAGGGTCGTCCAATTTCAGCTAATTCAAGTATATAAAGACACACACATATAATTATACACACGTATATAATATACATGTAATATACATCATCATGTACACGTGGAAGTACATATGATTGATTTTGGCACTGGATATATGTCGACATGGAGTAGACGCATGGAATTGGCCAACGCTACCCACACACGCAGGTACGGGACAACCAGGCCAGCAGGAGCGCATACCGCCTGGCCCGCCAGCTCATCAAGCTGCCTGGGGATGTCCTCATCCTGGTGCACATCGTGTCTGCCCTGGCGGCACCAAAGGAGGGTGAGGCGCTGCTGGCCTCCTTCACGAGCGCGATGACAGATGCGCAGACCAAACGGCGCGTGGTACAACAGGTGGGGGCTGGTGGGTGCAAGCTTGGCAGTTTGCTGGCTTTGCACCCTTGGTATTGGCCCAAGATTCCAATGTACTCGTGAAGGTCGTGCGACCAGTGTGGGCGTTTGTGATGGAGGGTGAGGGCATCTGGGTTGCCGGAGGTGGGAGTGGATCAGGGTTGATGTGGGTTACCAGGGACGCTTTCATGCAGTGTTTGCGTGAGTGTGAGTTTAAGATTCAGTGCGTGCAAGGATGGAAGAATGTCAATTGTATCTGCAACATTACTACAGATGTATATCTGCGTATCAAGTGCACTTGAAAGAGTGAGACACCTTTTCAATTTTGTGCACAACTGTGTGCCGAAGCAGGCCGGCTTGACTGAGCAGCAGGAATGAGATGCCTGTTGAAGTGTCATACTTGCACAGGAATGGTTCCTTGTGCACAACTGTGTGCTGAAGCAGACCTGCGTGACTAAGCGGGTGCTTGGGGCGCATACCCAACCCTGTGCCAAACATACTTTTCTGACCCATTTTGTTAGTACAAAAAATGTGGAAGAACTTCACCTCCAGCTCATTAGTGAGCCCTGAGCGTGGACTGCCTAGTCTCAGTAGCCCCTGTACTACAAACACATGCTTTGGTCCTTTTGTGCACCTGAGCGGCGCAAAGGCTCCATTGTGCTTGGTACTGGGGCAGGCTTCACAGAGGTGCCGTAGCCCCAGTGACAATGAGTTGCCACAAAAGTGTGCAAGCACGCTGCGTGCGTGTGCGTGCGTGCGCGTGTGTATGTGGGTGGGTGTGCGTGAAGACAGGGGGGTGGGGGGGTGCGTGTGTGGATGTACGTGGGTGAGCTTGGGCTTGAGTGTGCCTACCTATCATGAGTATGTGTTTTCTGCAAGGAAGTGCCCTGTTTCAACCACCACATCAGCCTCTCATGCTTCTGCCTGTGGATGCTGCCTCCTCTACCACACAGAAAGAGGGCATGATTGAGACAGTGCAGCATCAGGTGGACGAGCTCAAGCCTGACCTTTTTGTTCTGGTGAGTGTGTGTGTGTGTTTGTGGTACACAGCCTTTCCTCGATTGGAGCCCTTGTGTTTGGCCAAAACAAGCAGCCAGTTGTGCCTACATGCCTTTGCTGAGTGCATTGGATCAGGATTGCAACTGATCCTGGATTGTTGGTTTTGGAGTTTGAAGGGACTCCAGTAGGATGGTTTTTTGAAGTGGTACAAGGTACAGATGGAATTTGGTCAAAAGACATGAGCTCTTGTGCAAGCTCCAAACAAGTAAAGGTGCCTGCAGGCCAAGGAATTTGACCGAGATAAGCTGGAAGGCTTGGAGAATGCCCTCTGCGGTGCACATTTTAAATGCACACATCTTCAATAATGTAACGCTGTGCTCATAGATCCATGTGTCGAGCTATGCCATATGTCAAACCATACAAAGTTGAGTGTACACACAGAGTGCATGCGTTAGCACATGCGCGCGCGCGCGCACACACACACACACACACACACACACACACACACACACACACACACACACACACACACACACACACGCAAGCACGCACGCACGCACACATACACACACAATTGGACAGGGCACTGAGCATTTAGTGCATGCGGAGGCCGTAGGGCGCAACCAAGGCTTCAAGGCACCCAGCTCTGCTTTGGGCGCGCAGGTGTGCCTGATTTCCTGCTTTTATCCAAAATCTCTGCGTGATGTGTCTGCCACATGGTTTGTTTGATACTGATTGCCCCTTAGCTGTGGATCAGGGCACGTCATGGTCTGTCTGCCACTGATTGCCCAAAAGTTGTGCATTTGATTTGACGCACTGCCTGTCTTTCTTCTTTGAGCGCCTAATACCAGGAACCTTCCCACACACTCCGGCAGCCCAAGCTGCAATTTTTTGCTAGGACCCAGCAGGCTCGAGCAAGGGCAGTGTGTCAGCTTCTGCTTCCTGCTGCTGCTTGGGTGCATGTTGTTTGCTTTGGAGTGAGGGCCTGACCGATGTGCTAGGGCAGTGTTCATGATCAAGTGACGGGGTTGGCAGCTTCCCGGGCCCATCTTACTTATTTGAGAGGTTTAAAGAGGGGACTGGCAGATTGCTTCAGAGCCCCATGCCCATGCGTTGCATGATGGCATTCCTGTCCTTTATAATAAGCATTCATTCGTTCATTTGGGCACGTGCGCATGTGCACGCACACACGCACACAAACGCACGCATACATTACATATCACACGCAGGTGGTGAGCTTTGCGCTTGCTGTTGCACGCACTGTGACGGAGGTGCCCCTGCTGGTGGTCAAGTCTAACTCTGCAGGTGTGGGGATGAGTGCAGTAAAACTCAATGCAAACAAAGCAAACTACAAACGCTTGTCATGTGTGCAAGCCTCCTTCACATCCATGCTTGCAAATGTGCATACTTTTAAGCACATGTGACTGACCTACACGCAAGATTGTGGCACCTCAGTAAGTGGTCCACCTCCAAACAGCCAAAGCCCCATGACAGTAGGGTACGTAGAGGTGAACGCCTGGGGACGAGGGGCTCATTTGTTTGATAAGGGGATGGATGCTCTGTTACTCATGCTGCTGACAGCTGGAGGCTTTCTAAATTCACTTCCACCTGCGCACATACTGTCATATTGACTCATACCTTCCCCCAACACAACACACACTCACACAGACAACACAGACACACACACACACACACACACACACACACAGCTGCTTACGAGCACATTGGTAATCACGCAAACAGGTGAGCTGTTCAACCAGCAAGAGTCAGCATCGCCTGCCCTGCGCGTCATGGTGGAAGCCCAGAGCGTCTCAGCCACCCTGCTGCAGTGGCTCCTTCCCAGGATGTCTCCCCAGAGGGACCACTTGTACCTGGTAAAGATGCATACATGTAATTTTGTGTTTGGAAATGTTTGTGGTGGGTGAACGCCAAGAGAGACACCATGCTTGTACCTGGTGGTGAGGGATGTGGATCTCTGTTTCTGTGCTTGGGGCCACTCAAGGCCCACCCGTAAGCTGGTGAGGCATGTGCAACTGTTACTGGGCTATTATTGCGGTGGTTGACAGCCACTTGATCTGCAAAGGCCGTTCTGCTCTGCGCTTGATTGCGTTGTGAACAGCAAAGACACAAGCCTCCAGAGAGGGTGATGAACAGGATGGTGCGATGCGCATGACGACAAGCAAAGGTGGCATGTACTTTTGATGATGCTGTGTTGGCCTTACAACCACTTCTGCGCAAACGTCGCAGCAATTTGGGCAAACGTGTGCACACTCTTCATCATGTTTGCGGAGATTGAATGGCAGACCAGAGGACCACCCAGGCACGCCCCAACCGACCTCAACCAAGCCATCAAGTGACAACCCGGAACACACACACACACACGCACACGCACGCACACACACATACACACACACGCACGCACACACGCGCACACACACGCACGCACACACGCGCACACACACACACACACACACACACACACACACACACACACACACACACACACACACGCACGCACGCGCGCGCGCACACACACACACACATACACACACACACACACACACACACACACACGCACGCACGCGCGCGCGCACACACACACACACACACACACACACACACACACACACACACACACACACACACACATACACACACACACACGCAGGCACGGCCCTTTGGGCTTGACCAAGCCAATCAAGTGACGCCCCAGACGCAGCGTCTGCTCAACACCCTGAACATCGAAGCAGCAGCATTAGGGTGCGTGTTACAGACAGATATGCGCTGAATTCCTGGGCAATGGCCCTCACGCAACACCCGCATGTCAGCGGTTCAGGTGCTTGAGACCACAGCTTGAAATCCACCGAGATGCTGAATTCTCGTGGCATGCGCCCCATGTTTTTGCCTTGGACCAGCGGACTGGTTATGCTGATGTCTAACGGACCCTGCTCTCCCTGGTGCTTGCTTTGCTTGCGCTCTGCTTCATGAACGCGCAACCAATGTAGCTCTTCCTTGAAAAGCATGTGGCCTCATCAGATTTTCCTGCTCCAGAGGCAGGCAGCTTGGGTGCATCCTCAGCAGTTCCCTGAACCTCCGAGCATCCCTGCAAGAATGATCAAAAGCATGATCGTGAATTAATAACAAAGACCTTCCAAGGGTTTTCGAGGATAGGAACTACCAGGAACTGCCAAGACTGTTTATGTGTGCCTCTGCAATGTCCACAGGCGCAACGTGCGCAAGCTGCCCATGCGGGAGGGTCCCGGCGAGGGCTTTCCCCCCTTGGTCGTCAAAGAGAGCATTGACATCCTGGGCCTCATTGCACCAAGCGCCAAGATCACGCCCCCTCACATTCTTGGTAAGGGGTGATGATGTGGGATGGACGAAAAGTTTATGGAATGAAGCAAGAATGGCAAAGTGATGGTATGTAGTGAAGAACCGGCAGCTCAGGGATAATGTGTGTGTAAGGAAGAATGGCCAGTTGCAGGGTTGTGTAAAATGGTTTGAGCAGTTGGCAAAAGAGGCTTAAAAGAGCCACTTGAGGGCCTCTTTGGCCCTCTCCAGGGACTCTTTTAGCAATTGCTCAGCCTTCCTTACTCATCCCTTCAGTGGTGCTTCAGTGGTCAACAGGAAGCATGCTTTCTATGTACGCACGCATGTATGCATGCATGTGTGTTTCTATGCATGTATGTATGCATGCATGTATGTATGTATACATGTATGTTTGTATGTATGCGTGCATGCATGTATGTATGTATGTATGTATGTATGAATATGTGTATGTACACATGTATCAGTGTTTCCTTTTTGGCGCCATATTATCCCAATCGCCATAAAATTTAGGTTTTTCGGGATTTTTGAAAGCTATAAAATCAAGGTTTTGGAGGACAGAGAGGCTTTGGTGAAAAAGGGGTCGAAATACCTTAGAATACCTTCGACTCCCTTGCAATTTCGACTTCAGTAGCCCAATTTACAAAAATAATCAATGAGTGAAGACGAGACGCGTAGGAAGAGGTTGAAAAAGGGACACAGCAATGACCGCGTTTCCACTGGGACCGGAAAATTGATTTGGCGGACCGGGAAATAAAAAGTTGTTTCCACTCGGCGGTCCGGGAAATTCCTCGGTGGACCGGGAAAATGAATTTCCCGGTAAATGAATTTCCCGGACCGGGGAATTTATATGCGAACCCCCCCCTTGCATATAAATTCAGGCGGACCGGGAAATTCAAATGCCTCCAGAAGACCCCAAATGCTTTGGAAAACTTAATAATAATTTCATTCACCATTGTAAACATGTCTAAGGGCTCTCAAGTGGCAAGGGAATTCCCCGGTACAGATGTCCACTGGAAACAACTGACCGGGAAATTCTTTTCCCGGTAGACCGGGGAATTGAATCACGGACCGGGAAATTGTTTTTGAATTTCCCGGACAGGGCCCAGTGGAAACGCGGTCAATGTTGAATACAAGGCCAACAAGCCACATGGCCTCGCCAACAGATTCCAGCCATCCTGGTTGAAGGACCCCAACTGCCCCCTGCGTGAGCATTGGCTCAGGGATGATGGTCTGGATAGCAATAATGAGTGTGGCAAAGTGCCTCTTCTGCAATACCAGCTTCCATAGTAGGCTCCAGAATGTGAAAGCGCATGAGGGTGGCAAGAAGCACAAGGGCCTCGAAGCAGCTTGGCAGCAGAACTTGGGAAAGGGCACGGTGCATTCAAGAGCAAGGAATCCAGCGTTGCCTCGTTTCCCTGCCCAGCAGCCATTGGCAAATGGCTAGATGCCAGCAAGCGCGGCCGATATGGACTCAAATAGCTAAGCACGAAGACAAACACGTCTAAACGGGGTGACACACGTGGGCAACTTTTGACCTAAGCCGCATAATGTTGGCTTTTTGCGCCCTGCATGTACTGTAATGAAGCGCTCTGCAGGGTCTTGTGGAAAGAAATGCAGTGCGGGCTAGAGGTATGTTGACAAAAGCTATAAAATTAAGGTTTCATAAGTTAGCATATTGGGGTGAGACATAAAATGAAGGTTTTTGAAAAACCAAAAAGGAAACACTGACATGTATGCAAAGGGTAACTTTGTGAAATTGTTTGCTTGGCAACAGCAAGGGGCGACAGCAAGTTGCTGAATGAGTGTCCTGCACATTCACATTATATCACCCTAGACGTTTACGGAGGCATGCTCAAAGCAATGTGACTGTCTGTCTTTGTGTCTCCACATTTTTGCCTTGCAGACATCATCAGAACTGCGCGCACAAACGTGCTTGTTTGGCGCAATGAGCAACGCGCTGGTCTGTAATTTGCGGTGTGTTAGGTGCGATGATAAACAGTCTTATTCCCACTTGACTTTGTCATGTGGGCTTGTTTGGAAAGGCAGCACTTGTGTCAAGCTAGCCATGGGTGGATAGCAGTGCCCCAAAGATACGCAATGCAGTGGTTGGGGCATGCAACTGTTTGTGATTTGAAAGGAAAAGAAAAGAAAAGACTACACAAGCCAGGTCCAGCTGCGTGCTTTAAAGAAAGGTCCCCTGACTAGCAAGCTAGCTAGGGCCTCACCTGTGCTTTATGTTATGTGACTTCAAGTTGTTTTGTGCTGAGATGCTAACTAGGTAAGTACCTTAAGTATAAGGAAGAAATAGAAAAAAATACTAAGATGATAATAATGCACTAGGCCTAGGGTCCTAATAGTTTTTTTTAAGATTAAGTGTAGAACGGCGGGAGGGGTTGGAAGTTGTGGAGGCGTGTTTTTGCTCTGTATATAGTGCCGTTGATGGGTGGGCACACACCTCAGAAACGCCATGCCAGAGTAGTTGCATGGATGTTCACTCTGAAGAATGACTCGTACTCTCGATGCTTTTTTTTGTCAGTTGGAATTGACAAAGAAATCCTTCCAGCTCCCATGCTGAAAAAGAAGAAGAAGAACGAAGGATGCTGTTGCGGTTGTTTGTTGGGCTGGATAAGCGTGCCAGGCTTGCATGCTGGAGGTTACAAACAGGTGCTTTTTTTACTTTAATGTCAAACTTTCTATGGCTTTCTTTATCACGTTAAGCTTTCTGTCACTCCAATTAGGAGTCCTTACCTACCCAAATAAGCCGCCCAAGCACTGCTCTTAGCGGGTGCTATGCAGCATGAGAAGTGAAGAGGTAAGAAGAAACATGACACAAGTCCAACAGTTCTTTGAAAGAGAAGAAAGGTAAGCACCATAGCCCTTTCTACAATACTGATGAGAGCAAATCATGCAAGCCGCATAGGATTTATGCACATGATATCATGAAATGCCGAGGTTGCGCCTGGCACTTTCTCAAGATGTTCCTAGACTGCTCAGAAGGGCAGGAATCCAGCCAATCAAACCAAGAGCAGGGTACAGAAATAGCTTAGAAGGGGAAGGAATACATGTGCGCATCTGCTGTCTTGTGCTTGCTTGTGCACATATCAGGCTGCATTTGCAGCTACAGGGTTGCAGGGAAAAAGAAGGCCTCCAGTCAAAACGACTGACTGCTAGCCTGTTCATAAAAGAGAAGAAGTTCATGTAAAAACGGATAACTTGAAGTTACAAGTTACAATGGGGTTTGATCCTCAGCCAGGTAGTTTGGCTGCTCGGCCTGCTCAACTGTTTCAGCTGCACAAAAAATATCCATGAGATCGGAAATAACACGATAAGTCTCATTAGTTTGCTTCTGCAAGAAATGAAAAACAATGAAAAATGGATAAAGTTTGTTGTTTTTTATTCAAGAAGGATCGCCCTGATGCGATCTTGGTCACTCCTCACCCCACTAACCCAAACAGGCCACCCACTCCACCCTCACACAGAGTAGTGCGCAGTATGGGGAGTAGCACAACTTCAGCCTGCCATATCCACTTGATAGAAATTAAATACTGTGAAGATACGAGGCCTGGTGCCCAGCTAGAAGCCGCACAGCAACAACACAGCAAACTGTGCAAACAACTCCAAGGTGCAGAGATTACTATCCACCCAATCCTCCTGGGTGTGGGTGGAACCATTTACACTGCCCATACCCTTGATCAATTCAGAAAATTAGGGATGGACTCACAGAGATCTGAAACACTTGCAAGAAAACTCCATGCCCATTCTGTACAATTTGCGCACAAACTTACCTCTACCAGACGTGCCATTGAAAATAAAAAACACTTATCATAACACTGGTGCCCTGGAGCAGCGTGCTGCCAGAAACCCACCCGATCCACATTAATTTCCCTCTAATCTTCTGGTGAGGGAGACTTACGGCTCTTTGAGCCAATGTGTCTCTCTTTTCTCAATTGATGTAGGGAGACTTTTCTCTGCCTGCGTAGCTTTTTCTTTTTCTTTTTTCCTTTTTCAAGAAGGAAAACACGTGAAAAGACTGTACATGGTGAGTCCAAGTTGAACGGGCTACTTGGTCCAATAGCACTTCTCCGGTCTGTGACATCTGTGATTCTGATGACATACAAGATGAAAAACATGTGTTGTTCAGATGCTCCAGTCCCCAGGTCTGCTCTCTCCGTCAAAAGTATGCCTCACTTTTTGAGCATAACTTCTCTTTCCTACACCTCCACGTCTCCCACAGGATGTCCTGTCTAGGCACCATTCACCATGTGAATTCTTAAATATCAATATTATTCTAAACCAGGATAACAACAAACTTCCTTTTCTTCATGACCTCATGTGTATTTATGAAAAAGCTAGCAGTCAAACGTCTTGACTGAGGCCTTTTTTCCCTTGTATACCTTTTAATTTCTTGCAGAAGCAAACTAATGAGACATATTGTTTTATTTCCGATCATGGATATTCTTTGTGCAGTTGGAAAAGTTGAGCAGGCCGAGCAGCCAAACTACCTGGCTGAAGGTCAAACCCCATTGTAACTTGTAACTCAGTTCATGGTAACACCTACCCCTAGGTAGGTAAAGGGCTCTCCAGGGTCAATAAAACAACGCGTTCTTTTCAAATGCACTCATCCCCATGTTTGTTGTCTTCGGTTTAAATATGCTTCCTTATTTTCTGGTCCTCTCCTCTCTTTATCTCACTCTTTGGCGTGTGCAGATTCTCTTAGATATTTAGGCATGCTGTTCACAAAACAACGCAACCCGCAAGCCACTGCTGAGTACATGTGTGCCCCTTTCCTAGCTGGTTGTAGACGGATTAGGCAATTCGCATCTGAGCACCGCCTGACAAACAGGCCACATATCATGCTCTGGCTGACTAAAGCATATGCTCTCCCTGCTAGCATGTATGCATGCCAGATTCGGGGCACTATATTTATGAAAGAAGGAGCTGAAATGGACTGTCCTTTGCAAATTGTGCACCTGTGCTTATTGAAGCGTATCCTTGGGGTAAATCACAGCGCTCCTAAGTGGTCTGTACTGCGTGAGTGTGGGCATGAACCTTTACAGTTTTATTGGTTTTGCGCAGCAGTTAGGTTTTACAATGCTTTACTGTGCAGCAACAGCACTACACTCAGTAGGTACTGCAAGCAGATGTTGAAATGAGCAGCCTTTCCCGTAAATGCTGGACCTAATATTCTTGGCTGCATGCACAGGCTTGGATAGGTGCATTGTGTTTACTCATTGTGTTCGGTCAGGGCAGCCTATAGTCATGAGGGAGTTTGTTGTTGATCTGAGAAAAAGGCTGCGAGGTGTGTGGAATGCTGATGCCTTGGCAGAACGTGGTGAACACACGAACAAATTAGCTAAGTATCATCACTGGATGGCACTTCCTTTGAGACCCTTGTCTGTTCCTGGCACGCCCTTTCCTGTCCCCAGGTATTTGCATCTTGATTTTGGCAAGCGCGTGCTGAGAAACATAGCACGTTTTTGCTTACATACTCACACTTTAAGAGTTGAGACATCACTCTGGCAGGAGCACACATCTGCTTGTGATAGGTGTGACCAAGGAGGACTCCAAGATGAAAAGCATACGGTGTCCCTTTCTTGCGCTTCTTGTGTCCCTTTCTTGCGCTTCTGTGTGTTCTCTTTGAAGAACTCATGCACAGTTATTTTCTGACTTCCCCTCTTCTCATAGAATTTTTCTGGACGATTCAGGCACTTTCTACTATTCTCAAGCTAGCTCTGAGGATGCTATTCATTTCTTGCAGAAGCAAACTAATGACACTTATCGTTTTATTTCCGGTCTCATGGATATTTTTTGTGCACAGCAACTGGCAGTTGGAACAGTCGAGCAGGCCGAGCAGCCAAACTACCTGGCTGAAGGTCAAACCCCATTGTAACTTATCTCACTCTTCCAGTAGGGTGGCTCCCTACGTACCTGGCATTCACCATGTACAGTCTTATCATGTCTCTTCTTTCTTAAATCAATGCGATAACAAGCCTTGTTATCGCATTGATTTGAAGCTTTTTCCTTTCCTACATGAACTATCGCTTTTTAATGAGCAGGCTAGCAGTCAACCGTTTTGACTGGAAGCCTTCTTATTTCTGTAATCTTCTGTAACCTCCAGGGTCAATCAACTAGGCTGGTTCGCCTTGAACCAGGAGGAATGTGTCTTTCAGGTGATGCTTCCCAAGCAGTGGCGAAGTCCGCCATCATGGCGGACGTGTTTCATTGGGCTCCATGATGGACGTGTTTCATTGGGCTTGCCTGCTTTCTTTACCGGGTAGGCTGGTCTGGTCAGTTTCCGCTCAGCTGCCCTTGTAGGCGGATATAGGGATGTAAATTTACCTACCTGGCCATGGTGCTGAAATTCCAATTTGCATGGCTGTAGGTAAAATCCTGTTAAGCCTGGAAACCTTAAAATCTTGCACGTTTCACAGTGTAAGCTTTCAAAAGAGTCCGAGTGCACGATCTACCACCTGGATACAGGCAATTAAACTTCTTTGATGTTCTCAAGTACATACTTGCCTTGCTTTAAACAAGCAGCTGGTCCGAAGGTGCCTAACACACAGCTTCTCTAGCTTCACAGTTCATAGTCACGATTCATAGTCCAAGGCCTCTCAGCGCTTGCAAACATCACTCCTCATCCACTCCTGCGAAAACAACACGTAGCACAGCAAGCTTCAGACAAACTGACAACAGGCTCTTCGTCAAATTGAGTAGCAAAGCCATAGTCAGGTGCCTTCGCGGATATTTGCACCTGCAGTGTCCAGTGACGGGGCCTTGGAAAAGGAATCAAAGCAAAGAGATAGAAACAAGTCGAATACAGTGTTTAAAATAAAAGGCAGGCGACTTGGTGAAGATGCCAGGGCTTCAGTCTGCCAGGCTGCATTTGAATCAGAGTGTTTCCTTTGTACTTGACCCATGGGTGAAGGTTTTCTGAGATTGCTGACCGCACCGTGCATACTATGGGTACAAATTCCATACACAACCTCTGACAGGTGGAAATAACAGCGACGCCCATCTACACAGGCTTGGCTCAGCTGAATTCATTATTTCTATAGCCAAGCTGAGGACATTCACACTGTCTTGGCTCGGCCCAGACATTGATAAATTTCCTGGCCGAACTGAGCCCTGCCCTTCCCCCTTCCTCCGGCTTGTGACAAAATCCGTGGTGGCTGTTGGGCCTCTGATGTACCCCCTCTACATGATCTGTCCACACACAACTTGCTGCCCTGAGTATTTTCGGCCTTGAAAAAGGCAGCAAGTAGGCGTCCAAGTGGATAATGAGGCTAACGCGTCATTCCTGCCGAGCTTACAATTTTGTCAACCTCTGCCACGTGGCAACACATACATTTGTGCGCATGCTGTGCGGCACCATGCACAATACCCCTTACAGGCCTCCCCAGCATGCTGCTTCTCCATTGCAACAGGCAACTTGGCATTTGAGGTTCTTGCTGGTCATGGAAAAGAAGTGAGAGGAGCTCCTCAAGGGCCCAAGGGAGGGAGACATGCCACTGCAGGGCACGCACACCTATTGCAGCAGCAACCCTTGCTTGCAGAGCATCCCTTACAGATGGGGATTGTGAGCTCAAAGCAGTGTCACAATTTTGTAGCAAAATGGGAAATGTTTTGGGGAAATGAGCCGAGCCGAACCAGTGTGAACGCAGCTCAGCTCAAATGTTCAATTGGTTCTCCGCATGCGAGTTGCCCCAGAACACAACGCATGGAAGCAGGGATAGGCCATTCGTGAGGTGTGGTAACAAAAGACAAAAAATGGTCAGAACTTGTGATCAAGAAAATAGGTTGTATTACGTGCATGCTCAAATCCGTGATATTCCACCCGTCTCATCTCATTTGTGCCTACAGGCTGAGCAAATGCAGCCTCTCCATAGGACCCTCCTCCTCTGGCATGGTTGAATATTCATTGCCTCGACATCCAGGGGTCCCTCCCACCCAAGATCCTCCATCCCCAAAACGGCATATAAAACGAGAACGGCATTCCCAAACTTGCGAATGGCCCATCTCTGCGTAAAACGTCCCCAAAAAAAGAGCAAACGCCGCATGCTAGAAGGGGGGCCACACAATTTCCGGGAGGCACCTTCTGTACCAAGCCAAGTTGAGTTGCAAATGGAGCCTGAACGAAGCTTAGGGGGTGTAGCGCAAGAGTGCGCTCCTTTAAATAAGCACAGTATGACCTGATGCGACCCTTGGTGCAACCACAGAAAAGGAAAACACCCGAGTTATGTTAAATTGCCTCTGCTTGGGCATGTCAGTGCATGCCACAGTGCTACACCTGCAGGGACAATCCATGGGGGACAGGACCAATCCCCCTCGCTCTGGGCCCTCCCTCTGAGCCTCACAATGCATGCATGCAGCACGCTCAAAGTGCATCAGCAGAGTTGAAGCAGCCCTGAGCCCCAAAGCACTCCCCCCCAACCCCCCTCCAACCTACCTGGGACGTACAGCAGCTTGACGTCAAAGATGACGGGCGATTTGGCGGGCACGCTGGGCCTGCCTGCTGCGGCCTTCAGCGGCTGAGGGAAGGCCATGTTGCCTGGGATGTAGAGGCGACGGAAGCTGCCCGTCCTGTCGTCACGCACAGCATGCATGGAAGGAAGGCCATGTTACCCAGTATGTACAGGCGGCGGAAGCTGCCCGCCCTGTCATCATGCACAGCATGCACCTCAAGGCCATGTGTCGCAATACGCACAGCATGCATGGAAGGCCATGATGCAACATGCACAGCATGCTTGGAAGGCCATGGTACCCAGTATGTACAGGCGGCGGAAGCTGCCCGCCCTGTCATCATGCACAGCATGCACCTCAAGGCCATATGTCACCATACGCACAGCATGCATGGAAGGCCATGTCGCCCCAGAACGTAGCGGCTCCAGGAGCTGCCGTCTTATTGACGTGCACAGCATGCAATGCACTAAGCATGGCTGCTTGTGTGGAGGTTGTGGCTGGAGGTCGCTCACGAGCAGCCCCCCATTGCACGTCAGCTGAACGGTTGGGGAGATGGATGGTTGGGGAGGTCGTGGAATGCAAAGCAGGGAGACATGCATCTGAGTGCAAGACTTTGTGCAATTATAAGGGGCACGCAAAAGTGCGGCATGCTTGGCTAACTGTGAGGGTCAGGCAACACGGGGCAGCTCCAGGACTTGCAGATGAGCAACTCGTGCACTTGTTGCACGTCCAGTGTCTCAGGTCCTGCCTGCCCAGCGGAAGTAATTGCACTCAGCACCTAACTGCCTCTGATCCCTCAGTAGATGTCAAAGCAGGAGGGACCTCAGGCATCAGGCTCAGTCATCATCAGCATGGCAATGGAAGGAGCACTGGCACCTCCCTCCCCTTTTATTTGTACGCGTTTCAAACACCAACAGATAAGTGTGTGTGCCTTCCTGGACAAGCGGTCACCATACTGATGCACAGGAAGCGCTCTTGAACAACCCTTCAGCAACAAGCTCGTGACACTCTGCACTTTTGCCTCTTCGTTCCAACAAACAGACGGCTCCAGCAACAAGGACACGCGCTCGGCTGTGCATGGACCCGTTAGAGGATGCTGACAAACAGCCTGCTATGTACCCTAACAAACGGGCAGCCTGCAACACGCCCTAGCACACCAGCAGCCTGCAACGCACTCTAACATAAAAAGGCGGCCTGCAACGCACCCTCACACACAGAAGCAGCCTGCAACGCAGCCTAACACACACAGGCAGCCTGCAACGCACCTCATGGTCCGGAGTCCCTCATCCAAGCCAGGGATGACCTGGCCTGCGCCCACTCTGATATCGTAAGGCTTCCCCTTCTCTAGGCTGCTGTCGAACACGCGGCCCTTGTCCGTGTATGCCACATAGTCAACAACCACTTGGAAGCCCACAGGAGGGACAGCACCCGTTCCAGGCTCGATCTCCCGGTACTGCACACCCGACAAATGCGCAGAAACAAGAGCGTCAGCATCATTATGCGGGCTTGTGCTGTTTTTGGATTGCCAGGTACTAGGTGCATTCTAAAAGTTTTGTGTGGAACAACTGCCACTCACCAGCACATTTAGGCCTGAGCATGACCGCCATTACTGCCAAAGCACACCTGCCCAAGCATGACCGCCATTACTGCCAAAGCACAACTGCCCAAGCATGACTGCCATTACTGCCAAAGCACATTAAGGGCCTGAGCATGACTGCCATTACTGCCAAAGCACAACTGCCAAAGCATGGCTGTCATTACTGCCATTCCTGCCTGTTTGTCAGTAATATAAGTTAACACAAACGACTGATGAACAATAGATGATGACAAGTGGACTACCTGCAGGCCTGAAGGTAGGGTCACCAGCTCCAGTTTCTCAAGGTCTGCCTCACAAGCTTCATCACACAACACCTGGAGGTACATGAACATAAAATTTCGTATGTCTGCCTCATCCAGGGTTTTGTTTGAGCCTTTGAATTTAATGCCCCCTGCTTCTTAACGGCGCATTCACATGTCAGAATATGTGCATACGTATCAATGAGCACTAACACATTCACCGGAGTGTGTGCACGAGTGTGTGCATGAGTGTTTGCATGAGTGTGTGTGTGTCTGTGTGTGTGTGTGTGTGTGTGTGTGTGTGTGTGTGTGTGTGTGTGTGTGTGTGTGTGTGTGTGTGCGTGTGTGTGTGTGTGCGCGCGTGTGTGCGCTCGTGCATCTCTGCACTTGAGCAAGCAAACTTCATCCTGTGGGCTTCGTCCTGCTCATTACTGTGTGCTCAATGCTGTATGCCAGGCTACTAACACAAACTGCATGAATTCCCCCCTGGGCAACTCCATAGCACACCCACCTTGGTTTTCTCTGCTGGTAAGGCCGCTTGGCTTGGCTGTGCAAAGCTGCAATGCAAAAGATAATCAGTGAAGCGAGGATGAGCACCTTGAATGCTACTGGATAGATGCTCTATTGGAAGGATCAGCACTCAGAGCCTTTGTGTGAAGACTTTCTACGTGCGTGAACAAGGTCTGAGATGATGCAAGCATCATCGTCATCTCTGTCTTCATACATTTGCCAATTGGAACACACACCTGGATGTCAGACCCAGTGTCGTAGCCAAGGTGGTGGCCATCACGCTGCGCCTGTCGATGGCATGTTCGGAAGGAGTCGAGGATGAGGCCCGGGCAACAGTTGTTGTCCTCTTGATGGCTCCATCGCAACGATGCGAATCGACTGCACATAAAAGAGCACACAAATGCACTCAGCGTGCTGCAAATGCACAGGAATGCAGCAACTGGCGTAGAGAAGCAGTGGCGCGCTTGAAGGTACGATTATTACCTTGCCTCCTCTGCAGGCAGCCTGATGATACGGCCGTGGCTTGCCGAGAAATGAGGGTTTGCATTTTGTTATATTCTGTAGAAATACCGGGGAATGATGACACTCGGGCAAGTGTACACACAGCCACAAAAAAACAATACCGGTCAAACGTTGCATAGAATTGACTAGCTTTGTAAATGAGTAATTATCTGTTGATTTTTGGTTCCTGGGTTTAGCAAGGACAGCTGAGTTGTTTGAAAGGATAGACGGACCTCAGAGTGAGAGAAGAAGGGAGAAGATGTTCCACAGATGACCCATGGCATCAAATCAAGCGCTAGAGGAGGCTGCGCTGCAGCTGCAACAGCTGATCCCTCTGGCGAGCTTGGACAACACCCTTCGTTGTGACATATGCAAAGACTTGTACACAGGACCTGTGTCCTTAACATGTGGCCATACTTTGTGAGTAATCTTTGCGGCAAGTCATTCAAAGCAAAGGGGTGTGAGTGGCAATATTTTGCGTGTGCACACACGCATGTATGTGTGTATGTGTGTGTGTGTGTGTGTGTGTGTGTGTGTGTGTGTGTGTGTGTGTGTGTGTGTGTGTGTGAATGCATGTGTGTGTGTGTGTGTCAACGCGCGTGTGTGTGTATTGTATGTGCGTGTGTGAAAACATGTTTGTGTGTGTATGTGCGTGCGCTTGCACATAATGCAAGCTTGGTAGACCTTGATACTTTTTCTGCCTGTCTGTACATTTGTTATGTCTCCTCAGTCGTGTCCTCACGTTTGTGGCATCAAGTGTTCAAAATGTACGGTGTGCAGGGCGTGCGGGCCCTGTCACACACAATTGAATGGACTACTGTGAGCGCCACTCCATGAAGGCAATGTCGTGAACGCCATCTCTGACCACAATGCACCCTTGCCTCCCTGCCTGTGCAGTTGCTCTGCATGCATCCGCCAGAACCTGGACTTTAAGGTCAGTACCAACAGCATCCCGCTCTGCCCGACCTGTAGAGGCAACATCAAGCAAGAGGAGCTGCGCCCAGCTGTCACGCTGCGCGAAGCTGTGGCTGCATACAAGGGCCTCCTGCTGCCCCTCCATGAGCAGCTCCTCAGCACCCACAACAATGCACCACCAACTGCAGCGCTGCACGTGCCTGCATCCCCTGCTGCTGGGGCTGTGCGCAGCAGCAGGAAGCGCGCATCCCCTGGCGCACCTGCTGCACACAGCAAGAGCAGAAGGAGGGCGGCCGCCCACACCAGTGGCGGGCCCCTGAGCAGCTCCACCATGGTCATTGATGTTGATGATGATGTTGATGATGATGGTGATGGTGCTGACCGACATGAGCAGCAAGGACAGCATCAGGGGACTGGTAAGCAAGGGGGCAGGCGTAGCAGGGCCAGCAACAGGAGCAGCTGCAGCAGCAGCATGTGCGCAGCCAGGGCAAAGCAGGAGCAGCAGCAGCAGCAGCGAGGGGAGGCGATTCAGGTAGAGGAAACGGACAGCATATCACAGCTACACTCGAGCGAAGAGGAGGCGGAGAGCACCAGCAGCCAGGTGCGTGCGTGTGTGTGTGTGTGCGCGCGCACGCTCTTGCAATGCGGGCATGATCATCAACGTCAGGGCGCTCAGCAATAAACATGCAAGGGACAATGTGCCTGCTTTGGGATGTCAACCTGGGTGACGATGATAATTGCGCTCTATACCCTTTTGTTAGGGCCTGTAGCCCTGAGATTGTATTTCAGTGGGTTTGCGCACAGGGTGTAGGGGATGATGAGGACTTCAGGCCCTCCCTAGAGGATGAGGGGGAGGAGGAGGAGGAGGAGCAGGAGGAGGTACCCAGGGCCCCACCTTCAAATAGAGTGAAACAGCAGCAACAGATGAGTCAGCAGCACCACCCAGACCAGGTCCATTCTCAGCAGCAAGGGAGGCAGAGTCAGCAACAGCGGCAGCAGCCGCGAAATGTGATGGCTTGCTTGGGGGGCGGGAGAGGGGGAGCAGCACGGCCCAGCACGCAGCATCTGTCCACGCCTGCAGCAGTGGATGCTTCAAAGCGTGTTGCCTGCCCGGTGTGTGCATTTGTGCATGTGTTTGCGCAAATTTGTTTGTGTGTCTGTGCAAGTAGGTGGTGCAAGATTGATATCCTGGGCTGCATGGAAAAGAAGCTGACGCAGGAGTCCCTGGCTTTATTGGTGGGTGGGTAAGTGAGAAGTTTCAGGGGGTGAAATTTTAGCTTGTGAGATACCTTGTGATGGTGATCAACTTAAGTCATTCAACCAAAATTAAACCCTATTGAAATATCAAGGTCCTCAAACAGTTGGGACACGCGCTCCCTGCAATCTCTTAACTCTTCTTCTTCACTAGCTGATGCTGCCACGTAGCCTGCAAAGTGGGCAACAGGACCTGCAATGAGAAGCTTGCATCAGGCAAGCAATGGCGCTTGGCCTTGCGCTCTGCCCTGATGAATCTTTACAGCTTGAACACCTCTGTGCAGTTTGTGAATGAAGTCTGCATTGTATGTGCACAGGTGTGTGACGCCTCCATCCGCGAAGAATACATCAAGTGAGTAAAGGGAGTGGGGCCATGGGAGAAAGGCCTTTGATAACCTTCTGTCCAAGTCATGGTTGCATGAGGCAGGCTTGCGCGCCATTGCCTCCTCTGGCAGATTGCCTCGATAGGCTCCTCATGATCCAGCTGTCCATGTGGGGAGTGGGGCTTCAGTATTGCAGACCCCCAAACAGCCGAGGTCACATTCCAAGTCATCCCAACTTCTTGTGCACGTTTGACAGCAGCAGCTGCAAACTCCGTCAAGCCTCCGTTTCAGGCCTGGAAGCATGCATGCTCAGGCTGTTCTATTTCAGCGCACAAGCTGTTCAACTTCAAGCCTGACATGATGCGCACTTAGGCTGTTCAGAGCACACGCATGCAAAACAATCCCCGTGTTCATTGGTGCATGAAGTCCACTCATGGCCTCTGTAGTGGTGTTCAGGTCCCGAGGCGACTTTCACCAAATGAGTACAAAATTTGACAACAGGTGTACATTTGGTAAACATTAAGGGCTGCATACTTGGATTTTTAAAAATTGGCCCAGGGGGTGATCTGAGTGCCCCAGAAATTGATATCACACCCCAGATCGCACTCCTCCTGCAATAGCAGACCTGGAACTGGTCCAATCGTGACAGCTATTGCACTAGTGGGTGAGTGAGATCAAAGCCTATGTATTGATGTGCTAATCTGGGAAAACTGGTGCCAAATAGGCTGACTGCGCCTGGAAATGTCAAAATTTTAGTCATTTTTGGCCAATGCCACACACAAGAAGGCCCAGAAAAGACGGGCAAACCAATTACCAGGTCAGTAAATTGGCATAGCTGCTTTTAATATTATAATAAGGGTAGCAGGAGAAAAACAGGATGAAAATGTGGCCTTCGGGGCTAATGCTTGCCAGAAACGTGGTAAAAAATGCCAAAAAATGCACGTTTGAGCCCACCCCTGACCAACCATGCAATATTTTTTGGTCATTTCTGTTGCAAACCTATTCTTTTGTCACAAGGTATCCAATGGTGTGCTGCTTGACCGAAACGGACAACTTTCAGAATGACCCCCTTTTTGGGGTGCTCATTTGCCCAAGTGCTGACACTGAAAATGGGTTTTGGTGCATAAGGGGCCCTCAGGGTGGTTGTTTCGGCACGAAACTCGGCGTGGGGGTCCAGAATGGTGTTATGAAGGGGCTGTGCGTGGGAAACTGGGAACGCGCAGGTGCGTGGGTGACCTGCTGGGGGAAACATGCCCGTTTTTAGGGGTAAATGCATGTAGGGGGTGGTAGCATGCTGAAGGTGTGTTCCAAGCCCTGCCAAAGCGAAAATCTGGCCATACCTTCATATGATAGAGATGTTCAACTAGGAGGAGTAGCATCAGCCGATGCTGGGCGATGCAGCAGGCCCGGTTAAAAACGAAAGAGCCATTTACATGCCCTTGTTTGGGCACACCACCATGCGCAGCTCCCTTGCCCTTGCATGCCACCCCCTGAAAACCTTCCCAGACCTCACAGGTACCCAAAGCAGCCCTGCTACACAGGGCCTGCAAGGTTTTGGGCAGCGCATGGTCAGCTGTCCAGTGTTTTGCATTTTGGTGATGGGGCATGCAGGGGGTGTGTCAGGTGGCCTGCAGTGGTGCTCCCAAGCTCCAAATGCATGCATTTTGACCTTATTGACTCTTGCTGATGCTCCTCGAGTGCTGGAGTGCACTGGGCAGGCCAGCTGGGGGTGCATGCGTGTGACGTACCCCTTGCCACCCACACAGCATGTCCACAGCACGCAGCTGCAGTCACCTGTGCGCAGGATGCCCTTCCTCATGCCTTGGTGCAGGTCTGGGACAGGGTGGGGCAGGCTGTCCGGGCTGCTGCTGGCTCCAGGGTGCTCCTTTCTGCTGGTCAAACCTCTGCAACAGCTGCTGTAGCTGCAGCTGTGTGGAGTCGCTGCCTCAAAATTAAGACAATGATTCATTGATTAACAAAGAGCAAACGTGTCCCAAAAGCGGCCAGTTTGGTGGCCCGTCAGGAAGGCGATGTCGCCAGACGTGTCAAATTTTCTAACGCGACAGCTGGTGCACCGGGGCTCATAAAACGAGTGCAGACGGACTTTTTAATTTGCATTTAATGAGTTCGATGGCTCAGCTTGACCTGCCCGTGTTTTTTGGTGGGCTGGTCCAATCTATGTCTGGACACCCCCCTCCTGTATCTCCCCAGCCACTGCACCATCCAGGATTCTGAGACCAGGTTTGTCAACCAGTTTTGCACCATAAAACTGCTCATGAAGTCAAAAATGAGTTTGGAGCAACTTGGTCTGGGGGTGAACACCACTACTGTGTGCTGCAGCAGAAGAAAAAAAAAAAGAGAAGCTGTCTGTCAGCTTCGCCTCAAGCAAACGCCCAACAGGAGCCCATTCCAGGCCCCAAAGGGTGTGCGCTCAGGCTGTTCAGAGTGTGCGCAAGTCAAGCTTGGTGTCCGAGGTGCATGGAGTCCATTCAAGGCCTCTGTGCTGTTTTTTGCAGAACACAAATGAGACAAGGGTTCTGCCAGCTTTGCCTAAAGCAGGCGCACAACTGGAGCCCCATGTCCCTGTGTGCATGTATTTTAACTGCAGCAACCACTTGGACGCCTGCATCTCCAAATCAGAGCAGCAGAATGTCCCTCCACACAAGAGCAGCCCTCCAGGAAAACTGTCCTCGGCAGCCCCACCATCCAGGCAGGCAAAGGAGCAGTGCAATGGTCACAGGGCAAGCGCAAGCAATGGTGCGGGCAGCAATGCCAGGCAGCAGGAGCAGCAGCAGCGGCAGCGGCAGCGGCAGCCACCCAAAGTGGAGGTGCCTGCAAAGCTGGTGTTGCACATGATGAAGGACAAGGAGCTGCGGGGGAAGCTGCAAAGCCTTGGGCTGCCTACAGATGGGCAGCGGAAGGTGGGTGAGAGAAGGTGTGTGAGAGAAGTGGGGGTGGGGGTGGGGGTGGGGGTGGGGGATTCACAAGGATGCTTCATTGCTGGGTGAGTGTGTGGCTGGCAGCCAATCTAGGGCACGCCATGCCTGTTTTCACGTTGGGAAGTTGCAGAGCCTTGGGCTGCATACGGATGGGCAGCAGAAGGTGGGTGTGGGAAGTGTAATGAGGACAGGTGGAGATAGGATTACAATTAATTGGAATGCTCATTATGATCATGGTGCATGTATTAAGAAGATGACTCGTCCTTTTATGCCAAAGGATTTTGCAATCCTTCCAACAAGTTCAGATCAAAAACCAATATTTATATTTATATATATTATCAATGAACATTCGTGTTGTATTTAGAGGTATAATAAGTTTACTTGTTGCATTAAGGTTAGGAATCCCAAAAGGGAATCAGCGGCCCCAATTAAATAACAGTACAACAGCTTAGCTTTTCTCTATGTGTGCGTGTGTGGGTGTGGGTAGGTATGCTGACATGGGCCTCCAAATGTGACCAGGTGTGCCTGCAGATGGGTAAGGTAAGGTAAGCTTACATCGCTATCTCTATAGCAGATGGGTATAAAGATGTGAGTGCCAAGGCGTGACCTTTTCTCCCTTCCATTTGACTTTTCTATTTTTGTGTCCCTTGTTGCAGCTGCCAGTTGTGTGATGCTGTTGGACGATGAAAGAGACCGGCGTTTAAGGGTTGAGAATCGTGCTGAAAATGGCTGGTAGAAAAGGAAAGAAAAGAGAGACTACGTAGGCAGTGAAAGCACTCCCCACATCAAGTAAGGAAAAGAGGGTACCTGGGGCCAAGGCACCGGGCGTTGGTAATGAAATTTTTCGATTGTTAGTTTTTAGGCACGTTTCGATGGTTGGTGCACATCTTCACCAGGCGTGCCTTGTTGAAAACAAAGACAAATAGAAGAGCTGAAGCGTTAGTATCCTGAAAGCTAAAGTGTTCTCCTCCCTCCTTGTGGCATGCATGCATGTTTTGCAGGAGTTGGAGGAGCGCTACAGCTCCTACCGCCGCTTTATTCAAGCCAAGCTAGATGAGGGCAGCTGTCTCACCCAGACCGAGCTCCGCATTGCGTTCCTCAGGTGTGTCAAGGGGTTTGGGGGGGGAGAAACTATGCAAGGCTGTATAGCTGGCCTTTTTGCCTGAGGATGCGAGATTTTAGCAAGCGTTCCGTACTCCTACAAGGCATGTTCTTATCTTTCTGCCCTTTCAACCCAGCATGCTGGCGCATTGGCTCAACCATAGTCTTCTGCAATCTGGTGTTTTGCGCTTCCAAATCCCAGTTGTTTCTGACTCATCCTACCCACTGCATTTGGCATTGAGCATGTTCTTGGCCTGGCTCTGCTAAAGGCACGGCTCTTTGCACCCTCTGCCCTCCCTTGGGCAGCACATTCTTTCAAATACAATGGCAGAAATGTGCCCTCTGCCCTCCCTCACGAAGCACATTTCAGGTTTAAAAGCAGCACCAGCTTGGGGGGATCAATTTGTGGACTGTGTCGGAGCAAGGAAGCAATGCAGAAGCTTGTGCGTCATTTTTGCTGTGGGCTCACGTGTGGGCTCATCAGCAATCCTGCCTGGCTGCGTGTCTGATTGCAGGCAGCAAAAACACCTGACCGCTGCTCTGCGCAACGCTGACACTTTTCCTGTGGGCTCACGTGTGGGCTCATCAGCAATCCTGCCTGGCTGCGTGTCTGATTGCAGGCAGCAAAAGCACCTGGCCACTGCTCTGCGTACTGCTGCTGCGCCCATCACCAATACCCTGACTTTCTTGGCGTCTGGGCCCTCCGGCTGGGGTAGCAAATTGGGTGGGAGTGGGCGAGACAGCGCAGCAGCGGCTTCCTCGCATGCCGCCCTCATTGCAGGTGCTTGCACTGCAATAAACAGAACATTCAGATCAAATTTCCAGGACAATGGTGTGGGGGGATGGCTGGGCCTGGCACCTCTGTTTGAGCTGGCGCAAAAAGTTGCTGCATTGCGACCTCAGAGCATGAGCTGCCACCCTTTGGGTGTGTTTGCGTTGCCTCTTACAACATCTTGCTTGACTGCAACCACTGGGCCACATAAGTGAATTGAAATGCATCACAGTGCGACTCCTTTTCAGCGGCAAACTCGCCTTACTCAGAACTCTGCATGTAGCCGCTTTAAGTTTGTGTGCAGGCCGCAGTGCCCTTGCATCTAAGTGCATTACTCTATCACGTTTCGTCTTGCTGATCTCAGTTCCCAACACCTGGACTAATTTTGCAGTGAAGCTGCAAATTAACTCAGGCTTGGGAGCACCTTGAGCTAAATGCTCATTCCACTTCATCTCCATGCAGATACCAAGCGCCGGAAAGAAGAGCAGCGGCGCTTGCAACAACAACAACAACAAAAGGAGCAAGAGGAGCAGCAGCAGCAGCAGCAGCAGCAACAACAACAACAAAAGGAGCAAGAACAGCAGCAGCAACACCAACACCAACACCACCACCACCACCAACAACAACAACAACAACAACAACAACAACAACGGCAAGGACAACAGCAGCAACGGCAAGGACAGCACCAGCAAGAGCAGGAGCAGCACCAGCAAGAGCAGCAACAGCGGCAACTGCAGGAGCACAGGCAGCAGCAGCAGCAGCAGCAGCAGCAGCAGCAGCAGCAGCAGCAGCAGCAAGAGATAAATGATTGTGATGGGGAGATGGATGTGGTGAGGGCTTCAGATGATGAGGAGCAGCACCTGGAGGGGGTAGAGCAGCAGCAGGAGCAGGAGCATGATATAGACAATTCTCCGGGGATAGGTCACCTCTCTGGAGGCTTCTTGCCGCAGAGTCATTCTTCAGTCTCTTTGGATCCCCAACAGCATGCCTTGCATGCCGGTGACCAAACCCCAACCCCAGCTTGCGATGCCCCTAGCATGCTTGTCCTGCAGCGCCAACTTCAACAGCAGCCTGCGAGCTGTCAGTCAGAGGTGCTACAGCAGGTACACCCCCAGCAGCAACACTACCAGCAGCACTGTGTCCATCACCATCAGCAGCACCACATTCACAACCAGCACCATTCCCTGCTGCAGCAAACTCACCAGCACCAGAGCCACCACCCCCACCCCCACCAGCATCAGTAACATCAGCATCCAGGTTTGCTGCTCCTGGAACGACATGGTGCCAAACCTGAACAACTTGATGCAGTCCCAAGGGCAGCAGCCTCATGGGGGTGCCCAGGTGCCCTCTATTTCTCATGACTACGACCTGATGCAGTGCCATGAAGTGCAGTGCAGCACCCGATGCAATGCCAGGCATGGACAGCAAGGAGGCGGGGGCGCACAAGTGTACACTAGCCTGCATCATCGTAAATGGCCCAATAATGCACTGGCTGCTCTGGGTTGCTCTACCACATCGAGTGCTGTGTTGTTGTTATATGGTCCTTAAATGACACCTCAATGACAAAAATCAGCCCTGGAGGCTGCTTGTACTCGGCACAGACTTAACTGAGACCCAGCAAAATGTTGCATGCTCTTGGGTTACAATGTTTGCTTTCACTGCCTGGTTTGGGCGGCCAGGCTTTTCCAGTGCTCCATGGCATTTGTATTTTTCCAATTAGAGAATAATCATGAGCTTCACAAAAGGTATGTGAGCAGCAAAACGTATGACTGCTGGACTCGGCAGAAAGCCGCACGGTGAGGTGCCGATGCACTGCCAGCTAAATATAGGGACGTCCTGCAGTGTCTTGAGGTGGCAATTTGTCAAAATCGAAGATCGAGCCCCTCGTTTTCCCTGAGGGACAGGCTCACAGTGTCCAACTCAAGTTACCAAAAAGATCTCCAAGGACTCCTTGAGGGTCGGACCCTACTGTTAGCTGTGCTGGAGCCCGTCATAGTGATCTCTATCCCAGCTGAGTTGCTTTGTAGGCAGGTGAAGAAGAAAAGAGAGAAAGAAGAGAAAAAACTACGCAGGCAGTGTAGACTCTCCCTAAGGATAGGATAGGATAGGGTTACATAGCTGTACCTGCCTACAAGGGCAGCTTAGCTGAAGCAAAAGGTGCCTGTAACCAAACCAAACTAAACTTGTGAAAATGTCAACTGAAAGCCTTGAGCTGAGTTCAGAAGTGTCAACTGAGTCACTAAGTCAATTAAAGTAGTTAGTTAGGTACTACCTAGTAGGTAAGGTCACTTGACCACCAACGCGCCAATAAACTTCAAGTTTATTGAGCAAGTTGCTCGCATGCCCATTCTGTTATGAATGCCAACAAGCTTCTTACCACTAGGCGTGCTATTCAAAACAAGAATACTTCTTGCAGCCAGGTTATGGAGCCGGGTGCTTCCATTAACCCTCCAGATCCCCATTATAATCTTCTTTTTGTAGCTTCGTGGTGGAGGGGATTCAAGGCTCTTTTGAGCTAATGTGTCCCCTTTTCCTTAATTGATTTAGGGAGAGTTTCCTCTGCCTGCGCAGTTTTTCTTTTCTTGTTGCGGCCTGGTGATTGATGGAATAGTACGAGGTAGATTATGCTCAAAATCTTCAAAGTTATTGGATCAGGAAAATGCTCAGAACATTTATTGACAATTTACAAGGGTTTACAAGGGGTGGCCCACAGCCCGAGACTCTGGCTGATCGGTTGCTGGAGACACACGCTTTACCAGCATCAAAAAATGGAAACCAAGTCTGACAAAAAGTGTGCAGTCTGACCACACTGTGGAATGTGAAACAACAATTGAAGGGGCACAGGCTGAACTAATCCAAACACGATTGTTGTCTGTGCTAGGTAATGCAGGAGACAGAAAGATCATCTGACTATGATAGTCAGAGGCACCCCCATTGAAGTTCTGGTATACACTCAAATGCAGGTTCAGCTATCTTCCTGCTCCCTTTCTTGTTGCTGGACCTGTCTTCTTTCTCTACCTGCCGTATTTCTCTCAGTCTGAACTTTGTGGTGGGGTGGTCATACGGTCTGTGCACCAATGTGGCCCCCTTTACTTGGCGTGGGGAGCGTTTCACTGCCTACGTAGTTTTACTTTTCTTTTCTTTTCTTTCTTGCAGGTTCACACCCACAATGGGCATGCTTTCATGCTCAACGAGAAACACCATTACTACACTCAACGAGAAAGACAATTTATTGCTATTTACCCACACCTAAGTACCCCCCCACCCACACCTAAAAGAATGGTATGAAGGGCTTGAGCTGAGGCCCTTGAAAGATGGCGGCATAGGTCGTAATGCTGCTGCTTGGAGGCCTCGAGCTCATTCTTAGGCCGAGTGTATTCACATTATTTGACCTCCATAACATGGACGTGCCTCTGTTCTGGAAGGAGCTGACTAGGGTGACGGACCTCGGAACTTCTCCTTGAAGTAGGTGGAGAGGCTATGGCTTTAGAGCACGCGTAGCTGAGCCGCTCTCCCGGAAATACTCGGGAAACGCTATTTGTCCAGCGGTCAGGGGGTTCGTACCCTGGTAGCCACATTCGCTACGCACAAGAAACTTGGAGGAATCCGGGTGGTTGGTGAGTTCCCTGACGGGTTCTTCCCTTAATGCACGCTCAAGGGCGTAGACCTTTACCTTTACCTATGGCTGGCGCTGAGTGCTCCCTGTTCCCCCCGCGCCTCCCTCTACTTCTCAACGGATACCGGGTCCTTGGCACCCTTTTCATTGGGACAACTAATATTGCATCAGGGCGACTAGACGTGAGCCTTTGTTTGCCTGGGAAACGACAAGGAAAGATGTATTTAAGGAGGGTTCTATTTGTTGTTGACAAGGGAACTTCCATGGAACTTGAAGGTTACAGGAAAGGTTACAGGAACAAGCTTAGTTTAGTTTACATGGGCCCCAAAACCTACAAATGCTAGGTCCAGCTGCATTAATTGAGGAAATGTAACCATCCAGGTCCCAATTAGCCCTCTCTGTTTTTGGAGCACAAGTTGTGGTGGAGGAGACTCATGGCTTTTTTGAGCCAACGTGTCTTCTTTTCCATAATTGATGTAGGGAGAGTTTTCTTAGACTATGCAGCTTCTTCCTTTAGAATTCAACAGCTCTCCCTCTAAGATTCTTGCAAGGGACTGGATGCTGCTGCTGAGAAGCCTCTAACTGCTTTCTTGGCCCAATATGTTCACCAAGGGTTACAAGGGTTACAAGGGGAAATGGCCTCAGTCAAGACGTTTGACTGCTAGCCTGTTCATAAACACACATGAGATCATGAAGGAAAAAAAGGTAATTTGTTTTTATCCTGGAAAAGAAAAGAAAAACAACGTAGGAAGAGTAATTCTCCCTGCATCAATTAAGAAAAAGGAAACATATTGGCTCATAAAGAGCCCGTGAGCCCCCTCCACCACGAAAGAACTACTTGAAGAAAGACAAAACTAATATGGATCTGGAGGGTTACTAGAAGCACCTGGCTCTAGAACCTGGCTGTGGTAAGCACTCTTCTTTTCAATACCGCGGCGTGTCGAGACTAGTTTATGGGCATATTGAACAGAATGGGCATGAAGTTTTTGAGTGAGCTTAGTGGCACATTGGCGATCCAGTCCTAGTTGCTTTGAATGCTTCAGGGCATGCTCAGTGTAAATAGTTCCACCAACACCCAGAAGAATTGGGTGAATAGGATTAGCTTTAGCGCTTATAAGAATACAAAGGTTTGCATGCTGCTGCTTAGCTGCGCTCAATTGATGCTCTGGCCTTGTGTCTTCACAGAACTTGATTTCTATGAGATGCACATGACGCTCGTTCACATGGAATTCATGTGTATGCTTAATGTGGCTAGCTCTGGTTGTCCTCCTAGTGGGCCTGCGCAAAGCGTGATGAGAATGAACAGAAGGGGCACTGTGAGAAGTAGGCTTGGCATTACAGGGGGTGATCAAAATGGCATCAGGTCGACTTGAATTGAGTTTTTTCCTTTCTTGAAGGTTACGAGGGAAGAAGTAAGCAGGTATTGTTCTGTTTGAGGCATGCGTAGGGTTTAGAAAAACATTAATATCCTGGGAACTTACATGGTGCATGGTACCTACACAGGGCATCCTGTGGGAGACGTGGAGATGTAGAAAAGAGAAGTTGTGCTCAAAAATTTAGGCATACTTCTGACGGGTAGAGCAGACCTGGGGATTGGAACAACTGAACAGCACATATTTTTCATCTTGTATGTCATCAGAATCACAGGTATCACAGACTGGAGAAGTACTGTTGGACCAAACAGCCTGTTCAACCCGAAGAGTGTGAACTCGCAGCCTGAATCTGGCAATGTTGCGAAGAGCATGACGGGGAAGATCCAAGTACATGTATTTAGGCAGAGTATAAGGAGGGTGAATGGCATGTGCATTTCTGACAGGGAGAGCGCGCCATTGATGATATGTCAGTAAAGGAAAAGGAAAAGGAAAGAAAAAACATGTCAGCAATATTTTCACCAAGAAAAATAAAAGGAAGAAGTTGATGGGGATCAGGAGGGTTACTAGCAGTAGCTTGTGCCTAAGCTTAGTGATCATCACTAACATGATGTAGGTTGAGAGCTTGAGTGGAGCTCATTAGGGAGTACTTTTCTACATATTCGTTGAGTCAACTCGGAGTGTGTTTATGTGCATATATCTGCCAGTAGTATTTATCAATTCTCTGCCTATTCCTGCACAAGTGAGACAAATATTTTATTCCTTCTTGGTTTTATTCGCACAATAGGCTGAGCAGCCTAACTTTCTGCCACTAAGTTTCAGCCAGTGGCTGAAGGCTGAATCCATTGTAAACCTTGTATTTATCAATTCTACAAGGAGCTATCATGCTTTCACACAAGGTTCCTGATCCCTACCGGTTTCCTTTACCTCAACCTCTTGTGAAATGAAAAACAGGGGATAACATGTAAGCAATGAGGGCCTTCCATGCATCAATCAGTTCAGATAAAGGAGACAATTGGCTCCAAGAGCCATTACGGTGGATCCCCTTCACAAAACCTTTGGCGAAGGAAATTCAGAGCTCTGGCAGGCTCAGGTGGCAACTATTTCTTATTAATGGAGAACATCTTTTCCCTCACTAATGGAGGGCGTTGTCAGGCTGAGAAAGTGACGCAGCCATAACAGTGTCTTGACATCCCATGACCAGATGATAGGAGGTGTTGATGCTGTGGCGCACAGCAACAAGCGGTTTGGCCGGGGATTCTAGCTGCTGACAGATATGATGCAGATTCTGGAGAGTCGGCTTGACTCTTGCTTGCTTGGCTTGCTGGCTAATGCTATTGGTAATTAGGCTGAACTTTGTATGCTGGACTGATGCACTTAACTGGCGTGGCACTGCTGGCTTCCTCCTCCAAGGGCTAGGTGAGCTTACTCACACATGGGCTACTTTATTAGGGGCTTGACTGGGTTTACAAAGATGATGAGAACAAGATGGTGTTACTACGAGTTCCTACGTGAAGTAAAGGGTTCTCTCAACACAGCCTCAGCTGTGTTGCCACAAGGATAAATACCACTGTCCAACTAACTCAACTAACTTGCAGCACACTCTCGGCACAGCAGACTCTCGTCGTGACAGCGTCCTTACAACTTGCACAGTTAAACCGTTTTCTTCATAAAGAGCAGCAAGTACGCCTGCCACTTCTAATTATAATGTATTAACCCAAAATTGCCAAAACAATCCTATAGCCACCTGAACGATGCAGGGGATGAATATTGTCCGAATTGCGTCAAAATCTGGATCATGCAGCAGGAGTGGCTTCTTTCAGTCTAAATGACTTGACACTCTCCACTAATTTTGGTCCAATGGACTGCTGTTGCCATCTATCCAAAAGCGCTGACCCTCCACAGACAAACACTTTGCCTCTTGCCGCTGCCGTGGACATGTAAACGCGCTCGCCATTTGGAGCATTGAAGTCATACCTGCACGCCAAAGAAAGGTCAATCTGATGAGTCTTCTCCCCGGCGATCTCCAGTCTTCCCTTAAACAAAAAACACACTAGCATAAGACTTATCCATCATGCTTCAAATCCAATCAGGCAGGGATGACCTTGGAAAATGTTTCACAGCATCTCTTCCTAACATGCGCGGTTCGTAGGAGCATAGGGAGGTGGGCACTGCATACATCTTGAAAAAAAAATTTCCCGCAGTCACATAAACATGCAAACGTCAGCCATTGCAAAAATCGACATGACCTAAAAAGACTAGCTTTTGCTGGCACTTAATGCCGCAGCTGCCAAGAAATTTTCATGCTGTTGGACAGGCAACCTCTCCCTCATTTGGCCTGCCATTCCACCAAATCTGAGAAGCATGTTACAGCCAATGTTGGCTGCCGTTCACCTGTAGTACGTCCTTGGTGGCACCTCCACCTCCCCCAGAGCTGTGACGCGAGGCTTCAGGACGACCACCTCTTTGGAGTAACCTAACAGGACGGCCCCTCGAGGCAGCAGCAAGTTTGCGGCCTGCTCAGGTTCCCCGAATGCAGTGATGTCATTCACCTGCACAGAATTGGGATGTGCTCATGGATCTGAGATGCTGCTTGTGCTTTTATATGCATGCAATTGCTTTGAAAGAAAGTGCAACCGAAAACCTCACATAATCAGAGCTACCAGCACAGACATAAAATTCAGGGTCTCGCCTGTTTTCCTTTGAAAAGATGCACAAGACGCCGGATAAAATCGAATAAGTTAAAAAGAGAAATCATCTTCTCAGGCTGCAGTGTTGATGTGGAACAGAACAGCCTTGATCAGGGCTAGCTCAGGGACATCTGTGCACGTGTGCTTGCGGATGGACAAATGATTGGCCAAACAACGAGATGCATACCTGGGTGAAGGTGAATTTAAGTTGGTTTGCCATTTTCACCACCACTGATAGGCTGGCTCCTCCTTCTTGCGCATCAAAGCGCACGCGCAAGGGGCTTCGCTCTGGATACGGCACGAAGAAACGAAGAAGGCAGGAAGAAAATTGTGGGATCCCTGTCTTAAATTGCTTGGCTGCCAGCTTGAAACAAGACAAGTTTAAAGCAAAATTGTTGTAAATTTGTCGGTGCACCGAGGGTTCAAAAAATTAATGCATGCAATTCTGGCTCCCTCATGCTTGAGGAAAAAGTACCAGGTTCTGTGCACATAAGTTTGACACATTGACAAACAACCTTCTTCAAATAAGACACACAAAAGGATGCTCATGTCACATCCACTTGTACGCAAGCTCACCAGGTGCCGGCCCCACTTCCTTGCGTGGAATGGCGATGTCAATGTAGATGAAGCCGCCAGGAGCAAATAAGGTGTATTCATCATCCTCGAATGCCTCCCCTTGGCTAGAAATTGGGGCTGATGTGTCAGCTAGCGCCAGTGGAAATGGGAGCAAAGCGGCAGGACCTGCTACAACCCCTGCCCCAAGGAGCGCGCGCCGCTGCAAGACTGCTGCCTACAGCACAGCAAGGAAATGATTTATTTTGGGGCAAAAGCTTACTTCCTGCAAACCAAAAAAAGAACAAGAAGATGAGCTTACCGTCCTGTTCTCTCCTTGGATTGGAGTCTCGGATCTGCAAGTGCGGAGGTGTGTGTGTTTGTGTGTGCTGTGCGTGTGCGTGTGTGTGTGAGTGTGTGCATGTGTGTGTGTGTGTGTGCGTGCGTGCGTGCGTGCGTGCGTGCGTGCGTGCGTGCGTGCGTGCGTGCGTGCGTGCGTGCGTGCGTGCGTGCGTGCGTGCGTGCGTGCGTGCGTGCGTGCGTGCGTGCGTGCGTGCGTGCGTGCGTGCGTGCGTGCGTGCGTGCGTGCGTGCGTGCGTGCGTGCGTGCGTGCGTGCGTGCGTGCGTGCGTGCGTGCGTGCGTGCGTGCGTGCGTGCGTGCGTGCGTGCGTGCGTGCGTGCGTGCGTGCGTGCGTGCGTGCGTGCGTGCGTGCGTGCGTGCGTGCGTGCGTGCGTGCGTGCGTGCGTGCGTGCGTGCGTGCGTGCGTGCGTGCGTGCGTGCGTGCGTGCGTGCGTGCGTGCGTGCGTGCGTGCGTGCGTGCGTGCGTGCGTGCGTGCGTGCGTGCGTGCGTGTGTGTGTGTGTGTGTGTGTGTGTGTGTGTGTGTGTGTGTGTGTGTGTGCGTGAATTCAGAATAATACCTGATGCATGGCACTGCTGCTGCTGAGGTCTGAGGGTTGGCTTGCCTGCTTGCTTTACCCACAACTAGCGCGCGCTGGCATTGGAATTTGGCGTTTTCAGGAGAAGGCCCTGGTGCAGGCAGGGAACTTCGATGCTGGTTTAACAACATGTCTTTTAAAATGTAATGCTGTAAACAAGCTGTTTTTATGGCTCTCTATTTTCCTGCACTGCAATCAGTTGAGTGTATCTTTTGGCTACAAGAAATCCCATGCCCAACGTCATGGAGCTTGTATTGAATTCGAGATTTGACACCATTGTATCTATACCATGCCTCATGCCTACGTGAGCAGCTGTTGCTCGCTCGTCCCGTGGGAATTGAGTCCCCCTGGGTAGGCATTCGTTCACCCTTCCCGGACAGTAGGACACAGCGATGGGGAACTGCTTCAGCGGAGGCAGTGGCGCGCAGCGGGATGCAAGCAGCAAGCAGGTAGGAAGATCCTTCCTGCTTTGGCAAGAGCACTGCGGGCATAGCGAGCGCATGTTGGTGCCCCGACACAGCAGGACTGCTGCACCCGCAATGCGTGACTTCTTCCTTTTCCTGCATCTGCAAACATGCCGGTGGAACAGGTTTTCCCGTGATATTGGTCCCGATATTTTGTGTTTACCACTTGCCTTATCAGCAGGAGAGCCAAGTTAGACAGGGCAGGCAGCACCGTGCATGCAAAGAGGAAAATCCAGGGCACAAACTGAAAGCTGAAGCCCGGAAGCTTAAAACACGCGAGGAGGACAACAGCTTACACAGTCATCAAACCCCTGAAATAACACCTTCCAAGCACAGCCTTGAGCAAGCGCATGATGACTCTGCAAAGGATCTCTCTGGCCGCTGCGTGGACAACGCCAAGGACAGTGCCTCTGACTGGCTTTCTGTGAGCAAGCAGTGTCAGGTGGGGTGGCTAGGCCGTAACAGTTCGTATGCAGACGTTGTGGAGAAGTCTTGTATGGAGGACAGTAGTAAGGCATCAGGCCCTCAGAGTGGTGCCTCCTGTGAATGTGGTCATGATGAGGCATGAACAACCCCCTATTCCAGCATCTTTTGATGTTATGCACCATGCATTCTAACAGTGCACCACAGGATCACCTGTTCCCCTCCTGTGCATGCACAGGGTGGGGTGCACGACTACGGGGCAGGGCCTCCAGTGTGCGCCAGTGAGGCCAGCCGCATAGAGACCTTTTTGGCGTACGGCCTAGACAAACTCATGGCGCCCTGCCCAGAGCTGGATTTTGTGCTGCAAGCTGTGTGCCGAGCGTTCAGCGCACCGTATGCCTCACTTGCCCTCTACCACAACAAGCAATGTGTGGTGTGCAATACGGTGAGGGGACCTGGCATTTCAGAGATCCTGCTTTCGGTCACGGTCTTGTGTGCTCGATTGTTCGCTAGTGCATGCAACTGCCTGAAATTTGCTTCTTTGCTTCATCCACTGGCCAGACGTGAATGAAGTGGGCCTGTCCCCGCTTGTTTTACTGAGCGCATGCTTTCATGGGCACCTGTCCTTTCGACTGACCTTGCCAGCAGTAATAACAGCCTGCTCTATTTCTGAGAGCTTTTTTTTTGTTTTGCTCGCAGGTTGGGTTCCCTGGCGGAAGACTCACGTGGAGTTTGAGTGCCTGCCCCTGGAACTTGATGTGCAAGATGCCTCAGACAATTGTGAGTGCAGCCCTCAACCTGATGCATTGCTTGCTTTTGCTTGCCTCCATGTGCTTTTATGGAGCATAAGTACATAGAAGTCAGATGAGCCTGCTATTCTTCTGAAAAGCTGTTTGTCGGTCATGTTCCGGGCAGCCAGTCACACAGTGCTGGAGGAGGACAGCAAGTTCTCACCTTATCTGTCCTTCCTGTGAGTCTGTGTCACGCAATTACACCTGTGTAGGCGCGACTTATGGTGGTCAGATTGTTTGAGCTGCATGATTGAGCTGTGCCTCCATTAAAACTTTGGCTGCCACCAAAGCATGAGTAGCCTCTACATCCCAGCTCACATCAATGCTTTCCCCATGCAGGCGTGCGGAGATTTATTGGAGGATGCCCGCTTTGCCGATCAACCTTGGACTCGCCAAGGGCTGCGCACTTACTGCTCCGCGCCCATGCTTGCCTCCAATGGAGAGCGCTTGGGATCCTGCTGCTTCATGGACAACATGCCACGGAAGTGAGTTTGATGCAAGCAGGGTGGGAGAGACTGCTAATGTGCCTGGGTGGATTGCTTTGGGACGGGGAAATCTCTAGGTTGGTGCCGGTCAAGGCTGGGTTAGGGCACAAATCCGTCTTGTTTGTTTCTGCTGAGATCTGTCCCAGGGATGCAAATATGTAAGGCGCACATCTTTTGAAGCAAGGAGATCATGCCTAGGAGCATGCTAGTGGTAGCGATGCTCCAAGGAGAGCTGAGTGCTTATGTGTTGTACCTGCCTTGCTGCCTTGCTGCAAACCCTTTACCAACCCTTTAGGTCGCTGGGGCGAATGACCCTGCATGATGTGCTTGGATCGTAATGTATGGCTGTGTGTGTTGCTTCGCTTTCCTCCTGACACCTGCATGACGTTTAAGCCTGCTTGCCCCTGCTGGGTGGACAGGGTGGATGCCGGCATGTGCCGCCTACTGAACAACTTTGGGGAGATTGCGGTGCGTGTGCTGGAGCGCCACATCGACCTGGCAGTGCGGTTGGAGGAGGCCAGGCAGACCGCCAGGCAGCTGTCCGATGAGACTGCTTACAATTCGCAGTCTCTGCTGGAACCCGTGAAAGTGTTGGAGAGCTGCCCTGTTGAGGACGTGAAAACAGACCAGCAGCAGCAGCGGCAGGTAATGGTCAAGGGTAGGGAGGGCAGCAGCTTGGACAAGACTGGAGCTGCGCTAGTGGCGAAGGAGGGTGGGTGGATGCAGCAGCTGCAGGGGGCGGGGCCTGGGGCAGAAGCGGCCGCAGTGGCGGCTGCATGCCAGAGCTATGGTGCGTGGTGGGGCGATGAGGCGAGCTCTGCGGCAGCTGCGTCGGCTGCGGCAGCTGCTGCAGTGGCAAAAGCTAAAGGGAAAGTGGGGCTGGGGGAAGAGAAGATTGGGGCGCTCCAGCGGGCCCGCAATCCCCAGCTGCAGCTGTGCAATGTGTTTCAGAGGGAGGTGCGCGACACAGCGCGCACGGCAGATGCATGCGTGCTGCTGGTGGACACCGGCCACCCCGACTGGCCTGTGATTTATGCCGACGAGACTTGGAAAGAGTGGGCAGGTGGGCGTGCTGGATGGAAGTAATTTTGTGTGTATGTGTATGCGTATGGAAATGCTGTTCATGCAGGCGGCAGCTTATTTTGAAGGAACAAAGTTGGGGATGTTACTCCCGCATAATTTTGATGCAGCAGGCAGCACGGCTCATTCATTTTGCGCACTTATTAGCATATTTTGATTGTCATGCTATTGGGGAGCAGCAGGGCTGGCATGAGCTGCTTCAAGTTGTGAATTGGGGCACACCAGCACTCACCTCAGCACCCTGCCCTTCCATCTCATATTTGGCAAGCGGCTTTTGGTCATGGCTCCCTACGAGGCTTGTCATGTAGAGCCTGCATGTTATTCTTAACCTGCAGCCGTCACCTTGAACCTCTCTTGTGAGTTTCCATACCTCGTTGGGTTCCATTGCTCACAGCTGCTTGTGCACAGCATCTCCCTCAGCTTCACGCACCTTCTGGTTTGCAGCATGTTGCAGCACGCTCCCCTGCATACGCTCCCCTGCATATGTTTGTATCTTGACCGATGCCGCCTTCTCCCTTTTTGGCCACAGGTTACAGCCGGGATGCCATCCTGGGACGGGGTCTGTTTGAGCTCCTGCAGCCTGCAGCACCCAGTGTGGCCCCCTGCCGGCGTGAGCAGCTGCAAGCGGAGGCGCAGGCCGGAGAGCGCTTTGTGCTGCATGGCCAGGTGAGCTGGTGTGGTGTGGGTGTTGGTGAGGGATTTGGAGTGCTGTGGAGAAGCCTCGGTTTCTGCTAGTGTGCTGCACATTTCAAGGGAACGGCAGACAAGTTATGGATTGCTTGGGCTGCAGGTATACTGAAGAGCACCATGGCCTGAGGTCCTCAGGTCTTGACAGAGCAGGCCAGTGCAGGAGACCAGGTGTTACCCCATGTGGCCAACAGATTTCGCGCACAGATAGTCGAGGGGGTGCTGCTGGCGCCTTTCGTCGCAGACTTTGTAGCTGAGCTTCAAAGGGCCATGACAACACATTTTGCCCCACCCCACCTCATTTTACCTCAAGTGGCGTGTATGCCGTTGCATGCCTGTGCAGGTAGCTGTGCCCCAGGGCAAGAGTGCAGCTGACCTGGTGCGTGCCATGAGCACGGCAGGCAGTGTTGTTAGCTTGCCTACCCTGCACACCAATGTGCCCGGAGCCAGCTCCACGCAGATGGGGCAAGAGAATGCGTCGGAGTGTGTGCTGCAGAGTGTCGACAGTAACGTGGTGCTTGGCCAGCCAAGGCGGGGGCGCTCCAGCAACTTGGACAGCCTGGGCAGCAATGCGACTGCATTTCAGAGGGGGTTGAGCTTGATGAGCCACAAGGAAGACAGCTTAACATCCAATGAGGGGCTCCGCCAGCGACTGCCGCAGCAGGAGCACGAGCGCCAGTCGTTAGACCTCAGCAGCGCAGCAGCAACCAGTTCCTTACACCCCCCTAGCCGCTTCCTCGCCAACAGCATCGAAGGGGTGCCTCACGCGCCCTTCCCGGCCGCCTCCCCAAGCTGCCAAAAGGAGCAGCAGAAGAGCTCGGACTTCCTGCTGGGGACGCACTCAAGCATCAAGTAAGTTCAGCCCCAATTGGCGGATTGCTGCTTGGCAGCTCACTTGCTGACGCCGCCGCCGCCGCCGCTGCTGCTGCTGCCGGGAGGATCTGGTTTGCCATGATCGAGCAAGTGCGTGCTTTGCTTGTTGGCGTAGAGTGCAAAAGCTGCACGCAAGCACCGGGCAAAAGCCTCTCCTCTGCTTGCACAACTTGGTACACCCCGTTCAGTGGGCTTTCATCCATCCCTACTTCAAATTAAAGCCTTTTCCATGTCCTGGCCCCCCCCCCCCCCATGTTCTTGTTGGCCTCCTTGCGTCGGCAGCCCTCAGATCAACACTCCTGAGCAGTGCCGCAGCCCTTGAACCTTCAACCCTTGCATTCACACTCCCCAGTGAAGCCATAGCTCTGAGATCCTCAGCCCCTGCGTCAGCAGCCCTTGAAATCTCACGCTCAAGAATTATCGTAGCACTGGCTTTCTGAGCCTGTGCATCTGCAGTCCTTGATTTTCACACTCCCAAGCAGAGCCGTCACCCTGAAATCCTCAGCCTTTGCGTCCGCAGCCTTTGTTCGCGCGTTTCCAAGCAGTGCCACAGCCCAGACAGGCACAGCTGTGCTTACACGTACAACTCTTACATCTCCACTCTCAAGTAGCGCCACATCCCTTATACCCACACTCACCACCCATGTGTGACAACAGGTCAGAGCAACCCCCCGGCGCCTGCTTGTGGAATGCCAGCCACAGCACAGACACCCTCACGCCAGCGCCCGTCAACTTGGCGAGCAACCCCAAAAGCACTGGCTCTGCTGCAGGGGCAGACAAGGCAGACAAGTCCGGCCGCAGCCGTGTGTTTGACCTCAGCTTCCGCCCGGCTGCGCTGGATGGTGAGCACTGCACATGCGCGGAGGCTGAAAACCTGAAGCTTGATGTCAATGAAGGAGGGGTGGGGGGGGGGAGTAGCACATATGCCCCCCATCCCATACGGGATAGCCCAAGGGGGATGACCATTAACAGGGGTGCATGATGTCACAACAATTGAATGACATGGGGTGTGCCGTCCTATGGGAGACGCTCCACTCAAATCATGGGTTTAGATTCACGGGAGCAGGCTGCACCACTTTCTTGACAGAGGCCTGAACACACATTTAAACATTTGTACTTACTTGTCCTTGCGCACCTGGTGCTCGCAGTGCTGAGCTTTTGTGCACTGCCCCTGGGTGTGCCCTCATTCATATGCCCAAAGCAGCTGTTGCACTTGCAGCTGCCAGCTCCTGCACCACAGTTGTACAGCCAGCGTGCACACACACACGCAAGTGCTTCCCCTTGCGCATGTGGCGCTCGCAGTGCTGGACTGCGATGCACTGCCCCTGGGCGTGCCCTCATTTGTGCCCATGGAGACGTCCGGGCGCATGCTGTCCTTGTACATGGTGCGGCTCCACAAGCGCGGGGAGGAGGTGGTGCAGCCGGCAAACAAGCCATTTGAGCCGTCGGCCAAGGTGCGTGAGTGTATTTAGGGCGTGTGCTCTTCCTTGCTTTGTGGGTTTTAAAACGGCTTGGTGCTGCCACAGAGATGTTTAGTGCGCAGAACAAAAGCCAGGCACAATAGGGCGAGTGCGGATGTGATGGGGGAAACAGGAGCATGAGGGTTTCAGGCGTCACCATTCATTTCCTTTATGTTTTCTCCATTGTCTTGAGGCGTGCAATTCAGGTGTGGCCCAGACCAACATGCCATCGGACTGTTTTGCTCCTCTGCTGCAGGTCACCCGGGTTGGCCAGGCCAACCCCTCCCTCTTGGCCCCGCGCTTCTTCCCAGGCATGCGTGTGCAGCAGGTGCTAGGCTCAGGGGGCTACGGCACAGCTTACCAGGGCCAATGGCATGACGCCAAGGTCGTGCTCAAAGTGCAGGACTACATGCTGAGCAGCGCAAAGTGAGTCCTGAGGGGTTCGCTCATTCGTTTCAAGTGCTCGGTTTTGCACGACTGGGCCGTTCACTGCCTTTGCCTGAACAGACAAGGGTACCAGGGCGGCTGTTGAGGCACGGCACCAGGCCTTGCATTCAGTCTGTCTGCCTGTTTGTCTGTCTCTTTGTCTCTCTGTCTACCTGCCTGTCTCTCTGTCTGTCTGTCTTCCTGTCCAAATAAGGGCATGAGATTGAGCAGCCTTTTTTCCCATGTCGAGAATGCAGGCCAGGTACCTCCCCTCCCGTTAGCTTGTATGAAAGCAAGCATGGACAATGTAGTGCTGAGAGCTGCTGTGTGTAAATGAAACCATCTGGATTTCAGGCCCACGATCCGCAGCACAGTTCTGTGCATGGCACCCATGCCTGCGCGCACAGCAGTTTAGTTATGCATGTGACGTTGAATGTGTGCGCAGAGTGCGTGTGCAGCCTGGCCACTGCGTGTCTTCATGCCTGCACTTGCATGTCCCACCGCTCGCATCGTTATGTGTGTGCAGCATATGTTGATTGCATGCTTGTGAGTGTATGTGTGCATGCTTGTGCACAGGGAGCTGCTGGAGGCCCAGCTGGAGGTGATCCTGGGTCAGCTGCTGAACCATCCCAATCTGGTGCACACACTGGCGCACGCCACTGTGGAGCTGCCGCCGGACAGCCTTGTCCCCTTCTCCCAGGTCAAGCAGGCGTCGCACAAGCAGGTGAGGCAATGTTGGTGGAAGATGAGGCATGTTTTACCTGCCCTTTGTGCTGCGTGTTCTGAGGATTACACTGTCCTGTCCATTCCAGGTGCTGCTGCTGCTTAGGTGCTGGCCTTTGTGCGGAACAGCGTGCATCGCAGTAAGAAATGTATGATCCGGGGAGCGGGCAACTCCTCGTTCACGTTGCCTAGCCCAAACCCAGCTTACCGTGCAAACTTTATATCACCGCGCATAAGTATCATTTTTTGCCCTGCGCGGTGTTTGCGCGCACGAAAAATGTATACATTTTTTTTTAGGGTGCATGGTTTTGCGCGGTTGTGGAATTTAACTGTTTTTAGGACAGCAAGAGGCATGAGTGGTCAGGAGCGCCCCCCAACAAGCCCTGCCCCCCCCCCACCCACACACACACACACAGCAGCCCCCTGCACAGCTGCTCCTTCTCTGCTAGCTGCTCCTCAGGTCTTGCACAAAAGCAGCCCACACCATGCAGCATCGGCAGGTCAAGCTCACGCAAACAAGGGCCAAGCTTTTGCCATGGAAGCAGCAGCAGCAGCAGCAGTTAGAAAGACAGCACTAGCAGCAGTGTGGAGGGCAGCGATGACAAGTGAAGAATAGTAGGGGGATGGTTGGAGGCAGGGGGTGTGACGGGCATGGTGGGCAAGTGAACATGACTACTGAGTAGATTTCACCTATCTATGGTCCAGACATGTTCTATGTTCATTGGCTCATGAAGGACCTTTGAATTTGTGCCCCTTATACTCCTTTGAGGCAAAGTGGGGCAAAAGCCCCTGATTGGTTGATGCGGAAATGTGAGAATAATTATTTTTGGGGTGCATGAGTAATGTGTGGTTGCAAAACTAATTGATTTTTTTGGATGAGTCAGGATGAGTCCAAGTTTGCACGGTACTTGCTTGCCATCTCCAGGCCAGGAGGGCTACTGATTGCCCTGCTTAAGCCACCTTACCTGGCAAACCACTTACCTGTCAAAGTGGTGTGCTCATTTGAGCGTGCATGCACACCTACCCACCCTCACGCACACACACACACACACACACACACACACACACACACACACACACACACACACACACACACACACACATGTGCACATGCACGTGCGTTTGCAGAGGGTATCCAAGGCGCGCGCTGCGCATAACAGGCGCAGCTCGCTCAACGCCTCTCCCGTCCCCTGCCGCCTCAGCTTCCAGGGCCCTCGGCCCCCCTCGCACGAGGACACGCACACCACCAACGACACTGCCATGCGGGACACGCCCGCCTCAGCCCGTGCAACACAACCAGGGCTCAGCTGTGCTGCGGCTCCTTCCAAAACTGCTGCGCCACAGGACGCATTGGCAAGAAGCAGTGCAGGGAGCTACGCACAGACAGGTGGCAATGCAGAGGCCAGGAATGAGAAGGGGGGGCCTGGTGTGGGTGGTGGGGGCACGCTGGCGGATGACATGATGCATGGGGAGGGGCATGCAGGTGACGAGGGGGAGGGAGGAAAGGAGGTGGGCAGCAAGAACCAGGGGGTGGAGGTGGGGAGGCAGCTGTGTGATGAGCTGGATGAGGACGAAGAGCTGCTCAATGACGACCCCGCGTACTGGTTCAGGTATGAGTTAGAGAGGGGGGGCAGGGATCTTAAAGTGCAGGCAGAGAAGTGGATTTAAATGGTCAGGTAGCTCCTTGTGTAGATGTGTGGCTCAAGCATGAGTGGTTAAGGTTGTTCAGGCATGGAGGCCTGCGAGGGGAAAAAAGGGGTGGGTGGATGCAGGATTTTGGCCGTGAGGAGGAGGATGCAAGCTGCAGGGGGTTGAGGGGGGGCGGGGCATGGACGTCCAGCCATCCATGGCAATGCCTTCCCCCTTGGGTAGGGTGGCATGATGTGTAAGTACGTTCATTTTGCCTTCTGGATGTCTTGCTGCATGCCCTCATCTAGACTTGTCCTCACACTTTGTTCCACAGTGCAACAAGCGTAGATCCGCACTTGTTTTGCTGCTGCCTTTGCTCTGCTCGTCTTTCCAAGTAGCAGTCAGGTGCAAAGTGCTCCTCTCATGAATGCAAGCAAAGTGATGATTGCCCGCTCATCAGAGCGCAACTGGAAGTTGTTCATGTGCTCACCATAGAGGTAGCAGCTGATGATGGACGGACAGATGAGCTTTTTGTGGATTGCCAAAGTTCATGGACCGCAAGGTCTTTTCATCCACCTGGTTGCACCACACCATGTCCCCATTTTTGGACCATGTCTGCACATGCACGCGCGCGCGCAACCACACACACACACACACACACACACACACACATGCACACACACACACACACACACACACACACTGGCACTGACACTGCCCACAGCAATGCTGATGCGCGCGTGCACCGCCTGCCCGCCATGCTCACCTCCCTGGGCCACTCCCTCAACCTGGACCTGTCCACCCTCCTTGACAACGTCTTCACCTCCATCACCTCCCTGTCTCGCCACTCCTTCACTGTTGGCAACACCGCGCAAGCCCCAAGCAACATACCCCCCGCCCTGACGGCCATTCCCAGCGAAGACATCAATGTTGCCTCCCACCAAGGGTCCACTATGGACCCTCCTATGGGGGGACCCACCGGTGCATCTGGCACTGCTATGACCAGCCCACATCATAGCCACACTGAAGTGACCACCATGGCGGTACCCAGCATGGAAGGGGATGGCTCAGGGGGCGGCAGCAGCTGCGTGGCCAGCAGCGCGCTGGTGAGCCGCCAAACAGGCAAGCCGTCCACATCGGGTGAGGTGCAGACGATGGGGGACGAGACGGAGGAGAAGCAGGGGAGTGGCGGTGGTGCAGGAGGCGTCGCTCACAAGCTGTCGCCATTCAGTGCAGTGCAGCAGGAGTCAAATGAAGGGGTGGGCGATGGGAGGGGGCATGGGAGCACCAGCCCACTAAGCTCTGGTGGAGGCCAGCAGAGGGTGGATCCACAGCAAGGGCGTGATGGGAGCAGGGACAGCAGTGTCCGAGTTGGCCAGAGGATGGTGCAAGGCGATGGCAAGAGTGTTGAGGGCTCCATGGGTGCCAAGGTGGAGCAGCTGCTGGCGGAGGCGGAGGCGCATGCGCAGAAGCAGAGGAAGCAGGCGCTGTCGTTCCCGATGTGCGTGCGCACGCTGACCATGATGGAGCTGTGTGATGGCGGCTCGCTGCTGGTGAGTGTGTGGGTGGGGGGGGGGGGGGGTGTCCCAGTGAATCTTGTGTGGGTAGATGGATGGGTGGGGGGGTGTTGTTGCTTGCATACCTATAGGCAAATGATGCCCTGCTGCAACTCACACCCTGTGGTTGTTGTTGGTGCTCTCCATGGCATGCCAGGGCAGCCCAGGAGATGATGCCTGTGGCACAAACCAGCCTGTTGGCCGCCCCCTGTGCTTGATGCGTCCTCGGATGCACGCGCACCAACATCTTGCATGCATGCATGCGTTGACCACACCGCACGTCAACCACGAACGTGCATGTGCAGTCCTCATGATCATCCTCGCTGTTCTCTGACCCCTGGTTATTTTTGACTCCACGCTCGCCTGTGCTTTCGTGCTTGTGATGCGTACAGGACAAACATGAGTGCCTTTGCTGCTCCTGATTCCCTGATCTTTTGTCAGCTATTGTTTGTCAACCCATGCATGCCTGTGCTTACGCCTGTGACACATGCAGGATGCAATTGACAGAGGATGGCTCCGCGACGGACCCTGCACCAAGGACAATCCTGTGGACATTGTCAAAGTGGTGCATGTGGCGCTGGACATTGCTTCTGCGCTGGAGTATCTGCATTCCGTGGGCGTTGTCCATGCTGACTTGTGAGTATTGTTTAAGATGTGCTTTTGCACGGGAGTGTGGTGTTGCCTCCCTTTGTGCTGCCTGGGGGCACGTGTGCTGCAGCAAAATTTGTATTTGTTGGACTTCATTGTTATTGTCGTCATTTAAAGTGGTAACGATAATGATAATAGAAACAACAAAATTTGAGTATAATTATATATTATATGTTATTATTATTATTATTATATATTATTATATATTATATTATAAGGTTTATTGGAAGAGTGGCAGGTCTGGAAGAAGCTGCCCAAGGACCAGAAAGCGTCAAGAAATTTGAGGGAAGCCAGAATGTTTGCAAAACAAGGAGGTCCAGGTTGTAGTTCTCATCATCTCTGACATTTTGCATTACAAAGCCTTTGTACCCTTTGTTCTAGGAAGTGTCAGCTGGGCTTCCCTGGTGGGAGGGCCCATCATTTGTTGCTGGAACCTGCTTCTTGTGAAATGCACGTCTGCATGAATGCATGTGTTTGTGTTTTGCGTTGTAGCCTGTTAAATACAGGGCATTTGCAAATGTGGTGCTTGTGTAATGCTAGTGAGGTGTGCAGCCATCTTTGCTTGCCCTTTAGGCTGAGGCAACCTGTTTGTTTCTGTGCTGAATCGCTCACCCCCTGTTCTAATGCACCCATTAGCATACCTGCACACGTCGTCGTGCAGACACCCATGACCCGATCACGACTTGCAAAACACTGATGGCTTGGGATCTCCTGATGTCCTTTCGTGTGTGCGCCAGGTCTGCCGGCAATGTGCTGCTCACTCGCCTGCCACCCGGCGTCAAGCGCAACACCGGAGTGTCCTCTGCTGCCCAGAGCAGCACCGGCGACATGCAGCAGCAGCAGAAGCAGCAACAGCAGGAGGTGGCAAATCCCCTCTGCAGCAGCCCTGCAGCAGCAGCACCAGCACCAGCAGGAGCTTCGCCATTCGCTGCTGCCGCACAGAGCTTTGCTGCAACCCCCATGCCCACTGTCCCAGAGCGCGTGCCGTTGACCCCTGATGTGGATGAGGAAGGCACCCTCTCTGTCAACAAGGTATCCTGCCCTCAGGGTGCCACCAGCCGTGCATCAGAGGTCACAGCCAGCGACGTTGGGTCAGCATCGGGAGCCACAGGGCATGAGTTCCTGGCAGTGCTGAAAGGGGAGTTCAAGGCCGACAACATTGACAACTCGACCCTGGACCATAACCCAGCCCTGGCCCCAGGGAAGAACAACGAGGGCAAGTTTGCAGCCTCACCGCCGGTGCGGCGGTACCAGCTCGGCAACCCCACGCCCAAAACCGCGCGTGACATGCAGTTTGTGGCCAAGGTGGGTGATGGGCGTTAGGATTTTGGTTATAAGGGGGTGCACAAAATTAGTATGAGTTGGAGCATGAGGTTCGCACCATACCTGGGCAGCATGCCCTGCTGGACCGCGTGCCTCATATGGTTGCTCAAAAGAGGTGGCAGGGTTGCTCAAAAAAGGCGTCAGTTGGTCCAGACAAAGGGTTGGCCAGCTTTACATTTTTGCATGCCTTATATGGCATGCTTTCGGGATTTTTAGCACCGTACGTATGCAAAGTGCAGGGTAGAAGCATGGATTTGGCCAACGCTATCCAGAAGCTTTTAAAGCCCATACCTTGGGTACTGTGCTCATGCACATATGGCTCGGATCGTGTGCGCATCAATAAGCAAGAACAGAAAGGGCACCCGCAACTCTTTCCCAAGTCGCTGTGATTCTCTGTTTGCTTCCACTTTGGCTCGCAGGTGTGTGACTACGGCAAAGCTCGCCTGCTGAGCCCCTCAGGCATCGTCAAAGCCCAGGCCTATGCCACAATCACACACATGGCCCCTGAGGTGCTCACTGACCTGTTGCTGTCGCCTGCCGCGGACATGTACGCCTTTGGAGTGCTGCTGTGGCAGGTGAGCGGTCTGGGAAAAGCCTCCATACTTCTTGCTGGGCCTGTCAGCTCGAGGGCGTGCTTGCGCACTCCTTCAGTTTTTGCCATGCTTGCATCCGTGCAGCAAGTCCATGATAACGCTAGGTAGATCCACATAATAACGGATAAGGGTTGAGAGGAGCTTGCAGTGCGAGTTCCATCATGCCTTTCCCACAGTAAGCGCTGATGTGGATCCTTGAAGGTAGGTTCATCCACGTCTATGCTGACAAAACTAGCAACCCTGCCGCTCCTCGCTGCCTGCACAATGACCTTGCGCGCGTATGACCACTGTGCAGATGGTGTGCTGCTCCCGCCCCTGGCCCATGATGAGCCACCAGCAGATCTTCGCAGTAGTGAGCTGCAACTCCGCACAACTGCCCTGGCCCAATACCACACCCCTGAATCGCCCAACATCTGCCTCCCCTGGATCGACCACAATAAGAGGTAGCGCAGGCAAGGACACACGCACTGCTAGGACAGTGGGCGCATCAGCTGCTGCCCAGCCAGCCGATGCATCCACAGATGCGCCTGTGTTGGGGGGCGCCCCTGCAGCAGCAGCCGCGGCTGCGGGGGCCTGCACTGCCGTGCCTCCTGAGCTGGTGGAGCTGGGCAAAGCGTGCCTAGCGCATGACATGCGGGCGCGGCCCTCAGCTGCCACAGCTGTGACCATGCTGCGCAGCCTGCTGGCTCGCCTGGAGGCTGCGTAGGTCTCTGTCTCGATGTTGGACTCATTGATCCTAGGATCCTCTTCAGTTGGAACTCACATTTCATCTGCAAAGGCTCCTTGTCTTTGCAACCCACCTCATTTAATTTGTGCATCATAGAAGCTCTTCTTTCCTGTGACAGGTTGCTTCTTGGGGGGCGGAGGCCTAAATTAAGAAGGGGGGGAAGAATATGTGAAAGGCGAGGATTTTTTTCATTCTTTTCTTTCATCCTTTAAGCAGCAGCACAAATGTTGCGTTTGCAGTTCTATTTGCCACGGGTCACGGAAAACAGCTTCGAATCCAAAGGCTTGATTTCGCAGCTGCATTGCTCAGCCTTGCGCACGCAGGCCTGTACCATGGGTCGATGTACATTTCATTGCGTACGCAGAATTTGTGAGCGACTGACGACGGACCCACGCATGCTTCTTTGTCCTGTGATTTTCAAGCATGCCATGGTGCATTATCATCTCCTTCAGCTTGATCATGCAGGCGAGCTGCACGCCTTGTGGACTTCATTGCGTTGCTGCTGCATTGTAAGTCGATGCGGCAATGTGCTTTGTGATTTATGAAATGAGCTACGGGAGCAACTTGTGCCAAGCTTTACATGGATATCCCTCTTTCTCTTGAGACCATAAAAGATGAATGCTTTGTTTGGCAATGCCCTGTTTTGGACCGTGATATTTACAAGTTATAGAACAAGATTGTTTCCTTGTGCAGTGGATTATGAGTGTAGCATGAAAAGATGCATGTACAAACATAAGTGCCTGATCAAATAATTAAGTACAAATTAATTAGGTGCAAGGTTTTTGTGAGAGAGGCTGGGGAGGGGGAAATATATTTTTCGGCCCATCAATTTCTAGGTCGGGAAGACCAGCAAGGCTTCTGTGGGCTGCGGTTGGCTGCAATGCACGAGGTTGCTGGTTGTGAGTATAGGCGTACTGTGATCAGGAAAAAAATAGACGTTTGGACACTCCCTGCTTTTCCTTCTTGATTTCTGACCTATGTGTACGTCTCCTGTCACAGTGTGTACTGCTTTGATCATTGTCATTCTAATCCCTGTTATTGAAATTTTATTGTGACGTTTGGATAACAATTTTGACGTGTAGTGGCACGAGAACCATTCCATTTGACACAGGTTTAGGGAGGGAACCTAACCATTGATAACCGTGAATTTTACCGTGACGTTTTGATTACAGTTATGATGTGTGGTGGCACGAGAGCCATTCAATTTGACACAGGTTTAGAGGTCATCAAAGCACGGTGTTAGGTTGGAGGAAAAATCTGTACTCCTAGCAGATAAACCTTTCCAGCAGGAAGACACGATTTACCTGCAGATTAACAGTTAAAGCAACAAAAGAGCAACATGTTTCAGTGCAAAACACCTACCAAACTAGCCTGCCACTCTTTAGGGTGTTACAGGAGGTGACAGAACCAGGCCTGAAGTTGAGAAGACTGACTGCTGACCTCATAAAGAAGGAGGAGTTCATGAAAAAAAGGATACAAGGTTACAATGGGATTTGACCTTCAGCCAGGTAGCAAAAAAGGATAAAGGGGTTACAAGGGAAAAAGGCCTCAGTCAAGATGTTTGACTGCTAGCCTGGTAGAAAAAAAGGATACAAGGGTTACAAGGGGAAAAAAGGCCTCAGTCAAGACGTTTGACTGCTAGCCTGTTCATAAATACACATGAGGTCATGAAGAAAAAAAGGAAGTTCGTTGTTATCCTGATCTAGAAAAATATTAATATCTTGGGAATGCACATGGTGAATGGTGCCTAGACAGGGCATCCTGTGGGAGACGTGGAGGTGTAGGAAAGAGAATTTGTGCTCAAAAAGTGAGGCGTACTTTTGACGGAAAGAGCAGACCTGGGGATTGGAACATCTGAACAACGCATGTTTTTCATCTTGTATGTCATCAGAATCACAGATATCACAGACCGGAGAAGTACGATTGGACCAAGTAGCCTGTTCAACTCGGAGAGCGTGTACCCGCAGCCTGAATCTGGCAGTGTTGTGAAGGACATGATGGGGAAGATACAAGTACATGTATTTAGGCATTGTATAAGGTGGGTGAATGGCATGTGCATTTCTGACAGGGAGAGCGCACCATTGATGGTAAGTCAGCCGCTTACTGTTGCTTACTCTTGATCAGGGGCTGTGAATTGGTTCCAATAGCCCAGGTGTCTAGATCTCAGGTCCACCACAAATTGACTTAGGTTCACAGGGTCACAAGCCATAATTTGACGTTTCATCAGATCCGAGTGAGCCAAACCATCCAGCGCAGGTAAGAGATGGGACGTCCAACAAGAATCAGTCATGGAGCTAAGGCTGATGTCAGCATGGAGAACCTTTTTGAGAAGGAGACTGTTGCACTTAGTAAGCGAGTTGTAGAAGCGCATAGTGGCATGAAACCAGTTGAACTGAAAAGATTCAATACCACATTCTCGTAAAATGCTCCAAGATGGTGTTGTGGATTTCACTCCAAGAAGATTTCGCAAAACGTTCAGGATCCACTTCTGCAACAGGTTGTCCATTTCTGTGCCCTGCCGTAAGTAAGGAGTGGCCCAAATCTGGCTAGCATACATTCCTGCTGGGATAGCGTACGTTTTTAGGAGCCAGATGAGCGCATGCAGCCGATTTGTAAGGTTGTGGTCGTGAGCAAAGGTTCTCACACGATAAGTCCCCTCCATGCAAGGTTTCAGAGCAGCCTCAGCAGCAGTGGAAAGGTTGAGACGTTTGTCACAGACCATACCCAGATATTTAAAAGAATCAGTGTAGGGCAGGTTTTCACCATCATACAACAGTTGGGGAAGAGTGTCAGCTCTGGAATTGAAGCAGACGACCTCAGACTTTTTTGTGTTGACCGTCAGGCATCTTCTGGTTGCATAACCCTGCAACTTGTTTAACATGGCTTGCATGTGGGTGTGGTTGTTTGCAGTCAAAGCGAGGTCATCTGCATAAAGCATATGAGAAACATGAAAATTTGGTAAACCTGTCACCGCGCCTGTTTCCCCATTTGTGATGCAGCCAATGTCATTAACGTAGATTGAGAATAGGAGTGGTGACAGTGGGCACCCTTGTTTAACTCCATGCGTTGGCTGGACACTTGCCCGTTTATCTCCGTCAATAAGGATGTATTCGTCATCTCGGTAGAGGTCTTTAATGATGGAGAGAAGCTGGCTGGGCATCTGGCATTTGTGTAAGTGTTCCCACAATCTGTCTCTGGGTATTGAGTCATATGCCTGTTTGAAATCAATAAAGGTGGCATATAAACGAGGGGAGCCTTGAGGTTGAAGTATCTGAGCTGCATGCTTCAGGTGCCTCAAAATAAAAAGTGGCTGTAAGGTATTGCGGCCTGGGAAAAAGCCAAATTGACTGTCAGGAATAATGTTGTATTTTGCACACCAGTCTTGAACCATGGAGCGGAGGACATTTGTGTACAGGCGGTATAGTGTGTTACTGACTGCAAGCATCCGGTAGTTTGAAGGATGTGTCACAGCGCCCTTTTTGAATATTGGAGCAAGTTTGGCAGCTTTCCATGATGAGGGGATGCGAGCAGTTTTGAGCATAAGCGTGAAGAGTTGTGAAATGTATGGAGCCAGCACATTGTGATGTTCAAGACCTCTGCCATGACGTCTAGGGACAAGTTTGCACGCATGTTTTATGAAAGAAGGTAGGACTGTGTCAAAGCCAGGTGAAGAGGAACTGCTCATGTTGGAAATGTGCTTAGAGACAAGGGAGGTTAGCTCAGCTTCCCCAGGCAGATTGAAAGGGTGCGGGCCTGTGCCCCCTAATGTTTCATCATGCAAGCCATGAGTGTCATTGTTGGAAGGAGAAGGACGGTTTAATAGGTTGTTGATATGTTCCTGCCAGGCCTGCTCAGAAATAGGAGTGGTACGGGAGCTCACAGGCTTCTTCAGAAGTTTGTGTACAGCCGGATCTTTTTGGAATAACTTGCACATGAAATCTACAGCTCGAGTGCGGGTATATCGTCGCTTAGCACGTTGCAGAACAGCTCTGTACTCTCTGTGTAGTTGCTCACAAGCGTGCCTGGCTTGCCCAGTCTTCAATGCAATTGAAAAGGCCTTCTTTCTGGCTGCACACACATCATTGAACCACTCAGGCCGTTTGTGATTTCTGTTGCGCACCATTTGCTGAGAGCGAGGTCTAAGGGCAATCATACCAACGTTCGGGTGTCTGGCAGCATTAAAAATCCAAGACTTCAGGCAGGTACAAGCTCTTTCAGCATCCTGATCTGTGACAGCGGATTCAAAAGCCTCCCTGCTACTCTCATCCCCTTCAGTGTGTGCAGCATAAGCTTGTGCTTTATCAGCCCTCCATCGAAATAGGTACCTCTCAGGAAATTCCTGTAATGTCTCACTGTCAATGGAGTGAAATCGTTTGTCAATGTGTGTTGTATGTGTGTCCGGGGTGCTAAAGGCGATTGTATGAAAGCAGTGGTCTAGACAGATAGGCTCGGTGAGTGTCACTTGCTCTATGAACGAGTTCAGGCATTTGGAAACTATAAGGTGGTCTGGTCTGCTTCTGCGTGTTTTGTTGTAGCCTATAAAGGAAGGTTGTCCCAAATCTCCAGGCGCTCTCCCAGTGGTAATGATGCAGTTCAGGTTAGATGCCACATCCACAAGGCATTTTCCAGCCCTACTATTGTGTGGGCATTGTGTAGATCTGTTTCCAGTAAGTTGTGGGCAAGTTGCAAGCAAATCATAGTGCGCGTCCGTAATTTCATTTAAGCACCCTATGTGGGCATTTAAGTCCCCACAAATGATGACATGTGGTGTCACTGTTTTGGCTAACAAAATCTCCTCACCCAGCGTGTAAAAAAGATTGTCAATTTCCTGAGCAGGCCTAGTGCTGCTTTGAGGGTTTAGGTAGGTGGCACACATCAGGACATCTTCCTCGAAGTCAAGGAGTCTTTTATCACATCTGATCCAGAGGCCTTGTATGTTTTGAATAGTTTTTTGTAGTGAACGAAATTCAGCCACTTTATTTGAAGCAAGAACAGCAACTCCATACCCTTTTAATCCTTGATAACCAGTAGGAATGTGTGTCTGCCCAATGAGTGTGTGTTCAGGAAGGTATTGGAGGAGCCTCTGAGTCTCGTTGGTTCTAGTCTCTGTCAGCATTATTATGTGGTGTTTTGAAATCTGCAGCACAAGTTCCTCATGCTTCATATCCTCGTCAGTTGCTGGAATACCATCACAGTTTACTGATAGCAAGTCAAGCCTTGACCGGCCACCCCTTCAGCTCTGATTCACACGACTGGGGCCTGGGTTCCCATTGTTGTTGTTGTTGTTGTTGTTGTTGTTGTTGTTGTTGTTGGTGGTGGTGGTGGTGGTGCGCAGCACTTTGCGTGCCCCTCCCGGCCGTTCTTCCTCCCTCTCCCTGACGCCGGTATTCCTTCCATCCATATTGATATCGAGGCGCTCAGTAGGTGGAATGATTGCCTTAATCTTCTCATATGTGTATGTGTGTTGCTGGTTCAGAAGGCTGGTAGGGTCAAACTTGAATCCGCCCATGCCCTGATTCAGTTTTTCATCATAAGGGATGTGCTCCCACACAGGGTAAGAGTATGTGAGGGAGTTTCCTGAGCGTGAGAAAGCTTCCTTGCGGTCAGAAAAAGAGAGGAAGAGGTTGCTGCCATTCATACCCTCATGCACCTTCAGAATTTTCAGCTCATGGTGTTCAGAGATTGTGCTCAGCAGTGAGGTACGAATGGCTTTTACACACTTCTGTCTGGCCAAGGTGACAGTAGTCTTCTCTCGTGTGAGGTACAAGCCACGTGGTAGGAGGTTGCGTCTGCTGTTCACAAAGTTGGTCACAGCCAAGGTCCCAGCCCGTCCAGTCATACCCGTGTCAATACGGAATGCTCCAGCCACTTTGGGGTGCTGGGAAATCTTGGATGTATCGTACTGTAGAGTGTCTGCAATCTTCTGAGGAGTGTCATAGGAAGAGGTTGCATCATCTGCTGGTTTCACAAAGGCATAGCCGGAGATGGCGTCAATGGCAGGTTGTTCTGCTTTGTTCTCCAGGTTCCACAGCTTTTGCAAGTACATGGGGTCGGCAATAGGGCCAGAAGTATGTGTGGTAGAAGAACGTGTGACAGATTCACGAAGGTTCGAGATGTCAGTAGCAATGTGTTCAACCCTCTGGGCCAAAGCAGCGTGTGCCTGCCGTCCTGCATCAATGTCTGAGCGCTGCTGCGTGATAATGTCTCGCATCTCATTCGTGACTTCAGCAGAAAAGGATACAGCTTGTTGAAACTGTCAAGACGTTTGACTGCCAGCCAGGTAGCAAAAAAGGGTACAAGGGTTACAAGGGGTTGGCCTACAGCCCGAGAATCTGGCTGATTGGCTGCTGGTGAAACATTCTCATCCAGCATCAATAATTGAAACCAATTCTGGCAAAATTTTTGAAAATTTGTACCAGCCGGGTAGCAAGAAAGCCAGGTAGCCGAAAAGGATACAGCTTGTTGGATCAACTGTTTTTTTTAGAAAAGCGAACAAAAGTTAGAAAGTTGTACAAAAAAGTTGTGACTCTCCACACTATCCTTCTGGATGTTGGTGGGACCTGCTACACTGATCATACCTTAAACCAGTTTAAACAACTTGGACTGGACCATCAGCGGGACCATAGAAAAGAAAAGAAAAGACTATGCAAGCCATGTCCAGCTGCGTGCATTAAGGAAAGGTCCCCTAACTAGCAAGCTAGCTAGGGCCTCACTGAGAACGGGCCCATAAACTTAAAGTTGCTCAAAAACTCCATGCCCATTCGGTTCAGTATACCCACAAACTTGTTACCACTAGACGTGCTATGGAAAAAAGTAATGCTTCTCACAGCCAGGTTCTGGAGCCGCGTGCTTCCAGTAACCCTCCAGATCCCCATTAGCTTTTTCTTCTTTGTAGCTTTGTGGTGGAGGAGACTCACAGCTCTTCTGAGCCAATGTGTCTCCTTTTCCTTAATTGATGTAGGGAGAGCTTCCTCTGCCTACGTAGTTTTTCTTTTCTTTCATTCTTTCTTTCTTTTCTTTACAAAAAAAATGAAGAAAAAAAGGAAAGTAAAGGAAATAATTGCATAGCTGTACCTGCCTACAAGGGCACCTTAGCTGAAGCAAAAGGTGCCTGTAACCAAACCAAACCATTCTTGTGTACAAACGTCTATTGGAGAAGGATACAAGTCCTAATGCTGAGTTCAGAAGTGTCAATTTCTATGCAGAATCACAGATACTGTCACTCTCCATGAAACAAGCATGCAAAGTACTTGTACACTAGTGTTCCCACATGATGAAGAGAAGTAGAAAGAGCGTTACTCTGAAAATGGCATAACAGGCCATTTCAGATATGTTCATGATACCCTGGGGATCCAAATTGTTACGTGATATTTGAATTTCGGGACGGATTATGGGAAATTTTTTGATTTTGATTATTCGTGATTGGTTTGTAGCGTCTCAAATTGGTCGTGATGAGGTCGTGAGCCCTGTCCCCCCCCTCCCCCCGGAATCGTCTCAAATTGGTCACCCAACCCCCCAGGCGGACGTCCTGCTCTACGGATGGCTTTCACACCCACCACAGACCACCGCAGACCACCAGCATCCATTATTGCATGAGCACACACACAAGCACACACGCACCTGCATATATGCACTCACTGGCACACACCAGAATACAGGACGTGATGAGGTCAGCCACCCCCCCAGGCGGACATCCTGGTCAGCCGTCCTGCTCTACGGAAGGCTCCCATACCACACCCACCACAGACCACCACAGACCACCAGCATGCATTAATGCATGAGCATACACACAAGCACACATGCACCTGCATATGCACTCACACTCACACACACATGCACGCACGCACGTGCACACACAAACATACACACAAGCGCGTTCAAACAAACACACGCACGTGCAAGCACAAACGTACAAACGCTGCAGCTGCTTTTGCTGCAGCTCCAGGCGCTCCTGGCGCTGCTGCAGCTGAGACTGTTGCAGCTGTACCTGCTGCTTATGATGCTTGAGGGGAGGGGGCTTGGAGGGGCTGGGTTTAGCAAGTGTTTGGGATGCCTGCATTGCTTGCTTGCATGGAGAGCAGATGGGCAACCTCCACCGGCTCCACCTCCTCCCGAAACCTCATGGAATCCATCCTTGTACTTTAAGGAAGAAGCATGGCGAGTTTCAAGGCATCTGGTGCTCGTTTCGAAGAAGAAGAGTTTTCGTGATGCCCCGCGGGGAAAATTTTTGGTGCTCCATATTATTCGTGATGGCTTTGGGTGAAAAATGCTGCTGATACTAATTATAGGCAGTTTTCGGGATAGGGCTTCGTGATTTGGATCACGTAACATTTTGGATCACCAGGGTACTTAACAATATTGTTATAATAACAACAAAACTTGCAACTCAGTCACAGCAATTCGAGCCGCTCGCTGACACGAACTTGGCTAATCCTAGGACACCAATCTGGTTATTGAAGTTCCGAAGTGTCTAAGACGCGATGCACTGCTTGGGGGTGCAGAACTAAAAAGCAAGTGCTGGGACTGAGTGCGCAGTTCTGTCAAATCCTAAGATGGACAATCAAGGTTAGTGTGCTCTTCGTCTTGAACTAGTTCTCAGTACAGTACTGGCACTCAGGAAATTCATTTTTGTAGAAGTGCATTTCGAACAGTTCGAAGTCACTTCTGTGTTCGAAGTGGAGCCCTTACTTCGAATGTTAGAAGTGGAGATCGAATGGCACTCTACATCGAAGTCACTTCGAACAGAAGTCACTTCTGCAGTTCGAAGTCACTTCTAATGTTCGAAATTGGACTTCTA
>OU611751.1:11027502-11085002 GCA_914767535.2 Dunaliella primolecta
AGAGGTAACAAAGGGTTTTTGTGTTGTTTCCTTTCATCCCACCACCCTGGTACAGGGCTCAGTGGTACGCCAAATTGTGTGTGGTATGTCCTCATGATTCTACTGGAAGCATGAGCCTTTTGTGGAGTAGATTGTCCAGACGTCTCCAAGCATGGATGATTTGCTCACAAAGAACACCCTCCAGGTCGCTCATATTAGTCCTGGCTCTGGTGCGTGAGTGGAAGATGGGGAATGAACTGCCTGGGTAAAGGAGTTGGATAGTGGGAGTAGAGGACCAGGGAACAAGGAACTTCCTTGAAGCACACTTACGCCAAAGAGAAAGGAGAGGAGTGGGTTATATAGATGTACTGCCTACGCCAAAGAGAGCAGACATGGGGGTGCGTGCATTTGAAAACAGCATGCTGCTCATCCTGCACATCATCTTGCGCATCGCGAAGGCCACAGGTAGGAGAAACGGTGTCATACCATGTACCTCGACTTTGAGAGTATGAAGACGAAATCAAACCACACTGCGCATGATGTGTACGGGCAGATTCAGGTATTTGAGTAGCCTTTATGGGGATTATGTCACGTGAGCATTTATGGTTAAGAGAGAGGGCGATACACAATGTCTCGGCCCTGAATATCCTCTTTTCCTTCATTGGTGTGGGGAGTTTTTTCACTGCCTGCGTAGTTTTCCTTTTCTTTTCTAAGAGAGCATAGAAAGAAGGAAAACTTATGTAGGCAGTGAAAATTCCCTATACTAATTAAGGAAAAGGGGCCACCTTGGTTCGAAAACCGTATGACCCCCCCGTCATATTCAGACTGAGAGAAGCAAGGCAGGCAGAGAATGAAGACAGGTCCAGCAACGAGAAAGGAAGAGGGCAAGATGAAAGCTGAAAGACAGGAGATCCAGACCTTCAAGGAACGGGACAGGAGTTCCAGACCTTGTTGTTGAACTTGAAGGTGAAGTTCAACAGCAAGTAGAGTTAAGCACACCTGTGATGATAGCTCTCGTGGAGGATCTGAGGAAAATTGTCTCCAATATGCTAAGTGCCAAGACCTGAGATCCACAAGCTGATTCAAGTCCAGAGGGTTAGCTGGACGTATTCCCTGGATGTATGCCATCCATAGTATAAAATAGATGTGAAGTTCAGCAGGAAAGATTGGAACAGAGGTGAATATCAGCATGGAGAAACGTTGTGGAAGAGGGCTGTTGCAATGGATGAGAGAATTTTGAAGACGTACTGTGGCTATGAACGAATTGAACTGAATAGGATCTATCCCACACTTATATAACACATGACTAATACATATACATGGAGTTGGTTTCCTTCAAGAACGGTAAATTACTCCCAAAAATTTCAAAAATATTTGAATGCAGTTGTTCATCTCATGGCCAAGACAATTTTCACCATTCTCGATTGTTGTATGCTATCCTTGCACAGGGGCCATGCTGATCTTCTCTGTACCGTCAAAAACCTGCCTGCGTTAGGCAACCCTACCTTAATGCTTATCACTTATTACCAGAGCTTGCTACCTCATGTAAACAAAAGCATGAGCAATGCCTTTTGGAACATGCCCGGTTTCTCAATTTAATGAAACGCACTGTCTTCCAATACCGCACAGGCACCCTATACAATCAGAAACATGCAGTCCGATATAAAAGATCCACTAGCCTGACATGCCCCCTACCTGATTGCCATCACATGGATAGCGCTCTCCACATCCTATCTGGCTGCCAATGCCCCGTCATGCGTAACATGGTAACTGAGCGTCACAATATTGCTTGCAGGATGATTTTGAAACTGGTCAGTGAAGGCTCTTATGGGGCCAATCTTGTGCAGTTGGATGCGGGCAACACAAACCGTTTGGCCCAGCACGACCTGCAAGTCCCTGAGCAAGTCTCTAATCGTGCTGTACCTTCCAACCTCTTCAAACCCACGACTTCAATTCAAACCAGACGCAACTCCAGCCGCCCTAATGGAGTCTTGGTCACTCCTCACCCAACTAACCCAAACAGACCACCCACTCCACCCTCAAACTGGGTACTGCGCAGTATGGGGAGCAGCACAATTCCAGCCCACCATATCCATCTGATAGAAATCAAATACTGTGAAGATACGAGGCCTGGTGCCCAGCTAGAAGCCTCACAGCAACAACACAGCGAACTGTGCAAACAACTCCAAGGTGCAGAGATTACTATCCACCCAATCCTCCTGGGTGTGGGTGGAACCATTTACACTGCCCATACCCTTGATCAATTCAGAAAATTAGGGATGGACTCACAGAGATCTGAAACACTTGCAAGAAAACTCCATGCCCATTCTGTACATTTTGCGCACAAACTTACCTCTACCAGACGTGCCATTGAAAATAAAAACACTCATCATAACACTGGTGCCCTGGAGCAGCGTGCTGCCAGAAGCCCACCCGATCCACATTAACTCCCCTCTCATCTTCTGGTGAGGGAGACTCACAGCTCTTTGAGCCAATGTGTCTCTCTTTCCTTACTTGATGTAGGGAGAGTTTTCTCTGCCTACGTAGCTTTTTCTTTTTTCTCTTTCTTATCAGCGACATGTTTTGATGTACATATTCTTTACCTTTGTACATATGTGATAGATGGATACATGTTTTGATGTACATATTCTTTAGCTTTGTACACATGTGATAGATGGCCAATTGGGCTCTTTCGAGCCAATATGTCCCCTCTCCGTCCCTGAGGCTCAGCCAGTAGATAGAGCTCACAATCAGGACCACAGCGCACCCGGGGGCACGGCAAACGGTGTTCTGTGCGCGGAGAAATGCGGGACCAAAGGGAGTGCCAAACTTGGCTTGAAAACCGGGTTTTTAAGGCTTCCTGTTCCCCCAATACTGCACTAACGAGTCTGAGTATTTGATGAGCTTTAAGTTTTGATTATAGGAATCCAACGCACCAAAAATCTCAGCAAATGGTGGCCTGTGGGTTGAAATATGATTTTCTGGCCTATACTTTAAATGTTATAGATGCTAACAGCAAGCTGTCTTTCTAGCTCTCCATTTTCCTGCACTGCAATCAGTTGAGTGTATCTTCTGGCTAACAAGAAATCCCATGCCCAACGACATGGAGCTTGTATTGAATTCGAGATTTAACATCTGTTATCTGCATTAGTTTTTGTCATGCCTCCCACCTACGGGAGCAGCTGTTGCTCGCTCGTCCCGTGGGAATTGAGTCCCCCTGGGTAGGCATTCGTTTACCCTTCCTGGACAGTAGGGAAACAGCGATGGGGAACTGCCTCAGCGCAAAAGGCGGCAGCGCGCAGCAGGATGCAAGCAGCAAGCAGGTAATTGGACGGTTCTTCCTGCGGGCGGTGTCAAGGCATGTTTATGCGTTGACACAGTCCTGCTGCACCTGCACTCCTGCACCTGCACTCCTTTCCTACTCCTATGCAAACACGTGCATAAAAGGAATTTTCCCTGATACCCGATATTTTGTGTTTACCACTTGCCTTATCAGCAGGAGAGCCAAGTTAGACAGGGCAGGCAGCACCGTGCACGCAAAGAGGAGGCCCCGGGGTACAAACAGAAGGCTGAGGCCCGGAATCTAGAGGCGCGCGAGGAAAACAGTGCACTCAGTCATCAAACCCTTGAAACAACACCTTCCAAGCACAGCCTTGCGCATGATGACTCTGCAAAGGACCTCTCTGGCCGCTGCGAGGACAACGCCAAGGACAGCGCCTCTGACTGGGCTTTGCTGGCCAGCAAACAGTGCCTGGCCTGCACACAGGTGATTGTTAGTTGTTCTTCTGAACTGGTAAACGGGATTAAAGACAAGGCAAGAACTTGTGCAGTTTCTCTCTACGACAGATTGTGGTATGGTCATGCCATGTAGAGCGGACCGCCTCTAATCAGAACTGCGAAATCATTCTGCATTGGGCTCTCATTGATAAAGAGGTATTAGCAGCGCCCTCAGGCTTCTTCCTTCTTGCAGCTGTAAACATGTACTGTGTGCTTGAACATGACACAATTTGCTCACCCATCCCCTGTGTTTCCCCTCCCGTGCGTGCACAGGGTGGTGTGCATGACTCTTTGGCCTTAGGGCCTCCTGTGTGCGCCAACGAGGCTGGCCGCATAGAGACTTTTACGGCACTTGGCCTGGATAAAGTCGTGAAGCCCTGCCCAGAGCTGGATTTTGTGCTGCAAGCAGTGTGCCGGGCGTTCAGCGCACCATATGCTTCACTCTCCCTCTACTACAACAAGACTTGCTGGCTGGCCAACACGGTGAGGGGGTTTGTCTGTGTTTCTCATAAGTAAGAAGGAGCTGCATATAGCGCTATACGTCACAATTTCCGGCACTACATAGTGTTACATAGCATCATATTATAATAGCACTATTTACCAATGCCGCTCCCTACAGATCGGCATATAGCGTTATATGAGAGTCTTCTATAGCGCTATATAGCGCAATGCGCTATAGGCCAACGCCGATCCCTACTCATAAGGCTTTGGTGTGTGTATCAAATTGGCTACACAGGGACTTCTTGCCAAAAAAAGTGTAGCAAGGCCAACAGGTTTTTGACGCAGCCAAAATTTTGGCAGGTATGCTTTCATGTTTACAAGTAATACCTTCAAGTAAACAAACAGATTTTCACTCTTGGCGCCCTCAGAATTGGACGCTCTTCCAATTCCCCCTCGTGTCTCTAGCTCTCCCCTTTGATCAGTCGGACAGGTCAAGCTGCCAACCAAAATAAAAAACACCACTGTCCATTGTCCATGCCCAGAACCTTGAACTAAGTTGTCATCACTGATATCAAAGATGGTGATGGGGTGCTGCTTCTGCTGCTGCTGATCGCCCAATGGCCCCAGAGTGCCGCTGCTTTGCAGCCAACCACTTTGTCCTCTTCAATTGCTCAAACTTCCACATGCGCTGGGCAGCAAGGGTGAGGCAAGCATTGAGGTGCTGCTCTTCCAAGTAGTTGCGCCTGTCATCCTTAATAAAGGCAATATTGCTGAAGAGCCGCTCCTCCTCCACTGAGCCGGGCACCTGCACGCTGACAATGCCTGACAGAACTACGCATTGACTGAGCTTGCTGCAAAGTTCCACAAAACTGGAAATGCTGGTACTGTTACAGCTCTGATGTAGACTTGCTGGTGCTTGCCGCTGTCTGGGTCAAGATGCAGTAGGCATCGTCTGCTTCCTCATGCAGCTTGGTGGCGTTCAGTGGGGCTGGGAGCTGTGGCAGAGAAGAGAGGACAAGAGACATGCTGGCTTCATACACTTTCCCTTCATCCACAAAGTACTGCCTCTCCAGCTCAGGATCCTGTTCATGTCACCCTGCTTGCGTCCCCCTGGATGCCTTGGCCCCTCCTGCCTGCCGGTTTCTTGACCCACCAGCCTGCCCACCAGCCTCTCCTACTGCTGCTGTCTCCTGCTGCTGCCCCCCCTCTGCGCTTGCAGGCACCGCCGCTGTGCTGGCATGGAAAGCTAGGGGTTGTGCTGGTGCTTGTGCTGCTACTGCTGCTGCTGCTGGTGGTGGAGGGGACGGGGCAGGGGAAGGGCATTTGCCCAAAGCACTCCCAAACTCCCTTGATTAACTCATTAACTCATTAAAAACATGTAGTAATTTTTGGCTACATGGGGAACTCCCCAGCAAATTTCCGAAACGCCCTGCCAGGCGTCCCTTGTCACACTGTGTAACACCGTTTGTGGTGCAAAAGGGCGATGCATCGTGCTTATGATAAATACTGGGGTTGGTATCTCCAGGGATCATATTCTCAGCTATGAACTGTTGTGTTGCAAGCATGAGCTGTTGACATAACTGCAAGGCTAGCTAAAACTACATCTGAATTGGGCAAGCCTGCTTCCAGTTTTTTGGAGTTCCGGCACCTGCTTTCATGCTCATTGGCCCATGCAGCTGGTTCTGCTTGTAGCAGTTGCTTACAGTAAGTACGACAGCTTCCTTGCTCTGCTTGCAGGTTGGGTTTCCTAACGGCGGGATTGCGTGGAATTTGAGCGGCTGCCCTTGGGCCCTAATGGTGCAGACGCCCCAAACAATTGTAAGTGTTGCTCAACCTGATGGCCTGCTTGCTCTTGCCTATATTCGTGTGCACCCAGGGTATTAGATGCAAGGAAGACAAGAAGGCCTGCTTTTCAACCCCACCGTTTGCTTGTTGCTCTGGAGACCAGCGAGCTGCCGGTTTCAGAAAACAAGCCAGCCAAATTTTGGGACAGGGCTCTTACCTGTGTCAGCTTTGTTGTGAGCTTGCTTGCCATACAAATCAAGCTAGAAAGCCTATGATGCCCAAGTGTGATGTTGTGTGGTTGAGGCTTGAGAGTGTGTTTCACCTCCATCAAGGTTGCATGTCGCAAGCAGAGCTGCAGCAGCCTCTTTATAACAGCCTGCATTGGCACTGTCCTCTTCAGGCATGTGGGGACTTGCGGGAGGACGCCCGATTTGCTGACCAGCCTTGGACCCACAGTGGGCTGCGCACCTACTGCTCCGCGCCTCTGCTTGCATCCAACGGCGAGCGCTTAGGATCCTGCTGCTTCTTAGACTACCTGCCAAGGAAGTGAGTGGTGCCAGCAGGGTGTTTTGGATGCTCGCAAGTCAGACAGTGGTTCTGGCTCACGAGTTGCCTCATCTCATTTATTTTTGGACAGGGAAATGCCTGTCCTTGTCTTTTTGATCCAGCTGAGGGCTGTTGCAGGGCTGCAAATGTGAGGAACATGGTGCAAGAAGGGGAGTGAGGCACCGAAGCAAGACCGGACGAATCCTGGCTGCTCTGGTGTGCACAGCTTGGCGCTTGCCTGTGCTGCTTCAATTCGTTCTGCTCATATGCTTGCGCAACATTCATTCCTGCTTTTGCTGCGTGGGCAGGGTGGATGCCGGTATGTGCCGCCTACTGAACAATTTTGGGGAGATAGCGGTGCGCGTGCTGGAGCGCCACATCGGCCTGGCAGTGCGTTTGGCGGAGGCCAGGCAGGTGTCGAGGCTGCTGTCCAATGAAACTGCCTATTTTTCACGGTCGTCAGAGGGCATGAAAGCGCTGGACAGCTGCCACGTGGAGGATGAGCAGCAGCAGCAGCAGCAGCAGCAGGTAGTGGTCAAGGGTAGGGAGGGCAGCAGCTCGGATGAGGCAGGAGCTGCGCTAGTGATGAAGGAGGGTGGGTGGATGCAGCAGCTGCAGGGAGCGGGGCCTGGGGCAGAAGCGGCCGCAGTGGCGGCTGCATGCCAGAGCTACGGTGCGTGGTGGGGGGATGATGCAAGCTCTGCGGCAGCTGCTTCGGCTGCGGCAGCTGCTGCAGTGGCAAAAGCTGAAGGGAAAGTGGGACTGGGAAAAGAGAAGATTGGGGCGCTCCAGCGGGCCCGCAATCCCCAGCTGCAGCTGTGCAATGTGTTTCAGAGGGAGCTGCGCAACACGGCGCGCATGGCAGATGCATGCGTGCTGCTGGTGGACACCGGCCACCCCGACTGGCCTGTGATTTATGCCGACGAGACGTGGAAAGAGTGGGCAGGTGGGCGTGCTGGATGGAAGTGTGATTCGTGTGTGAAATCATCAAGTATGCAGGCAATGCCTCTATGAAAGGTTCATCCTGCATGGCGCTGAGCTCTTAAGGCTGCTTACGTGTTTCTTACTTGTGACTCTCTTTGTCATAAAGCAGGGCTAGTAGCAGAGTGAGGAGCTGCTTCCTCAGCATACTTATGGGGCACACCTGCGATAGCACAGACTCTGTCCGGCAGCTTATGTTTTGGCTGTTATGCTGGTGCTCATGATTGGTGATCAGCATTGGCGATGGCTACCTATCAGGCCTGCCATGTGCCAATTGCCTGAGAAGTCAGATTGGCTGCTCTCACTACCTGATGAGCCTCCATCCAGGAATCCTTGGCTCTCGACAGCTTGTGGGGACATCTATCCCAGGCTAAACGCCCTGTTTGATGTGGAGCATGTTTCCTGCAGCATGCCTGCTTGCGCATCCATACCTTGAGCCATGCTACCGTCTCCATGAAATTTCGCCACAGGTTACAGCCGGGATGCCATCCTGGGACGGGGTTTGTTTGAGCTCCTGCAGCCTGCAGCACCCAGTGTGGCCCCCTGCCGGCGTGAGCAGCTGCAAGCAGAGGCGCAGGCAGGAGAGCGATTTGTGCTGCATGGCCAGGTGAGCTGGTGTGGTGTGGGTGTTGGTGAGGGATTTGGAGTGCTGTGGACAAGAATCCTCGGTTTCCGCTAGTGTGCTGCACTTTTCAAGGGAACGGCAGACAAGTTATGGATTGCTTGGGCTGCAGGTATACTGAAGAGCACCATGGCCTGAGGTCCTCAGGTCTTGACAGAGCAGGCCAGTGCAGGAGACCAGGTGTTACCCCATGTGGCCAACAGATTTCGCGCACAGATAGTCGAGGGGGTGCTGCTGGCGCCTTTCGTCGCAGACTTTGTAGCTGAGCTTCAAAGGCCCGTGACAACACATTTTGCCCCACCCCACCTCATTTTACCTCAAGTGGCTCGTATGCCGTTGCATGCCTGTGCAGGTAGCTGTGCCCCAGGGCAAGAGTGCAGCTGACCTGGTGCGTGCCATGAGCACGGCAGGCAGTGTTGTTAGCTTGCCTACCCTGCACACCAATGTGCCCGGAGCCAGCTCCACGCAGATGGGGCAAGAGAATGTGTCGGAGTGTGTGCTGCAGAGTGTCGAGAGTAACGTGGTGCTCGGCCAGCCTAAGCGGGGGCGCTCCAGCAACTTGGACAGCCTGGGCACCAATGCAACTGTGCTTCAGAGGGGGTTGAGCTTGATGAGCCACAAGGAAGACAGCTCAACTTCCGATGAGGGGTTCCGCCAGCGACTGCCGCAGCAGGAGCACGAGCGCCAGTCGTTAGACCTCAGCAGCGCAGCAGCAACCAGTTCCTTACACCGCCCTAGCCGCTTCCTCGCCAACAGCATCGATGGGGTGCCTGACGCGCCCTTCCCGGCCGCCTCCCCAAGCTGCCAAAAGGAGCAGCAGAAGAGCTCGGACTTTCTGCTGGGGACGCACTCAAGCATCAAGTAAGTTCAGCCCCAAATGGCGGATTGCTGCTTGGCAGCTCACTCGCTGCCGCTGCCGCTGCCGCCGCTGCTGCTGCTGCTGCTGGGAGGATCTGATCTGCCATGATCGAACAAGTGCGTGCTTTGCTTGTTAGCGTAGAGTGCAAAGGCTGTGCGTAAGCACCAGGCCAAAGCCTCGCCTCTGCTTGCACAACTTGGTACACTGTTTGGTGGGCTGTTGTTGTCTGTCTCGCTTTTGACTGGCTTGCCTCCTATGCCTTAACTCCCACACACCTCACATGTTTTTTGTGCTCTTGCTTGCCTCACGCTGCCAAGCAGTGCTGAGGCATCCTTACACCTGCGCCTCTCACCTTTGCGTGACGGCAGGTCAGAGCAACCCCCCGGCGCCTGCTTGTGGAATGCCAGCCACAGCGCAGATACCCTCACGCCAGCGCCCGTCAACTTGGCGAGCAACCCCAAAAGCACTGGCTCTGCTGCAAGGGCAGACAAGGCAGACAAGCCCGGCCGCAGCCGTGTGTTTGACCTCAGCTTCCGCCCGGCTGCACTGGATGGTGAGCACTGCACATGCGCAAGCACTGGACCAGTGATTCACTTGTCGCTGTTGCAAGGGAGAGGGGGGGGGGGAAGGGGCCCATACGCGCAGGGTCATGCAAAATGCCAGTGGTGTACGGTGTTATTGCAGAGGTGCGCTGTTTGATGTCACCAAAGTGCATGTTTGGCTCAAGAAGGGCTGCATGAGGTCCGTCTCCCAAGGACAGCCTCTCTTGCAGCTGCAAGCTGTACCTCTGTTGTTACAGACTGCACGCGTTTGTGCTCTGCCTCGTGCATGTCATGCTTACAGTGCTGGACTGCGACGCTCTGCCCCCATGGGAGTGCCCTCATTCATATGCCCAAAGCTGCTGTTGCTCTTGCAGCTGCCAGTTCCTGCACCACTGTTGTACAGCCAGCGTGAACACACGCAAGTGCTTCCCCTCGCGCATGTGACGCTCGCAGTGCTGGACTGCGATGCACTGCCCCTGGCCGTGCCCTCATTCGTGCCCATGGAGACGTCCGGGCGCATGCTGTCCCTGTACATGGTGCGGCTCCACAAGCGCGGGGAGGAAGTGGTGCAGCCGGCAAACAAGCCGTTCGAGCCGTCGGCCAAGGTGCGTGCGCATACAGGGTGTGCACTTACGGTTTCGTGCGCATGATTGGGTGCCCACTGCTGCTACAGGTGTTTTTATACATGGCTGGGTGAGGCTAAAAAAGGTAGAGGGGGTTGGGGGGAAGAGTGCTCGTGTCATAGCTATTTTTTAGGCTTCCTTGGAGGATGCGTGCTAATCAGGGATGGCCCAGAGCAACACGCTCATTGGCTGCTTAACTCCTCGACCGCAGGTCACCCGGGTTGGCCAGGCCAACCCCTCCCTCTTGGCCCCGCGCTTCTTCCCAGGCATGCGTGTGCAGCAGGTGCTGGGGGCAGGGGGCTACGGCACAGCTTACCAGGGCCAATGGCACGACGCCAAGGTCGTGCTCAAAGTGCAGGACTACATGCTGAGCAGCCCAAAGTGAGTCCCGAGGGGTGCTTGCAGGAAGTCCGCTCAGAAAGGCCTTGTTTGCTGGTGTGTGCATCACAGACATGCACACTGGAGTACCAAGTGTTCAGTGGCCATGCATGTTGCACAGCTGCCGCTCTCATGTACCAGTGTATCTGCACGACACACGTGTGCTTGTGTGTATGCATGGACGAGCGGGTGCTGCAAAGCCCCTGAACGCCACCTGATGACCCCAGCAGCACAAAGTGGCAAGCCGGGCCATTCACTGCAGTGCCTCAGCCTGAATGGTCTGAGTAACAGAGCTGCTATTGGCATGTGGCGCTAGGAGCTTATATTTTGATTTTAGTCTGCAATGGCACTTATTCCCGTGCATGCAAACGCAGCCCGGCTTTCATGCATGGTAGGAGCTGCTGGCAGTACACACACCAATACCTGCAGCATGAATGAATTTTGCAGCACTCACGTGTGAATGTACAGCTTTTCGTTGCGTGTGCTTTGTTAAATACGTGCGCACGATGTCTGTAAAGCAGTCAACTGCATGTTTGCGTGTGTGTGCACTTGCATGTGCGACCGCTTGCATAGTTCTACGTGTACAGCATGTTGATTGCATGCTTGTATGTGTGCGTGCTTGTGCACAGGGAGCTGGTGGAGGCCCAGTTGGAGGTGATCCTAGGTCAGCTGCTGAACCATCCCAACCTGGTGCACACACTGGCGCACGCCACTGTAGAGCTGCCGCCTGACAGCCTTGTCTCCTTTTCCCAGGCCAAGCAGGCGTCGCAGAAGCAGGTGAGGCATTGTTGGCAATGTTGGCAACTTTCCCTGAGTGTTTCAAGTCTTGTCCACTCCAGGTGCCTTTCTGTTTCGCCTACAGCACAGGTTGCTGCTGTCGCTCTGCTTGTGTGCTGTTCATGCTCCAAACAATGCTTTGTTGCTTCAGGGCCCGCACCTTTTTACCTCATATTGCCAACACCTGGCATACCGGTCGGCTCCAGGCCATCTTCTCATTGCCCTGCTCTGTATGCCCCTCACTTGACCTTGCTTATAAACCTTGTTTTTGGGTTGTGCCTCTACCGTACTCGGTTAGCTGTACTAATTTAGATGGAACAGGCCTGTTAATATGTTCTGGATCGTGTTTTTCTGACTTGGGGGCCATTTGTACGTTGGAATTGGATGGTTTGTTTCGGCTGTTAGCTCGAAATTTGGCGTCCTGGTCAGATACAGCCCTAACACACCAGTGTTCAATTTACAATCAATAGGACAATGCAAGAGGATGTGCCCCCATATAGTGCCCTCTGATATTCCTGCACACGCACACACACACACACCCTGCTGCTGCTGCCCTCCTCCCTGTGCTGCTGCTGCTGCTGCTCAAGCTCTGGTCTCCAAGTCCTCTGAGCTCGGATGCTGCTCCTGCTCCTGCTCCCCTGCCTGCTGCTCCTTTTTTCCTGGACGGAGCGCACATAGCGCACAATGTCCAGCCATGCTGTGAGGTTTGCTCTGTTGCTGCAGTCTCTGATGCTCCCTTCCACGCTCGCTGTCCAGGAACTCATCTCTTGCCCTTTGTCTGAATCTGGATCTATCTACACTGAGGTCTGTTGTTGAGAGGGCCGTCAGGCTGGGCTTTAAGGAACCCCCCAAAGCCTGTCTCACCCTTTTGGAACTACTCTGCATGATGTGATGCTTTTCCTTTTTAATTAAGATAGACAAGGGTATTTGCGCCATTATTACACTTGAGCCTGCAGCTGCAAGCCCATGCAAGCAGCGCGCAGCCCAGCAGGATCAAGTAATGGCAATTCACCCGTCAAATTGCTATTGTCTTTCCCTGAGACCATGGTTGTATAATTTTACCAAATTGAACTGTGCATTAAGCCGTTAAAAAGGTCTGAATCCTTTGAGAGGTGCATAGCACAACCCTGCTTTTTTTACTTGTCAAATTGGAGATTACAAACACTGCAGTGACACACACACACACATGTCTGCAGCGCGCATTTAAGGCGCGCGCCACGCACAACAGGCGCAGCTCGCTCAACTCCCCCGCCGTCCCCTGCCGCCTCAGCTTCCGAGGCCCCCGGCCCCCCTCACAACAGGACACACAGACACCCAACGACACCGCCATGACTGCTGCACGACGGGGCACGCTGGCAAGGAGCAGCGCAGGGAGCTCAAACAAAGCTGTGTCTCATAAGGGAGCGCCATCATCAGCCACACCATCAGCATCAGTGCCAGTAAATTCAGCGGAGCACAGATTAGGGGGGTCCAGTACAGGATCGGGGGCCCATGCAGAGGCAAATGGCCTTTGTGAGGTAGGAATCAAGAAGGGGGAAGGTGACAGTGGCGGGGAGCCGCAGAGCCCATTTGGCACACTGGCAGATGACATGCTGCATGGGGAGGGGCAGGCAGGGGATGAGGTGGAGGGAAGCATCAAGCAGCGGGAGACCGAAATGGGGGGGCAGCTGTGTGATGAGCTGGATGAGGACGAAGAGCTGCTCAATGACGACCCCGCGTACTGGTTCAGGTACGAGTTAGAGAGGGGGGGCAGGGATCTTATAGTGCAGGCAGAGAAGTGGATTTAAATGGTCAGGTAGCTCCTTGTGTAGGTGTGTGGCTCAAGCATGAGTGGTTAAGGTTGTTCAGGCATGGAGGCCTGCAAGGGGAAAGAAGGGGTGGGTGGATGCAGGATTTTGGCCGTCAGGAGGAGGATGCAAGCTGCAGGGGGTTGAGGGGCGGGGCATGGACGTCCAGCCATCCATGGCAATGCTTTCCCCCTTAGGTAGGGTGGGTGATGTGTAAGTAGGTTCATTTTGCCTTCTGGATGTCTTGCTGCATGCCCTCATCTAGACTTGTCCTCACACTTTGTTCCACAGTGCAACAAGCGTAGATCCGCACTTGTTTTGCTGCTGCCTTTGCTCTGCGCGTCTTTTTAAGTAGCAGTCAGGTGCAAAGTGCTCCTCATGAATGCAAGCGAAGTGATGATTGCCCGCTCATCAGAGCGCAACTGGAAGTTGTTCATGTGCTCACCATAGAGGTAGCAGCTGATGATGGACGGACAGATGAGCTTTTTGTGGATTGCCAAAGTTCATGGACCGCAAGGTCTTTTCATCCACCTGGTTGCACCGCACCATGTCCCCATTCTTGGACCATGTCTGCACATGCACGCGCGCGCAAACACACACACACACACACACACACACACACTGGCACTGACACTGCCCACAGCAATGCTGATGCGCGCGTGCACCGCCTGCCCGCTATGCTCACCTCCCTGGGCCACTCCCTCAACCTGGACCTGTCTACCCTCCTTGACAATGTCTTTACCTCCATCACTTCCCTTTCCCGCCACTCCTTCACTGTTGGCAACACCGCGCAAGCTCCCGCCGTCGTGCCCCCCAGCCTCCCTACCGTGCCCAGCGAAGAAAGCAACATTGCCTCACACCAAGGTTCTAACACAGGGCGACTTAGTGGCGCATCTTACGCGACTGCGACCAGTCCCCACCCTAGCCAGACAAGGGGGAATGCGGTATCAGCACCCAGCGGGGAGGGTGGTTGGTCAGGGGGCGGCAGCAGCTGCACAGCCAGCAGCTCACTGCTGAACCGCAAAACAGGCAGGCCGTCCGCATCGAGCGAGGTGCAGACGATGGGAGACGAGGCGGAGGAGAAGCAGGGCAGTGGCGGCAGGGGTGCTGCTGTTGTCTCAGATAAGCCCGCGCCGTTCAGTGCTGTGCGGGCATTGAGTGGGGTGAGGGGAGGTGGAGGGCACAGGAACACCAACCAGGTTAGCTCCGGAGGAAGCCAGCAGAAGTTAGACACACAGCAGGGGCTCTCGCCAAGCTGCGCGGCAGCAGCAAGCGCTGTCGAAGATTCAAGTGGAGGCAGCAGTGTCCAAGGGGGCCAGAAGATGGTGCAAGGCGATGGCAACAGCATTGAGGGCTCCATGGGTGCCAAGGTGGAGCAGCTGCTGGCAGAGGCAGAGGCGCGTGCACAGAAGCAAAGGAACCAGGCACTGTCATTCCCGATGTGTGTGCGCACGCTGACCATGATGGAGCTGTGCGACGGCGGCTCGCTGCTGGTGAGAATGGGGGGGGCAGTGTCTGGTGTGTGGGTAGCTTTGTGGGGGGGGATGAATGGGTGTGTGGGTGATGGTATGTGTGTCAAAAAGAATGAGTGCAACAAACAACCAGAATGCAGTAGTTTTCCTTTATTTTACAAGGAGTGATGAGTTGCTAGAGGTGCTCCTTCTCTTCTTTGTGTTGTTATTAGGGTGAGGGGATTTTCTGGGGCGCAGTATGCTATTAACTAGTCCGGATATACTGCGTAAACTATATTACAAAATTTGATCGTTCCGTATCCCTATTGAGCATAGAACCACGAGAATTGTAGTGAACTCTCACCCTCAGTATCGAGTATGAAACGCTGCACAAAAAGGCAAACAGCCCGCAACCTACACCTGTTACACTCCGTAGATTGGAGCTGGGAAACACACGCAGTGAGTTTCATGAAGGGTGTTGCATCCCGATTACTATTTGAGAATGAACAAGTCTGCATGCCAGTGGTCGTCATGCCAGTGCTGAAATGAAGGCAACCTCAAACCAAGATATGTCTGTTGCTGCACACGCTTCCCGAAGGAAACTAGAATTCCATATCCAGCAGCGCATGGCAACAACTGCTTTTTCCAATTGCTCTGCAGAGGTACTACATATGCCCTGCCCATGTCCCATGCATTGTGGCATTCCATACTCTTGTCCATGTTCTTGCCTCTCTCCCCATCAATCACTTATCCTCATCCTCATCATCGCCACTGTCTCCCTGGCATTGCTCCCTCAAAGATTTCTGCAACCCCCCCCCCCTCCCCCTTTTTGAGACCACCCCTTGGCTGTCCTCAGCATCGCTGCTGCCAGAAGTCGTTGGCTCTTTTCCCTCCTGCTTTGCTGCTGCTGCTGCTGCTGCTGCTCTATGGAGTGAGGAGGGGGATCGGAAAAGTTGCACATGCCCACTGTCCATGCCCTTCAGTCCTGGAGCGCCTCTTTCCTTATGACCTTTGAATTCCCTCATAAACAAACATGATCCATTTTCATGTATCCGAACTTGTCAGGGCTCCTGGATTTGTTGTGTAAATGTGTGCCTGTACTCATTTTGCGCTCCTTAAACGCCCTTTTTCAAGGTGTGATACATACATGTATATTTCTGTGTGTGTACTTATATATTTTTATATACCGTGCAGAACTTGTGTTACCGCGCAAAAATAATGTCCCTGCGTGGTGACTGCGTGATTGTTAAATGAATATTTTTCTTGAGGGTGCGCGTCTGTGAAAATTAACAATCGGGTGGCTTTGGGCAAAAGTCAACGCCCCTGCAGCCCTTCACCCCCCCGCAGCAGCTTTCCCCATTGGCATGAAAACAGTGGCATGGAGCAGTGGCACCAAGCACCATGAAAGCAAGGAGTAGCATGGAGTAGCAGCATGGAGCAGCAAAGAGCACTGCAGCAGCACCCCCCCCCCCCGCACAGCTAGCACGCAGCATTTCTAGAAGCAGCATGGAGGAAAGCAGTGGGCAGCAGCAGGGAAGGCAGCAGTGATGAAAGGCAGCAGTGGTGACGAGGGGGACAGGCAGGACTCTTTTGCGGATGGGCAGGAATGGAGGGGGTTCCCACACAACTGTATGCGACCAATTTGTTCGTGGCCTTCACTAAAGGCTTCAGAGGATCTTGCAAATGATGAAATTCACTATAGGCTTCAGAGGATCTTACAAATGATGAAATTGCAAAATGGGGCAGAATCCCCTGCATGGTTGATGCGCAATTGTGGAAAATATTGATTGTGAGGGTGCACGGTTGGTGCGTGCTTGCATAAAATATTCATTTTTGGGGGGGTGCGGGGTGAGTACATCCCTCTACGGTATTATATGTTCTGTGTATGTATGTACGTATTTCATCTTTTGTGCAAAATTTCTTCAGTCCATGTGCTATTTTTTCATTGTTGATGTTATCTACACAGCAAGGTTTCCTTCTCTGCATTGTTGACCTAGCATGCTGGGCCAGCCAAGGAAGGAGGTCATGTGGTGGCCTGAATACGAACCTAGTAGCTGCTCCTTGGCTCCATGTGGCCTCTCCTCTGCACCAGTGCTGAGCCCCAGCATCATGCATGGCAAAATAGGTTACCTGTACTGCCCCCTAATTCTGGTCACCTATCACCTCATGCCTGCCCTTGTGCCTGTGATGCGTGCAGGACAAACATGAGGTTCGTGCTGCTCCTGAATCCCTGATCATTTGTCAACCATTATTTGTTAACCCACGCATGCCTGTGCTGCGTACACGCCTGTGACGCATGCAGGATGCAATCGACAGAGGGTGGCTCCGTGACGGACCCTGCTCCGTGTATACTCCCGTGGACATCGTCAAAGTGTTGCATGTGGCGCTGGACATTGCTTCTGCGCTGGAGTATCTGCATTCCGTGGGCGTTGTCCATGCTGACTTGTGAGTAACGAAAAGCTGTATAGTGTGACCCTAGGTGGTGTGGCCCCCTTAAAGTGCACTGCTTGGCCTGCATGCCGCTTGAGAGCTATAGTGCTGCTACGACAGAAGAGTGGGAGCAGAAGGATCTGAATTGGTTGGGACCTGAACATGTAGGATGATTGGGAGAAACCCAGGAAAATGTCAAGGGCCTGTCCAGGCACTCTTTTGCCAAATCCTTCCCAGACCAGGAGGTCCAGCTTATGAATGCCATGGTGTCAAACTTTTGCCTCAATGAATATTTTAAAGAAGGTGCAGAGGGTCCTAACTTGGCAAGTTTTAGGGGCTCTGTCACAGGAAGCTTTCCTGGGCCTCTCTTGACTCGCCCCTCCCAAAACGTTTTATGCAGCCCTGATTTAAGACCACAGTGGCGCAGTTCTGCATTTAAATGTCTGGAAAAAACAGCTCAGTATATTTGCTAAGGTGCGCAAAAAAGGGAAAATGGGTTAATGTGGTGGAAATTGAGAATTTTCTAGCTTACCCCATTTTGTCAAATTGAGCCCCAGGCGTATGTGTAGCAATGTAGTGGTGTTCAGGTCCCGAGGCGACTTTCACCAAATGAGTACAAAATTTGACAACAGGTGTACATTTGGTAAACATTAAGGGCTGCATACTTGGATTTTTAAAAATTGGCCCAGGGGGTGATCTGAGTGCCCCAGAAATTGATATCACACCCCAGATCGCACTCCTCCTGCAATAGCAGACCTGGAACTGGTCCAATCGTGACAGCTATTGCACTAGTGGGTGAGTGAGATCAAAGCCTATGTATTGATGTGCTAATCTGGGAAAACTGGTGCCAAATAGGCTGACTGCGCCTGGAAATGTCAAAATTTTAGTCATTTTTGGCCAATGCCACACACAAGAAGCCCCAGAAAAGACGGGCAAACCAATTACCAGGTCAGTAAATTGGCATAGCTGCTTTTAATATTATAACAAGGGTAGCAGGAGAAAAACAGGATGAAAATGTGGCCTTCGGGGCTAATGCTTGCCAGAAACGTGGTAAAAAATGCCAAAAAATGCACGTTTGAGCCCACCCCTGACCAACCATGCAATATTTTTTGGTCATTTCTGTTGCAAACCTATTCTTTTGTCACAAGGTATCCAATGGTGTGCTGCTTGACCGAAACGGACAACTTTCAGAATGACCCCCTTTTTGGGGTGCTCATTTGCCTAAGTGCTGACACTGAAAATGGGTTTTGGTGCATAAGGGGCCCTCAGGGTGGTTGTTTCGGCACGAAACTCGGCGTGGGGGTCCAGAATGGTGTTATGAAGGGGCTGTGCGTGGGAAACTGGGAACGCGCAGGTGCGTGGGTGACCTGCTGGGGGAAACATGCCCATTTTTAGGGGTAAATGCATGTAGGGGGTGGTAGCATGCTGAAGGTGTGTTCCAAGCCCTGCCAAAGCGAAAATCTGGCCATACCTTCATATGATAGAGATGTTCAACTAGGAGGAGTAGCATCAGCCGATGCTGGGCGATGCAGCAGGCCCGGTTAAAAACGTAAGAGCCATTTACATGCCCTTGTTTGGGCACACCACCATGCGCAGCTCCCTTGCCCTTGCATGCCACCCCCTGAAAACCTTCCCAGACCTCACAGGTACCCAAAGCAGCCCTTCTACACAGGGCCTGCAAGGTTTGGGGCAGCGCATGGTCAGCTGTCCAGCGTTTTGCATTTTGGTGATGGGGCATGCAGGGGGTGTGTCAGGTGGCCTGCAGTGGTGCTCCCAAGCTCCAAATGCATGCATTTTGACCTTATTGACTCTTGCTGATGCTCCTCGAGTGCTGGAGTGCACTGGGCAGGCCAGCTGGGGGTGCATGCGTGTGACGTACCCCTTGCCACCCACACAGCATGTCCACAGCACGCAGCTGCAGTCACCTGTGCGCAGGATGCCCTTCCTCATGCCTTGGTGCAGGTCTGGGACAGGGTGGGGCAGGCTGTCCGGGCTGCTGCTGGCTCCAGGGTGCTCCTTTCTGCTGGTCAAACCTCTGCAACAGCTGCTGTAGCTGCAGCTGTGTGGAGTCGCTGCCTCAAAATTAAGACAATGATTCATTGATTAACAAAGACCAAACGTGTCCCAAAAACGGCAGGTTTGGTGGCCCGTCAGGAAGGCGATGTCGCCAGACGTGTCAAATTTTCTAACGCGACAGCTGGTGCACCGGGGCTCATAAAACAAGTGCAGACGGAATTTGTAATTTACATTTAATAAGTTCGATTGCTCAGCTTGACCTGCCGGTGTTTTTTGGTGGCTGGTCCGATCTATGTCTGGACACCCCCCTCCTGTATCTCCACAGCCACTGCACCATCCGGGATTCTGAGACCAGGTTTGTCAACCAGTTTTGCACCATAAAACTGCTCATGAAGTCAAAAATGAGTTTGGAGCAACTTGGTCTGGGGGTGAACACCACTACAATGATATAACAGGCATCATTGCAAAAGAAATGGAGACAACGGGTGGACTGGCTGAGTCAGGGTGGGCGAGAAAGTCTGGAGGGGTAGGTGGACCTCTGAGTCATATCCTCTGTTTCCAGTCATGGAGCATTTCCCAGGAGGTTTTAATATTTCTTACATTAAAACATATCTTTAACTATATTTTGGCCTGAGTCCAAAATTTGGGGTTGCAATTCCGAGGTTTCATTTAGAGTTCCAGCCAAATTGTGATTTGGCATAGGTCAGAACCACTCACTGTGCTAGGACGATTAAGTGGTGCTAATGAAGTTTTCCAACGCACCTAATTTCATCTTGGCACCAGTTGTCGGCACAAAGTTGTAGCAGTCCAAAGTTGCACACATGAGTTGGGACCCTGTGGAACAGGTGGCCTGAGCCCCTTGTGGAGGGACATACTTCTTGCACACTGGTACATGCTTCCTTGAAAGGTGCATGCCTGAAGGAACACAGGTATTCCGGCCAAGCTTCACAGTCTCAGTGTAAACACAGAGTGGTTGCAATCCGTCCTTGAAAGGTGCATGCCTGAAGGAACACAGGTATTCCGGCCAAGCTTCACAGTCTCAGTGTAAACACAGAGTGGTTGCAATTAGGGTATCACTGTGTCATGCTGCTTTGGCCACCACCCTGTGCTTTCACTATACCTACAAAGCAAGGCGACCTGTACCCGCACGTTTCATCCTGTAGACACTCGAAAGCCGCATTACATCATGCAAACGCCGCTGGCTTGCAATCTCCTGATGTCCTTTGGTGCATGCGTCAGGTCTGCTGGCAATGTGCTGCTCACTCGCCTGCCACCCGGCGTCAAGCGCAACACTGGAGTGACCTCCGCTGCCCAGAACAGCAGCAGCAGCGTGCAGCAGCAGCAGCAGCAGCAGCAGCAGGAGGTGGCAAATCCCCTCTGCAGCAGCCCTGCAGCAGCACCAGCACCAGCAGGAGCTTCGCCATTAGCTGCTGCCACACATAGTCTTGCTGCAACCCCCATGCCCACTGTCCCAGAGCGCGTGCCGTTGACCCCTGATGTGGACGAGGAAGGCCCTGGTTGCGCCAACAAGGTTTCCTCCCCTCAGGGTGCCACCAGCCGTGCATCAGGGGTCACAGCCAGCGAAAAAGGAACAGCACCGGGAGCCTTGGGATATGATTACTTGGCGGAGCTCAGGGGAGAGTTTAAAGGGGATAACGTTGCTGACTCCTGCCTTGCCGATCTCTCTATTGTATCTGATGAGGTCAAGTATGTGGCATCTCCGCCGGTGCGGCGGTACCAGCTGGGGAACACCACGCCCACAAGTGCGCGCGACATGCAGTTTGTGGCCAAGGTGGGTGGCTGGTGCAAGAACTTTTGGTGCGAGAGGTCCTTGGAAGGAGGGAGGAAGGATGAGATGGGCACCAACACACACACACACACACACACACACACAGAGTACCTGTGATGAGAATGCAGGAGGTGCACAAAGAGGCCAGTTGGCTGTGGAGCTGCAAAGGACCTGTGTCTTGGACGCCGCCTGAGCGCTCATGCGCATGCCGATGCTGGAAGTGCGTGCATTTATGAACATGGAGGGAAGGCCTAACTCTCCTGTAAGCCCCAGAACCTCCCCGCTTGCTTCCACTTTGGCTCGCAGGTCTGTGACTACGGCAAAGCTCGCCTGCTCAGCCCCTCAGGCATCGTCAAAGCCCAGGCCTATGCCACAATCACACACATGGCCCCTGAGGTGCTCACTGACCTGTTGCTGTCGCCTGCCGCGGACATGTACGCCTTTGGAGTGCTGCTGTGGCAGGTGAGCGGTCTGGGAAAAGCCTCCATACTTCTTGCTGGGCCTGTCAGCTCGAGGGCGTGCTTGTGCACTCCTTCAGTTTTTGCCATGCTTGCATCCGTGCAGCAAGTCCATTATAGCAAGGTAGATCCACATAATGACGGATAAGGGTTGAGAGGGGCTTGCAGTGCGAGGTCCATCATGCCTCTCCCACAGTAAGCGCTGATGTGGATCTTTGAAGGTAGGTTCATCCGCGTCTATGCTGACAAAACTAGCAACCCTGCCGCTCCTCTCCGCCTGCACAATGACCTTGCGCGCGCATGACCACTGTGCAGATGGTGTGCTGCTCCCGCCCCTGGCCCATGATGAGCCACCAGCAGATCTTCGCAGTGGTGAGCTGCAACTCCGCACAGCTGCCCTGGCCCAACACAACGCCCAACAAGCGCCCTCCTGGCACACCAGCCTCCCAGGCGGCAGGCACAATGGCATCAAAAGGCGATGTAGGAGAGACCGCACCCAATGCTGAGACAGTCAGTGCACCTGGTGCTGCTCAGGGGGCGTATGGCCCTTGTGCAGCCACTGCCCAGCCAGCAGATGCATCCACAGATGTGCCTGTGTTGGGGGGCGCCCCTGCAGCAGCAGCCGCGGCTGCGGGGGCCTGCACTGCCGTGCCTCCTGAGCTGGTGGAGCTGGGTAAAGCGTGCCTAGCGCATGACATGCGAGTGCGGCCCTCGGCTGCCACAGCTGTGACCATGCTGCGCAGCCTGCTAGCTCGCCTGGAGGCTGCGTAGGTCAATTTGTGCTTGTCTTTTGAGAATAAGAGCGCTTATGGAGCAAGATCTTCACTCCAGAATGGACAAGAACCTTCCACACAAACACATACATTCATCTGCAAACCCACCTGATTTGACTTGTGTGGTGCACAAGCACATTTGGTCTGCATTAGGGTGCATCCCTATGGGACACAAGACCTCTTGTCTTAGATAGGCAAGGGGAATATGTATTGATTTGTAGGGCGTGTCCCTGTTTACATCTTTGTGAGCTGTTGCAAGCTGAAAGAGCAATGTTTTTTTTTTCAACCTTCAAGCAGCAGCTAGATTGGTAGTTTCATTTGCACTGAGTAAACATGGCTTTGTGTTCAGAGGCCTCTTTCATTGTCATTATTTCCCAAAATTGCCAATTGTCTCTTCCACTGAATTGTCTCTTCCACTGACTGCATCTGCAACACAAACTACTATGTCCTTACTTTTGCGCACTGTGATGCCACCCCGTTCCTTCCAGCTGAGGTGTGCAAACGAGAGCTCCGTGCCTCAGGGAGTTTAGAGTATTGCCGCTGCATTGGGCGAATGAGAGGGAAAATAGAAAGGTTATGATACACTACCAAGAAGAGCATTTTTTATTGCCAAGCATTATTCTTCTTTCTTTACCAAGCTATGATATTTGTTTGGAGCTTGGTGTGGGGTTTCCTTTTCAATGGCCATTAAAAAAAGTGTTGGCGGTCCTTTTGAAACATGATGCATTTGAACATGTGATAACTTCTCTCCACCTCGAGTTTATTATAAGATGTGTTTGTTCAATATTTGTGCCGCTGTGGAGGAAGGAGCAAGATTTTTTTGTTTGTCAACGTCAGGGATGGGAGGGAGTTGGCAAGGTTCCTGTGTAATTTTATTGGTTGGCATGTGCACGATTGATTGGACATGAGTGCATGTGTTTAGTGTCATTGTTCAGTACTGAACTTCACCCCTTGATCGAAATGTTCAAACTGAGTTTTCATTCATACAATTTCATGGACCCTTGACAATGTCTCGAACTGCAGAATGTGATGAGGAATCTATTGCTTTTATTGCACACTCGGCTCCTTCAGATTTACAGATATAGATGGGGGGACCTTCAGCCAGACTGTTCGGCTGATAGGCCTGTGATTGGTCCTCGCCAGTCAACATAATGTCCACAAGATCAAAAACAAACGAGAAAAGCTTGTTGTTATGTTGCCCTGCCGCACAGCTTGCACAAAGAAATCACAGCGCCATAGGCCTTGGAAAGCATCTAAAACTTGAGCAGTCCAGCAGGAAGGCTCACGCGAATGAATGTTCACACTTTCAGCACTCTTTGTCAACGTCTCACTATTAGACCTCAGCATGCTATCATACATTTTGACAACAGACCTGAACCAGTGATCTTTCTTTCTTTACCGGTGAAACTGAAGCGGCTCATGACCACACTCCCTCAAAACAGCCCACTGGCAGTTTGTAGTGGTACGCTTAACACCCAGCGTGCTCTTAAGTTACAAGTTACAATGGGGTTTGACCTTCAGCCAGGTAGTTTGGCTGCTCGGTCTGCTCAACTGTTCCAACTGCACAAAAGATATCCATGAGATCGGAAATAAAACAATAAATCTCATTAGTTTGCTTCTCCCAAGCGTGCTCTTAAGATAAGGGTTACAAGGGTTGCAAGGGGGTTGGCCTACAGCCCGAGAATCTGGCTGATCGGCTGCTGGTGAAACATTCTCATCCAGCATCAAAAATTGAAACCAGTTCAACAAAAAATTTAAAAATATGTGCAAGTCTTGATGTAGAAAAGCATTGACCTCGAAATCAGTCAAAAAGTGAAAGCTCGCCAAGAAAGGAATAAAATCAGTGTTTGGAAGCTGGACATAAGTGTGTAACGGTTTAAAAAGATCAATGAACAGGTCCTTGTATTTTCTGCGCAGCTCACACAACTCACAGCAATTGCAAGATAACTCATGTGCCGCACTTGCAGATCACTTGCAAACTCCTTGCCCACTTTAATGGACCCACACTTGGCCTGCATACATTCCAGCTGGAACCACATACGTCTTCCCAAGCCACAGAGGCACACATGGCCTATTTGCCAGAAAATTCTCGCGAACAATCGACAAACCCGAAAAGCAGACGCCATGAAGGGGCCAGCAGCATGCTCAGAGGACTTGGCCATGCTCATGCACTTGTGAAACATCATGCTGAGATACTTAAAGACTCCTTGTGTGCCAGTGGCACTCCCCCAATATAAAACACAGGCAGACCTGACCCAGAGGAATTGAAGTGCACCACCTCAGACTTAGCAGTGTTGATGATTAAGTGCTTCCTCTGAGCATACGCAAGCAAGCGGTTCAGCATGGCCTGCAACGCAACAGGAACGTTGGCCATCAGAGTCAGGTCATCAGCATATAACATGTGCGTCACATAGAATTCAGCTGTACCCGTGACAGCACCTTGCACCATTTGCCCGCATGAGCATCGATCACACACAGGAGAAATCCCATCCTCCCAAGACGCAGTTTTCACATTTAAAATGTGAGCTCTCAACATGAATCTACTAACATTCTGCATGGCGTGCTGAGGCAGCTCCAGATGCAAATGCCCTGGCAGCTGGATAGGCTTGCGCACATTCTGGCCAAAAGGCAGGGCAAAGAATGCTTGATATGTGGCCAATATGTTGTTTGTTCTTCGCAGATCCACTCCTTCAACAGCTCTCCATGCACAGCGCAATCTGTGCCTCAAATCATCAGTGAAATCTTGCAGTGAGATAGGCATACCCTGCTTCATCGCTTTTACAAAAGACTCACAGCGCTGCAATCCTTGGAAGCCATCCAGGATCTGAGCAGTCCAACATAAGGGGGCCCTGGAGTGCGAGTGCAAACCTGCCTTCAGGACCTTCAAGGAAGTTCCTGAGCGTCTCACAATTAGAACTGAGCAAACCATTCAATGTACAAGTTGTACATCTTAATAGCGGACTTAACCAGTAGAATTGCAATGGCACATGCCCACACTCTCTTGAAGCAGCCCAATTTAAAGTTGCACACTTCACACCTAATGAGCCCTTTTAAAACTCATGTGGCGCACATGCAACTCACTTGAAAATTCCTGTCCGACTTGAAATTTCCTGTCCCACTTGAAAATTCCTGTCCTGTACCTCAAATCCCCTAAAAAAATCCTGCATGGGAACCTTGGAAGCCTTAGCAATCTCTGTTTTAACATATCCTCATTGCGCATGTCATTGGATGCCATAGACACTTGTGCAGACTAACAGGACTCGTCCCTATCAATTTTCTTGTGCTCTGCAAACTTTGCATTTGAAAAGAAAAAGAAAAAGAAAAAACTACGTAGGCAGAGAAAGTCTCCCTACATCAATTAAGGAAAAGGAGACACATTGGCTCAGGAGAGCCGTGAGTCCCTCCACCATAAGATAAAAGACGAAAAAGGCTAATGTGGATCTGGGGGGTTACTAGGAGCACTAGGCTCTCGAACCTGGCTATGAGAGGTATTCTTTTTTTCAATAGCGCGTCTTGTGGAAAAGAAAAGAAAAAGAAAAGGAAAAAGCTACGTAAGCAGAGAAAACTCTCCCTACATCAATTAAGGAAAGAGAGACACATTGGCTCAAAGAGCCGTGAGTCTCCCTCACCAGAAGATGAGAGGGAAGTTAATGTGGATCAGGTGGGTTTCTGGAACCACGCTGCTCCAGGGCACCAGTGTTATGATGAGTGCTTTTATTTTCAATGGCACGTCTGGTAGAGATAACGTCTTGTGGAAACAAGCTTGTGGGCATACTGAACTGAATGAGCGTGAAGTTGTTGAGCAAGCTTAGTGGCACGTTGGTGATCTAGTCCAAGTTGTTTAAATTGCTTCAGGGTATGTTCAGTGTAAATAGTTCCACCAACGCCCAGGAGATTGCATTTGAACTTTCTGACAGCTTCCTTGTGTGTGAAGCGAACTACCACTAACCGGTCTCAAAATTGAGTGTTACAAGAGGGATAGCCTACAGCCTGAGACTCTGGCTGATCGGCTGCTGGTGAAAAGAAAAGAAAAGAGAAACTACGTAGGCAGAGAAACCCTCCCTATATCAATTAGGAAAAGGGGCCACATTGGTGCACAGACCATATGATCTCCCCATGAAATCCAGACTGAGAGAAGTACGGCAGGCAGAGAAAGAAGACAGGTCCAGCAAAGAGAAAGAGAAACATTCTCATCCAGCGTCAAATATTGAAAACAATCCTGACAAAAAAATTTGAAAACTAGTCTTGATTTTAAAAAGCATTGACCTCAAGATCATTCAAAATGTGGAAGCTCGCCAAGAAAGGAAGAAAGGAATGAGAACATGCTTCTCGTTTTGGGCTTCCGCACACTCAAAGAAAAGTAGAGAAAAATACAGAGACAGAGGAAACTTGCGCAGTATGGGGAGAAGCACAACTCCAGCCCGCCATATCCACTTGGTAGAAATCAAATATTGTGAAGATACGAGGCCTAGTGCCCAGCTAGAAGCCTCACAACAACAACACAGCAAACTGTGCAAACAACTCCAAGGTGCAGAGATTACTATCCACCCAATCCTCCTGGGTGTGGGCGGGACTAGTTATACTGCACATACCCTTGATCAATCCAAAAAACTAGGGATTGACTCACAGAGATCTTAAACACTTGCAAGAAAACTCCATGCCCATTCTGTACAATTTGCGCACAAACTTACCTCTACCAGGCGTGCCATCGAAAATAAAAACACTCATCGTAACACTGGTGCCTGAGGGAGACTCACGGCTCTTTGAGTGAATGTGATTCTCTTTCCTTAATTGATGTAGGGAGAGTTTTCTCTGCCTACGTAGCTTTTTCTTTTCTTTTCAGAGGAAACTCTCTCTATACCAATTGAGGAAAAGGAGAAGAACTACGCATGCAGTGAAAACACTCCCAACATCCGATGTCGGGAGTGTTTAATCGAGCCAATTCAGGAAAAGAGGAGGCCTAGGGCCGAGGCACCGTGTATCCGCTTCACAAGAGAAGCAAAAGAAAGAAGTCAATGGGGATCAGGAGGGTTACTAGCAGTAGCCCGTGCCTGATCTTAATGATGAGAGGCACTATCCAGGCTGGTGTGCCTCTGAAGGAGTAAACATGTGTCTCCTTTCATCTGATGCCAACCCCTGCTTAACATCTTGGTAAGCATGGAGCAGTGTATAAGCATTCTTGAAATCAATGCTTCTGAAACACGACAGCAGTACACTGTTCATCCAATGTTCTGAGCATTTATCTGATCCATCAACTTTGAATTCTTGGAGCATAATCTACCTTGTGCTGTTTCATCAAACATCAGCCCGCAACTTTTTTTTTAAGAATAAGTTATGAGTTGAGCTTTTTGGCTAGGTCTGGTTGCAGGCCTCAGTGTTCCGCTCAGCTGCCCTCGTAGGCGAATATAGCGATGTAACCTTACCTTACATTTGCATGGCATGTCCTAAATGAATTTTTTAAGACATATACAGTTGTACACCGTTCATCAAATGTTTTGAGCATTGACCTGGTCCATCAACTCTGAAACCTTTGAGCATAATCTACCTAGTGCTGTTTCATCAAACACCAGACCGTTGTGGTGGAGGAGACTCACGGCTCTTCTGAGCTAATGTGTCTCCTTTTCCTTAATTGATGTAGAGAGGGCTTCCTCTGCCTACGTAGTTTTTCTTTTCTTTCTTTCTTTCTTTCTTTCTTTCTTTCTTTCTTTCTTTCTTTCTTTCTTTCTTTCTTTCTTTCTTTCTTTCTTTCTTTCTTTCTTTCTTTCTTTCCGCAACAAACATGTTTTGTCAATTCTTCTTTTCCTAAGCACGTCGTACGTAGCGTGGCCCATTCCCATCTCCGTGTCCATACTTTGAAAGATGAGCAAGCTTGATGGGATGATAATATTCCTCCTACCTGTGACCTCTGTGATGCCCATTATGATGTGCAGGATGGCCAACAATTTCCTTTCTAAGTGTGCTCACCCCCAGGTCTGTTCTCCAAGAACAGAGTGTTCTCCAAGAGTCTCCGGCATAAATATGCCTCCCTGTTCTCTGGCCCTCCCCTCTTTCTATCTCACCATTCCTTCCAGGTGGCTCTTAACTTACCTGCCATTCACCATGTGCCTTTTTGTATGTATCCTTCATGCATTAAAACAACAATTACCTTTTTTTACCCTTTTTTTACATGAACCATTTCTCTTTATGAACAGGCTCAGCAGTCAGTCGTTTTGACTGGAGGCCTCCTTTTTCCCTGTAACCTACGTTATTTCTTTCCAAGTCCAAGTTTCTGAGCCTCAGAGTTGAATATTTTTTGGCCAGGTCTGGTTACAGGCCTCAATTTTCCTGCTCAGCTACTAGCTCAGCTACTAGGTAGTACCCTTGTAGGCGGATACATTGACACCTACTTAGGTTTTCCTGAATTTTATACAAGGGACAGTGTTCACTGCCGGACTACATCAGTAGTTTCTTCTTTTCTCTCCTGATCAAGGGTGTGAGCAGTAAATCAAGTCCCACCCACACAACATAGTATGGAAAAGAAGTACTATTAATTCTTTGAAGGTGTTTGCGGAAGGGTCCCACCTCACCAGTAACACACTCATCCTGTTGAGCATAGTTCCCATTGAATGATACTTTTGGGATACTTTCCTGATTCCTAAAAATCTACTACAAAAAAACAAACAAGGCGTGCACGGCGGGCTTATGAGAAGTACCAGAAAGCAGTTTTCTGGACAGGCTGAAGAGACACAGGCCTGACATTCATGAAATGCTATGAAGCCCAGGAGCACCCATCAGACTCCTATTACAGCAGAAGGCTGGAGCTCCTACTTACAGCATCATTTTGGTGCCCGCATGAGCAACTGCTCTTCTCCTTCAAATAGAGAAGCAGCACATATGCATGACATGGGTAGCTGCCCTGAAAGCACACACTATCAGGAAGCCGCCTTGCATACCAACGGATTTGTGGGCAGGCACCCCACTTGTCCGGCAAGAAGCGCTCCTCACATCCCTCATCAACAAGCAAGTCCCATGGGTAGCTGCCCTGAAAGCACCTTAAGCAGAAGGCCTGGAATGTGGGACAGCATTAGCAGAGGGGTGGAGTCCGTTATTGGAGCTATGCGCGGGGTGGCACAGCGGGTTGCTGCACGCTGGACTGGCAACTCTGGAGCTCCAGCTCGGGATATGGCAGTGCCCCTGGGGCGCAACAACCCGCCTCCTAAGCAGCTTTTCCGTCAAGGTGCTGAGTCTTGGTGGATGCCTGAACCTGATGTGATGGAACTGCCTGATGCAGCTGCCCTGTACCCTATTGTTTGCGAGCACATGCGTAAGCTGAATGCTAGGACATCCCCTGGTTTTGATGCTGTTGCTGCACCTTTCATTAAGTACGCTGAAAAGAGGGTCCCAGCAGTTAATGGTAGAGGCACGGATAGGATGAATGTTTTGGCTCCTTACATTGCACGTCTGTTTGCTGCCATGATGGAGAGGGCTGAAATTCCTGCTTGTTGGAAAGTGGCTAAGATAACTCCTCTTTACAAGAAGGGCTCTGTGCTGGACCCAGGGAATTATCGCATGCTCGCAGTAAGTGGCACCCTGTACAGGCTGTATGCTAACGTTCTTAGGTGGTCACTGGGTGGTGTAAAGATAAAAACAAGATTCCAGACACTCAATTTGCTTTCTACCCTGGCCGTAACACTTTGCAGCCCATTTTCATTTTGCAACACTTGCAGCATGCTGCTCAGGTCAAGCGCCCAAATGCATCCCCAAGGCTGCATGCAGCTTTTATTGATTCCAAGCAGGCATACGATACAATTCCTAGGGAAGCTCTTTGGACTCACCTGCAGCACATTCGTATGCCTACGTGCCTGTTGGCTGTCATTAAAAGCATGTATGCTAATGATGAGTATATCTTGGTGGATGGCTGCAAGCAAGCCCGTGCGCGCCCCCTATTTGGAGTTAAGCAAGGCTGCCCGCTTTCCCCTTTATTGTTCTCCTTGTACATCAATGACGTGGACTGCTTGGCAGAAAATGTGCAAGGGGCTATTACAGGCACTAGGGACGTTCGAGTCACCCACATGCTGTATGCAGACGATTTGTGCCTCACTAGTAACCTTCCTGATCAGCTCCAACTGATGTTAGATAGGCTACATACGTATGCCCAGCGGAAAGGGTTGGTGATCAATACTGCCAAGTCTGAGATTGTGCACTTTAATTCAAAGGGCGATAATGTGCCAGTTTTCACGTTAAGTGGAGCTCGTTTGGCGTGTGCAGATTCTTTTAGATATTTAGGCATGCTGTTCACTAAACAACGCAACCCGCAAGCCACTGCTGAGTACATGTGTGCCCCTTTCCTAGCTGGTTGTAGACGGATTAGGCAATTCGCATCTGAGCACCGCCTGACAGACAGGCCGCATACCATGCTCTGGCTGACTAAAGCATATGCTCTCCCTGCTAGCATGTATGCATGCCAGACTTGGGGCACTAGATTTATGAAAGAAGGAGCTGAAATAAACTGTCCTTTGCAAACTGTGCACCTGTGCTTATTGAAGCGTATCCTTGGGGTAAAGCGCACCACTCCTAATTGGTCTGTACTGCGTGAGTGTGGGCACGGACCTTTACAGTTCTATTGGTTTCGCGCAGCAGTTAGGTTTTACAATGCTTTACTGCGCAGCAACAGCACTACACTCAGTAAGGTGCTGCAAGCAGATGTTGAAATGAGCAGTCTTTCCCGTAAATGCTGGACCTCAGAATTTTTGGCTGCCTGCACAGGCTTGGACAGGTGCAACGTTTTTACTCATTGTGTTCGGTCTGGGCAGCCTATAGTCATGAGGGAGTTTGTTGTTGATCTGAGAAAACGGCTGCGAGGTGTGTGGAATGCTGATGCCTTGGCAGAACATGGTGAACACACGAGCAAATTAGCCAAGTATCATCACTGGATGTCACTTCCTTTGAGACCCTTGTCTGTTCATGGTGCGCCCTTTTCTGTCCCCAGGTATTTGCTTCTTGATTTGGGCAAGCGTGCGCTAAGAAACATAGCATGTTTTCGCTTACATGCTCATACTTTAAGAGTTGAGACATCAGTTTGGCAGGAGCACACATCAACTTGTGATAAATGTGAACAAGGAATCCAAGATGAAAATCATGCCGTGTTCTTGCGCTTCTGTGTGTTCTCTTCGAAGGGCTTATGCACAGTTATTTTCTGACTTACCCTCGTCTTATAGAATTTTTTTGGACGATTCAGGCACTTTCTACTATTCTCAAGCTAGCTCTGAGGATGCTATTCATTTCTTGCAGAAGCAAACTAACGAGACTTATCGCTTTATTTCTGATCTCATGGATATTTTTTGTGCAGTTGGAACAGTTGAGCAGACCGAGCAGCCAAACTACCTGGCTGAAGGTCAAATCCCATTGTAACTCATTGTAACTCATTGAGACATCACTTTGGCAGGAGCACACATCAACTTGTGATAGGTGTGACCAAGGAGGACTCCAAGATGAAAAGCATGCTGTGTTCTTTTGTTCTCGTGCTTCTGTGTGTTCTCTTCGAAGGACTTATGCACAGTTATTTTCTGACTTCCCCTCTTCTCATAGAATTTTTCTGGACGATTTAGGCACTTTCTACTATTCTCAAGCTAGCTCTGAGGATGCTATTCATTTATTGCAGAAGCAAACTAATGAGACTTGTCGCTTTATTTCCGATCTCATGGATATTTTTTGTGCAGTTGGAACAGTTGAGCAGACCGAGCAGCCAAACTACCTGGCTGAAGGTCAAACCCCATTGTAACCTGTAAAAAACTACTAAATATTATGCTATGCTTCAAATTTGTGAGAGAGAGAGAGAGAGAGAGAGAGAGAGAGAGAGAGCAGGAAGGCAAAGATGATCCTGCCAGTTGGGCACTATGTGAATCACTTGTTTGGTAATTTGTACCTGCACGGATTTCTGACATCCCGCCGGACCCACATTAGCTTGGTTGCTTTTAGATATGCTTTTAGTTGGTGGGGCTCACTGTCAGTCTCAGCGCTGACTGTTGGGTCTTTCCTTAATGCACGCTGGTTGCTACCCAGCGTAGACTCTTACTAATTTGTATGATTTATAAACACTATTACATTGACATGATATCAACATGAATGTCATGTCACATAGAAAATCACGCAGACACAACATCTTATCATGCACAGAAGCATGGAGAATCGATTGGCTTTCCATGAGGAAGGAAAGCCTGACGATTGAAACCACACCACAAGTCCAAATTCACAGGCAGAGTCCAGCACACCAGAAGTAACACACCAGTGAAGCAACACCTCTGAGGAAACAACACCACAGGGGTCCCCTCTTGTCCCGACCCCTCATCCTTGCTGCCTCCTGGTCACACGCGCCACGAAACCACTCTTGATGGCGCTGACTGTCCTGGATGCACCACACTGCTGGCACCGCAAGTGCATGAGGCGCGTGGCGCTGTCCTTGTCCAGCAGTGTGTCCACGCTTTTGCAGCCAGGGCACAGCACGTACCTGAGTGGTGGAGCAGCAGCGCGAAGGAAGGGAGAGGAATGGATTAGTGGGCGTTGGTTGGTTTAACACATAATGTTGCAGGTAGGTATTGGTAGATAAGTTTGTAAGCATGCGCAGGGGATAGGTTTCGCGTCAAAACACAGGGAACCATCTCAGGTCTGCATGCTGTCGGCTAACACTTCCATTGTCATATACACACAGTTCAACAGGCTCCAGCCCCTTTGCATCCATGGATTTCCTATTCTGCCTTGTGCACTCACTCGTTCACATATCGGCGCAGCACAGTCTCAAATGACTTTGGCAGGAAACGGCCCTTGACAATCAGGCGCTGCTGACCATCTAGGGACCCACTGGTTCCCAGCTCAGCCAGGAGGTACCTGCCCGAGTAGATGTGCAAACAAGGTGATGCATCAGAACAGCCCAGCTTGGAGGTACCTGCCCACGTCATTTCACGAAAAAAGGCCACGTTCAGCTCCATGCTTTTCAAAAATCAGTAAGCTTTTCATGGTCTGGGAAGACCATGTTACTCTGAACACAAGCGCAGCTCCGTGCTCTTCCAATTTGACAGAAAGCAATTCTGTTGAGCTTTCCCAAAGATCAGGAAGCATTCCATGGCCTAGAAACACCATAAGGCTGCACATCTGGACAAGAGCGCATGTTGGCGTGCTCAGGTATCCAAAAAGAGGCTGGTCAAGAGCCACACGGCGTTGTAACACCACCTTAATGCTAAGCATCATTCTTCATTTACGAGTGTATCCTTGTAATGCTCAGCCAGCTGTAGCCACAACGTACTGCACGAGCCATATTCTTTTAATCCTTGTTGTTTTGTACACAGCCTTGGTGTCCTAATTCACACCAACGAGCGAGAGGGTGTACTCACATGGACACGTGCTCTTGCTGCCTGTTCATAGCCTTGCAGAGGTCCATGAAGTTCTGGAATACAGTCTTCTTCGTGCCTTCACGCGCAACCTGCATTCACACATGCACGTACTTCAAGTCGGCCTCCATGGATTTCAGTCGACAGGAGCAACCGTGCATGCTGACAAGGAGCAACACAATTTTCAGCAAATCGATACCTCAAAACACTTTAGATCACGCAAGACACACTAAAGAGGTCACCGTCATTAGTTGCCATTGCGCTCTATTGTCAAAATATAAGATCCTCATGAACTGAACCTTGGTTCTTTGAACTTGAATTTTGAGTTCCCCCCTTGTAACCCTTTGAACTTGAAAATTGAGTTCCCAAACCTGTCCCAACACAAAATGCTGCTCACTATTTCCTTTGGAGAAGCTCACGTGCCATTGAACTTTTCTGAATAGAGTTGGGCACAGAAGCAGAGGGGGTCATCGGTGGGGCTTCCAGAAGCAGTGTTCCAGGGTTGGACAGGTGCTACCGGATCAAACTCTGTCAGTGCAAGGAACTCAATCCTGTTTAGTAAACGCTGATACTTCTGGTCTGGTGAAACTCCTCAGATATATGGTCAAATTGATCAAGTCAAGATGAAGCTTAGTGGAAACCTCAAACGCTGTGTGATGCTTGGATATAAAACAATGTTCTGCATACTTAAAATGCACCGGAGGTGCCTCTAGAGAAGGGGCAGTCCAATTTCAAAGCGCAAGCAAGGTGCCAACCTTTCCCAACATCGACTTCACATTTCCAATCATTTACACCTGTTTTATCAGCTGCATGCAGGACAGTCGCCAAAGGCCAGACCAATTTTTCCAGTCATCGTTGTAACACCCTGTTGCAACCTGACTTCCAATTGACACCATGCCTTCGCCAACGTGGTTAAAAAATGAAGTTCGACAACAGACGGTCACGACGGGGGAAAATTGGGTACATGATGGAAGCCAGCTGACCTACACCTCAGCATCCAGTGCTCTCTCTTTCCCATACCGCCACACACGCATGGGGGCTCCTTAGCCCAGACTCTTGACGAGAGTTGTCCCCCAGTACACACCAAAAAAAGAGCGCATCAGAGATTCTGCCCTGATAGCTCCAGCAGGCCAAGAAATGTGGCAGAGCATTTACCATTAGTGCCCTCCCTCTAGTGCACCCTCTGAATCAGAGGCCCAAAAGAGGTCCAAGAGGCTTTATAAGCCCTTTTGAGGCTCTTCGATTCAACATCTGGCCTTCTAACTCAGAAAAACCATTAGCAGCACACTTGGTTCTTAAAAAGGAAAGAATGTAAAATGGTGTATCAGACTTTGAATGTAACGAGATGCCTAACTGATTTTGTGGAAGAGTACAACTTGATTTGAGGTACTCAACAAACGAAAACAAGAAGTATGCAGGCAATGAAAGCACTTCCTACATCAATCAAGGAAGAGGACATACATGTGGCTCAGAAGCTGTGAGTCTCCTTCATCAGAAGACAGAAAATTGAGGACTAGCGAGAATCAGGAGGGTTCCTGGCACCACTTGACATCAAGTGATGGCTGGGCGTGTTGCAATCGCTTTCAATGTCTGGTGGTTCATGATGCCCACAAGCTTTACATGAGCATTGTTGGCGTGCAAGCTTGGTGGCCATGCGCTAGAAACATCCAAAATCAAACTCACTGAAGGCTCACTCCCACGCAAAAATGGCACGCGCGCGCGCGCACACACACACACACACACTCACCTGTGGCGGCTTCAGCACTGTTCGGCGGCGCTCTCCTGTGAGCTCTGGGTTCTTCTCACGCAAAATTCCGAACACACGCTCTGCATAGGGGAGTTGGTCAACAGACACATGAATACTTTCAGCCAGTACAGGAGCCATTGATGCTCACAGTGCACAGTCCACACATTGATTGCCACTCATCAGACCCATGGAAACTCCTTTAAATCATGATGCCTTGCCGGCAAGCATCTCCCTGACATTCGGAAGATTGCTCCAATTTAGGCAACCTACAACCTCAGAACACAACTTGCCTGAAATGGGGTTCTAGGGCCCTTGCACTGCTTCAGGATGTCCAGGACAAGCACTACACTTCCCCAATCCTCCCATAAGCATCCGCTTCACCCTCCCATCTCTGCTACCATTTTTGAAGGAAATTATGGAGCACCAGCTGCAGCCTGAGCACAAGGAACCAGAAGCATCCCAGCACACAATCAGACAAAACAAACAGCAATGAAGTGGCCAGGAAAAGTGATAAGCGCACCAAGGAGCTCCTCGTACAGGTAGTCCCGGTCTGTGCCCTCCCAAGGGAGCTTCCCTGCACCCCCTTTATGCTCAGCTGCCGCTTCCCTCTCTGCCATGGCCTCCATGTCCCCATCTTGGCCTGCCCCTTCCTCGCCTCCTTCGTCGCCAAAGTCCTCAGCAGCTCGCGCCTGCATACACTCAACAGGGATTTTTAGATTTTTGCTGGAGCTCATGGATGGGCTCACACACCAAATAAGTGGTGGGACCACTTATTTCCAGGCAACGCAAGCAGTTGTGCTTGTGCAGCGAACTCCTTTCTGGACTCCCTGATTTGTTTTTCCTATTGGTGCACCATGGCTAGCAACTTGGCTGGCAAGCATTGCTCTAATTTGAAAGGTGTGTAAGCAGGAGCTATGAAATACAAGCTGTGGCAAAAGTTACAGTTGCAGCAGCGCACCTACTGACAAAAATAAAAGTTCTAGCAAACCAAGGCAAAGCAGGTGACAACACCCTGTGACCCTCCTCAAACCACGCTCCCGGCGTTTCTTAAATACTGTGCCCACCTTCTTCTTCTTTTTCCTGCAAGAATACAGAAGCGGCAGGAAGACAGGCGTATCAGTGAAGGGTCCAGTGGACAGGGAGCTCGTGCTGTCAGGATTGACGAAACCAAGCAGGAACAGGACATCAAGTTAAGCATCTCACTTCTTCTTTGCCAGGTCTAAGCCCAGCTCCAGCTCATCAGCATCTCCCTCAGGAGGTGGCTGCTCGTTGCCACCCTCACCACCTGCAGCTTCGCCACCATCCTGCGGGCCCAACATGTGTGTTGCCACGTTGTGCATGAGTAGGCATGGCGAATAATTTATCAACACAAGGCGCATGAGAAGCAAAGAGTGATTCCCTGCAAGCAAGCAAGCATGCATGCTCTGCCTGAGCTGCTCTTGTGATGAAGCGCCATCACAGAGGGGCTTTTCATCCAAGCGCATTGCACAATGCAGCAAATCCCTGCAAGCTGCGCGCACCGCTGGTGGCTTGGACTTCTTCTTCTGCAGGTGGAGGGAAGAAAGAGAAATGGGGTGAGCGATGCTGTGATGCAAAACAGGACGTGCAGAGCACTGTGCGCAACCATGCATGCAGTATCCAACTAGGGAACTGGGTGACCACCGCTGCACAAGTCCTCACCTTCTTCTTGCCTAGGTCCAAGTTCAGCTCATCATCAACTGCGAAGCAGCAGACCAGGCGAGGGGGAAAGGGGATCACTTTTCACAGACTGTGTGCACTCATACATACAGGAGGGCCGTCAGCGCTGGCACATGCAGGGCTGTCCTTGCACTGCTCGGATGCTGGCATGCTGCATATAAATGCTGTTGAGCAACCGGCCCGCTCACCGTTCACGTCCGCTAGCTGCTCTGAAACCTGCTGCACCTCCTCTTCCTGCGCACAAGCAAGGGACGTGGGGCGACCTCAGGAGGAGACCAGAAGTAATTAGTACGGGAGGACCTACGAAGCGCAACTGGATACATGAAGGCGCGCTAGGTCTGCAGCAGCACGTACCGCCATCTTCGTCTCAAAGAGGAAGCGAAGAGGCTTGTTCTACCGCTGTGCTAAAATATGTTGATTTGAGTCACAAAAATATGGAAAGTGAGTGAACGCTAGTAAACAAGCACTTCATTCCTGCCACCTCTGGTGTGGCCAGATCAATTGCACAACTCTTTCATTACTAAAAGGATTATCTCCATAACTTCCCCAGGCACTGATATGCTGGAGGCAGTTTAATTCGTGTTGGAAGCCGACAGAAAGTACTGGCCTGCCATTATCCTTATAATGCTGCAGCCTATTTAAAAAATCCTCGTTCTAAAGCGCTGCATCCTGTGTATGCCTGGTAGCCTTGCAAGTCGGTGTGCAAGTTTTGTCATGTTAACATGAGCGTATTATTTGCCCCTCTTGCACTGTTAAGCACATATATATGTGTATATATATATATATGCTGCTCACGGCAGCACGCGCACAAGCGCACCAAACTACAAGGCAGCCTTTGTGAGACAATGCCAAGTGTATCGCGGGCGCTGCTAGCATGTTGGTTTTACTTGCCGGGTATGAACTGACTTCTCGCTGCATTTCTGTTCCTAAACTTGGACTGTGCGGGTGAGCATGATGGCACTTACAATGAGAAAAATAGGAATCAAGATTAGACCCGGTGCTGACTTCATGAAGAACTTTCGTTTGGACTTGCAAGTCTTACTTTCAGTCTTACTTACAGAATTACAGTTGTACCATGTGGATAATTATGAGGCTACTTGTCATGAGAAGAAATGAAAATCAAGATCAGAAAGGAATGTCAACAGAATGTCAGTGATCTGCCAATGATATGCGTCCGCAAGGAGCGTACAACTGGAGATGGATGAGTAAATGAGAGGCTAAAAACTTTCGGACATGTATCCTCACAAAGCATAGCTTCTGTGCTCTGCCACCTTCTCTTCCCAAACAAAGGCTCACAGCCGCGGGCTTTTCTCAACAATCATGGCCGGCCGGCCGGTGTATTGTAGCATGAGGACCACACGCTTAGCATCTTCAGCACTTGCACTGCCTGCGCGGTCCATTCACAAGTGTTGCCATTATTGTCCCAAGACGCTTCAAAAATATGGTGACGGAGCAGATATTTGAATTATGCCAAGCTGAAGCATCATTTTCAAGAAAAGGATGTTTGCCTACATTTGTTAGCAATGCCAGCACATCTATGTGTGTGTATGAGTACGTGTCACAGCAAGCCTTCAAGTTGTGGAGGGTCCTGGCAATTAACACAACCCTTTGCCATGCAAGAAAAAGGCAAAGAGCATCCTTGTTCTGTCCGGCATAAATCTTACTCACCAAAAGCCATGACCTGCCAGCTCTCTGCGCTGCGCTGCCTGCCTTGCTGCAGCTCCCTCCCTGTTGGAGCTGCAACAGCTGCAGGGGGGAACTGTAAATCCCCAGCAGGCTCAGCTGCAACACCTGCTGATGGGCTGCAGTGGCTTAGTGGTGGTGGGGGCATGCGGATAGCGATCACCTTGCAAGCAGGTCCGACAGCCCGCAAGATCTCTTCAACACCCTGTGTTGATGCAGAGCACGAAGCATGTGCAGGGCATTGGATTCTGTTGGATAAGAAGTGAGGGAAAGTTGAACTACTTTTCCCTGTTTATGCATTTTCCACCTCACCTGATCCCCCTGCAGTAGCACGTTTTACGACCATGGCAAACTGAAACATGCAGCTCCTTACAGAACTAGTATTACACCATGCTCACGTAATAGCTCGGTGCGCCGGCTTGCATTCAAAGGGAATGAAGAGCATGTCAAACAGAGGGCAAAAGCAGCACAGAGCAGTTTCCTGGTTTCAGATCACACCCTTCACCAAAATGTGTGCTTCTTTGGCTGCTATTCAAAGCTACAACTCCATTCAACTGCAAACGCATGTGAACCTGCATAAGGAAATAAAAGGCGTAGCAGCCAAATTGTGGCTCAACCGCACATTAACATGTATCTGTGAATTCGATGTAGCTGCTGTCATCTCGTACCTGCAGCTCTCGGTGGCCCCCCTCTAGGCTGCCCCAGTCATCCTGCATGCCGGGTTGCAATTGTGGCACTTGGAGCCCTGCGCCTGAGGCTCTTGCTGCATCCAGAGCACCCTCAGCAGCACCCTCAGAAGCCAGGGCCTCCCTGGCCCGCTGCATCTGCCTGACATGTAGCGCTCGCGCAGGTTGGGCCTGTGAATGGAGCATGCATGGCATAGTGTCGGAAGACAACCCAGCAGGGAAAACATTTGGCAGCGCCTCTGAAACGCCTCTCCAATGAACAAGGAACTGCAAGCAAGCAAGCATCCCTTCCATCCAACAACCTGTATCATGGCTAAAAGGGTATGCTGCGATGGGCTCAGGCTAGGCAGGATGGAGCGGAGGAGTGCATCGCGCGTCTCTGGGAGTCCAGGGCCTTGTGCGCCTTGTGTGCCTCTGGGTGCTGCAGGCTCCGGCTGCCATGTGGGCTTGCCAGGTGGGGCAGGTGTAGCATCAACCAGGATGAAGCTGCAAGCAAGAGAGCACATGAGAACCCAGGTTGTCATAGCGCGTCTTTCATGATTGCTGGCTGTATAGCACTCAGCATGCCAGCAAGCAGGGGGCCGTCCTCTTGTAACACTGTAGCCTTTTAAAGAGACCTCCAGAAAGAAAGAAAAGAAAAACTACGTAGGCAGAGGAAACTCTCCCTACATCAATTAAGGAAAAGGAGACACATTGGCTCAGAAGAGCCGTGAGCCTCCTCCACCACAATGCTCCTCCAGCTTTATAGCACACACTGTCGTGCTGCAAATTCGAACAGCCTGATCAGGAGCTAACCTTTTTGCTTCAGTCCTTGGACCCCAGCTGTGAACAGCCTGCCAAGGTTGGTGACTTATCACAGCAAATGAGAGACAAGCGCACGCGCCTGGTGTGCTGAAGTACTGCTGAAACACTGTCAACATACACAGAGGATTCCAGTGGCAGGGGCAGAAGGGGGCCCACATCCACTTTGTTCCATGCCACAGCTTCTGCACTGGCGACATCGATTTCAGGGACGTCCATGGTAGCTTCTGACAGCTTCAAAGGAGGGCCCACAGAAGCAGGCATTGCAGCGGATGATGCGTACAGTTGCTGATCCTGAACAGATGAACATGTGGAGGCAGCCACGTCAGCCTTTGTTGTACACAGTGCAAAAGCAGCCAAGCGTGCTGTTAGCTTGGTGTGGGAGGGTTGTAAGGAGGGATGTATCATGCAGAACAAAAGCAGAGCCCGCAACTGCTTTGTGCAAAACTAGTCTCTGGAGGCCATCAGGGTTGGGCAGGGCATCCATACAAGGTTCCTTTCCCCAATTGCTAGGGACGTAGAACAGCCTGCCATCTGTATCCCACACAACCTGATTGGTGTTGACCTCAGGGCGATCACCGTCTGAGCTTGAAGTGGGGATGGAAGTAACCGTGGGGTAGAACCTGCGGCTGGGTGCCACCTGTTTCAGGTTTGCAAGAAAAACTGAAGGAATCAACGAGTGCAACAATAGAGCAGGCTACCACCCTTGTACTCTTGCAAGTGGATTGCAGAAGCATGGCGGCCAGCACCACCACCATGATGAGCGCATGAGCGTCATGGCCATCAGGAGATTCAGGCAGGAGTAAATGCCAATTTTGAAAAAGCAATATAATTTCACATCAAGAACACCTGGGCCATAGGCACTTGAATGATTTGGGGATAATGCAGGCTCACATTGTGGATTTCTCAACAAGAAAGTGCATGTCTTGTCCGGCAGGAGGGGCGCACCGCTAGGGCCGCCACGCGCGGATTCTACCTCATACTTTCAATTCTGGAAGCCAATCAAACTTACTTGGATGATGCCACTGACGCTGCCCGTGGGCTTGCTTACAAGCCCCACTCTCTTGAGATCCCTCAGCCAGCCGCACACTCCTGACTCGCTGCAGACCTGCTGGCAACGATTCAATAGCATTGAAGTTGGAGCAGTGTGGAAGGCCTGGCGTAGATCAATGCCTTTTGCCACGTGCCATGTGATTTGCCTTTTATCTGGCATTAAGATCAAGACCGGGACACTTTTTCCTCTCGAGTGTAATCTTGCAGCTGATTCTGCAGGAATCAAGCAGAGAGGCTCTCAGTTTCTGCCTAGCAGAAGAGTTGACATTCTTGTAGGCATGTGTGAATTGTCATTATTGCCGTTTTTGCAATCAGGCAACCATCTTTTCTTTTCTTGGGGCCTTTGCAGACCTTTGTCAGCTTAGTTATTGCTCTCACCCCCTCCTCTACCACAGACCTGCCCTGGAAAACGCCTCTAACAAGCCGTGATGGAACCAGAAACGTTGTGCATTGCTGTGCAACATCCTTGAATATATATATATATATACGCATTTCTACAGGCTACGTTTTTGAATTAAAGGACGTAAAAAATGAAGTTTGGGAGCTTCCAGCTCCTGAAAGTACTCAAGCTCTTTTGGCTGACAACAAGTGCTGTGATGCTTGAGTTCAATCTTTTAAGATCCTTTGCACTTGCTGTCAATAGCTGCATCAAATCCTCCAGCCTTCTAAACAAATTCTCCTCCAACCAAACTGCTTAAAACTCTGAGCAACCTGTTATTAGTGAACCTGCACCCCACATCTTCACACACCTTCAGGCTGCAACTTGTTCATAACAGCTAGATGGCTTGCTCAGTCAGATACCCACTTAAAAATGCTCAATGCAGGATTGGAGAGGCACTTGCCTGGCTAGGTGGTCCGCGCATAATACCTAGGGTAGTGGCATCAGAAATAGCTGCATTGCCTGCCACAGCATCCTTGCTGATGATCACCCCACTGCTTATATCACTGTGTAAAAAGAGCAAAGGAAGTGGCGAAGTCCACGAGTTGTTAACAGGTCAATAAAAGCTGCCACGAGTGGCTGGCCTGTTCATGATTAGGACGTCAACGGCATTTTGGCACGAGAAGGAAATTGGAGGAAAAGGAGCAAGAGAGGCAGGCAAGGAGGTAGATTCCTGTAGAAGAGGAAAAGAGGAGATGCAGGCAGGATGTACAAACAGTGGTGGCAACATGTAACCCTTCTGGAGTTTGGGATGAGCAAAGCAAAGAACCATGGGCAGGCTAAGCACACCTCTAGCGCCCAGCCAAGTACAAGAAAGCGTACACATGGGTTCAATACTTCTTATCAGTGCTGCATCAGAGCACCTTGCGCAGCCTCAGTGCAGATCACATCCACATACACCAACCTGCAAGCCAGAAGCAGGCCGAACGTTGCTGGCTGGCAAAGGTTGCCTGTGCCAGCACCTGCTGTGCCTGTGATAAAACACAACAGATTGGGTGCACTGCGGCAAATTACAACGTAAAAGTTTGCAGGCCAGGAGGCGTGCTTGGAGGGAAGGGCATTTGAAAATTGGATCAAGGGGACATCAGTTCTGAATCGCCCTGGCCAGTTTTGGGTGTGCTTCCTTAGTCAATGGCAAGAGGTAAAAAAAGGGAGAATAATATGCCATGTCCCATTGGGCAGTACACTCTTTCCTACATCAAGTAATGAAGGTGAAAAGTAGAGCGTACCAAGATCTGCAAGGGAGGTACCGTTGCTGTAAGGCCACAGCATGATCAAACAGCCATTGTTGCTGTGAGGCTACGGCATGATCAAAAAGCCATGTGTTGCTGTAAGGCTACAGCATGAACAAACAGCCTTTGTTGCCAGCTGTCCTCACCAGGGGGGCTAATAACCTGCGGCTCTCCTAAGTAGTAGTGGCGCTCAGCCTTCAGGTCCCCTCCATCTGTGAGTGCGAGGTCATATATGAGCGGCGTGCCCACAGGGATTTCGACGCCTGCTATGTCCTGCAAGATTTAGGAGAAAATGTTAAGAAAAAGTCTTTCAATCACAGTACCCTAGAGCTACCATCCATAAGGTATTGTCGATCGTTTATCTGTGACAGCACTTGGTCTTCCAAGCTGGCACAACCCAGATGCGTCAGAAGAACATGACATGGAGGCCAGCAAGCTGAAAAAAGAAAAGGAAAGACTACATAGGCAGGTCAAGCTCTCCCTGAATCAATTAAGGAATAATAAAAACATTAAGGAATAATAAAAACATTGGCTCAAAAGTGCTCAACCTCACCTCGTCGCTGATATTGTCCAGGTGCTTCACAATGCCGCGCAGGCTGCAAGAACAGACAGCAGTTTACTTGATTGAGTGTCACTCTATTGGGAAGTCGTCGAAGAATTTGCAGCTGCCTTTCTGCCAGCAGTTCACAAAAGCTTGGATCTAAAATGCAAAATGCTTTGATCATCAATGTGCAGTCCGAAATCCAATTCAGCACCCGCTCACCTGTTGCCATGTGCGCACACAAGGACCCTCTCTCCTCTCTTCACAGCAGGGGCTATGGTGTTGTGCCTGTGATTGTGATAGAGGGAACAATGTCCTCAAGACGCACACTGGTACCTTCGCGCAGCAGCCACCCCTTGTCCACACAGGATAATAAAAATCATCTGTATATCAAAGTGCACAGAAATAAGGGCAGCGAATTCGTCTTGCGATTGTGTTTAGTGAATTACTTTCAATCAGGAAAACTCAGGAAATATGTCAAACGATAAAAAAGCTTCAACCAAGGCAGACAGAGCAGCATGGGATGTTATGTAGTGGCTCACCAGAAGGGAAGGGTGCGCTCTACGCAGTCCTCAAGGCTTTCTGTTGCTGGCAGCTCTGCTGGGCTGGGAAAGTCTAAAGATGACTCATGCCTCTGTGCAGGGCTCAGCTCAGCAATGGCCTCAGGGGGCGCGTACCTGCACAAGGTGGAAGGTGTGCTGTGTTCAGAGTATGTCTTTCATCCTCGCTGTATGTTTATTGCAAAATCTGCAGATCAAGGAGCAATCAGGTCCAGCGCAGGAACCAGTATTTAAGGAAAGCCAAGTAAACAGCTCTGGATACATGGACCAAAAAAGAGCAAACTGTCATTGCCAATGGGTTGACTAATACCCTATTGGTTTATTTGAACATGCTCCCAACACGTGGGCACACCAATTGTTTTCTTTTGAAAAGGGCCATACATTTTCATTTCGAAGGGTTCCTTCAAGATCATTTCTGTTGAAATGTGTCTAATCAAGGAATTTCATTTGGGAGCTTTGGCATGCAGCCTGCAAAAGATGTATCTTGAGATTTGCAAGTTGCTACAAAGGGGAAAAACTACGTATGTTCCAGACCGATCAACAAAGTACACGGAAAGAAAGAAAAAAGAACAAACTAGGTAGACAGAAAGAACTCTCCTTTTTTCAATCAAAGAAGAGGAGACACATTGGCTCAAGAGAGCCGTGAATACCCTCATCCGCGAAAAACAAAAAAGGTCAGTGGGGATCTGGAGGGTTATTGGAAGCACCCAGCTCCAGACATGGTAGCGAGAAGCATTCTTTACTCGCGCGTCTTGTGGTAGCAACTTTGTGAAAAGAAAAGAAAAGTCTAGGCAGGCCACAGGCCGCGTGCATTAAGGAAAGGTCCCTTAACTAGCAAGCTAGCAAGGGCCTCACCAGAGGTCCCTCAAAACTACACTAGCTACAGCTAGCCTAGGAGAGTGAAAGAGACTGAACTAATGAGGATCGGGCGGGTTGCCGGCCATGCCCCGAGACGCCCGGACTCTCTTTCTCCTTGTATCCACCTCCACGCGCCCAGCGACCCCCCCCCCCAAGCAACTTCGTGTCCTTAGTGTACAGAATGGGCTTGGAGTCAATGTGCAAGCTCCGAAGCCTGTTGATGGTCAAGACCTTGTTGTTTGAACTGGATTAAAGTGTGCTGAGTGTAGCAGGTTCCACCAACACCCCAGGAGAGGGGTACGTAGCGTGACAGCTCTCCCTCTATTAAATATTCTTGCACAAGCCTGCAAGCTGCTGCAGTGAAGCCTGTGTTCCATGACCAGTAAAGTGGTTTTAAGCTTTCCAGCTTCCACCAACTTTCCGTTGAGCATGGTGTTTCAGTGTAATGAAGACGATTGAAGCTGGAAATGGGAAATGTGTGAGAAGGATCATGTCCTGCAACATAAGCCAGCCTTCTCTGCTGCTGGTGCTTTGCACGTCCTGCTAGCCAAGCTCAATTCAGTAGGCTTTTCCACAACTTTCTTACTCTTATTGTACGCACCGCTCATCAAATCTGGGATGGCGAGGGTCATCCTGTTCCAGCTCTGGCGGCCTTGTGGCAAAGGAGCGCCGCCAAACCTGAACCTGTGAGAGCAAAGAAGAGAAAGGAAACTATGTAGGCAGAGGGAATCCTTCCTTCATCAATTAAGGAAAAGGAGACAAATTAGCTTAAAAGAGCCGGAAGACCCTCCCACCACATAGCAGGAGCAAAAAGGGTTAGTTGGGAGGTGAAGGGTTGCTGTGAGAGCAAAGATTTCAAAGTGAAGCCAGTAATTACATGTGCATACTTCATTTTGACCACTCTCCTCCTTCCTTAGTAAAGAAGAGAAAGTAAAAAAAGGGAAAGCTATGTAGGCATCAGAGCCATCCCCTACATCAATGCAGACAAGGAGGTACCTAGGGCCGAGGCACCATGTATCCCCTTCTCAGAGAGGAGAAAGGAAACACTTGAGGTCAATGAAGATCAGGAGGCTTACTAGCAGTAACCCAAGCCTTATCTGGGTGACGAGAGTTGGTAGAAGCCTTCTTGATATCGAGTCTGGTGCTTGCAAGTTATAAGCGTACTGGAGAGAATGAGCATGAAGCTTCAAACAAAGCTTGGTGGCTTTGTGAGTGCCAAGACCAAAAACAGAAAAAGAAAAAGACTACGCAAGCCAGGTCCAGCTGCGTGCATTAAGGAAAGGTCCCTTAACTAGCAAGCTAGCTAGGGCCTCACCGAGGAGGTTCACTGGCCCAGTCTAAACCAAGCTATGAACCTATGGAGAGCAACTAATGCGGGTCCGGCGGGTTTGGCAACCCGCCGAACCAGAACAGTAGTGCCTTGATGACAACACCTAAACGATGGTCAAGATATAAGAAGCGGAAGAATGAATCACAAGCATGAAAGCAATGATGGATTTGAAGATAAAACCTCCGCCTCTGCCCGCAAAAAAAAAACCCTACAAAAATGGAGGGCTTCTGAACAGCTGCTTCTTTGATCAGTGCTTGCAACAGTGTAAGTCAGCTGCACACCCCAAATATATGCCAGCTCTTATGGTGCCATTCACTTTCTTTTGAGTCCAATGATTTAGATGATTTAATAAACATGAGCATCCTAAAGGTACCTGTGTGACCTTTTTCAGCTGCACCTGGTGAAATACAAGGCAGGGATTGAGAGAGTGCATACAAGCATGAGAAGGCAACCCAAGATAACCCCAAGTAAAGCTCCCTTCTGACCTGCTCGGAGCCGTACTGCTTTGCAACCTGCTCCTTGTTCAAGCCCTGCAGTGCTCCATAGTGCCGCTCATTCAACCGCCAAGACTTGAAATCTGCAAGGCAAAGCAGAGGAAAGCACCGGTTTGTCGGCTGCTTTGTTGAATAAAATGTCAAGCAATTATTCAGGTCACCTGACACGGTGTCATTTGGGGCATGACAATCCCAGTCATTCGCCAAAAAGTGTTTCACAAAGGCAATAAAGACAATCAGGCCAGCAAGAGCAAGAAATTTCTCAGTGGCAGTCCCCCCATAGACCAACAAACTATAATTGAGAAATCAGCCTCTCCACAAGGTTGATATTTACTAGCACATTCTGCCGCCTATCTCACCTTGCAGGTGGATGAGCTCCATCGCCTCCAACACAATCCACATGGTGCGGATCGCCCGGCTCAAGACACTGGTGAAGCACACATCAAACAAAAAGCCATGAGCTTTCAGCATGTTGCCTGCCCTTGCTGCTTGGAGGCGTCCAGCCTCCGACACATCCACGTCGGTCCACCCAGTGAAGCGGTTTGCCTGGTTCCATTTGGACCTGGACGGCAGGCAGCAGAGGAAAAATTTAAAAATTTTCAAACCATTAGAAATGCCAGACCCAGAAAGAATCAGCGTCACGCGTGCACACACACACACACACACACACACACACATACACACACACACACACACACACACACACACACACACACACACACACACACACACACACACACACACACACACACACACACACACACACACACACACACATGTGATGAATTAAACGAACCACAGACACCCTTGCCTGCTGCTTCATGCTTTCATGACCAAGCACTTGAGTGAGTGTGTGTGAGTAAGGCAAATGGGTGCACTAGTTCATGACAAATGGAGTGCATGATCTTATAGATCTCAAGACGGAAGCAGCGGCTGCTGCCAATAACCACGGGAAGTGAGCCATTATCATCGTGCTTGTGAGCCTTTCAAGCAAGGACTAGCTGCAGAATTCTTGTCCTCGGTGGCCAAGCCTGCTCAAATCCAAAGCCCAGGTTTGAATGGGCCGTTTTAGAACTGCTTGTCACAGACAAGTTGTCAGAACACTCACTCTCCATGCCTTATCAGGCACAGGCTCGTTGTTTTCCGTGGCACAATGGGCGTAGTGCTCATCTTGTGGCTTGTTTGGCCCTTGAAAAGATCTGCTTGTCGCGAGCAACTATATGAATTTCCAGGCACATAAAATATACAAGAAACAAAGAAAATGAAAGTATGATCAACGCCTTCGCCATCAACTTGTGCCAAAATAAACTGTCGCGATTTACTTTTGAACAAAACAAATGATGAATAAATTGATAAGGTTGGCAACATCTGAAATTCATCCTCCTTCCAATGTTCACTCTTATTTGAAGTTCACGGCCCTTTAAGTTATTTAGTGTAGTTATTTGAAGTTTACAGCCCTGTTCAGGGTTAGCAGCAGGCCAGGGCTTCGATGCTGCAGGATACACAGGGGCTGGGAGGATGGCTGGTGCCTGCTGGAGATTCTCCAGAGCATGCTGCTGTGGACATTGTCAGATGGCTATGTGCCTGCGCCTTGATCATGATTGCAGGCATAGCCAGTGGGCTCACACTGGCTTTCTTCTCACTGGACTTGCTCGAGCTGGAGGTAAGAACTTATTGTGCACGCAAGAGGTGCGCAAGGAAGGAGAAGGACGCCTCGGGAGATGCTTTTTGCTGGCACGTTTAAAGCATGCAAGATGTGCTGAAATCACACAGGCTCTTTTTGTGCAGGCAGTCCTGCATGACTGAGGCGTATACAAGCATTGCCCACTTTCATGAAAGACAGATTGTTCTTGGCTCCCAGGGCTGAAGATCGTGAACATTGCTTTATACTGCATTGTAATAAGCGAGCTTCTTAGCATCCTTTTTCGCAGCGGTTTTCCATGCATGTCTAGGTAGAACATGCTCTCCTCCTCATTCAAATATTTCCTCAAAAGCAAGCATAAGCATTTAAAAGCGCATAACCTTGCACATCTGCCACTGCACAAGCAAATTCCCATAAAGTTAAGCACATTTTTCCTTTGGGCACGGAATAGTCCACCCATCAAGCCATCATTCTATTTTTTACTTCAATGTAATGTTATACATACCATCTCTTCTGCCTAATTGCATGGACATGCAAGGCAATAAGCGTGCCGCTGTATGTCCATTTGTAAGCCGCTCTTCCGAGGGGGCCTGCTTTGCAACTTTTGCCACTCAGTTATGTGCACATTGCGTGCACGCTTGTGTGTGTGTGTGTGTAACATCACATGCATCACTCAGACGCCCTGGCACAGAAATTCTCATTTTAAGTCATGTGCATGAACCAGTCTACATCAATACAAGGTTGATCCAGTAGGTCCATAGCACTAGCAAGAGGAACGAACCGATACCCTGTCCTGCCCGACGCATGACCTGCACTGTAAGTTTCAGACTCGCCACAATAACTTGAAGGAGAACTCATGTAGAACTCAAATACTGACATGCTCATCTCCTCAGCTCTACTTCCCGCCACCATCACACTCTGCGCGCGCACCGCAGGTGTTGAGGAGAGCTGGCACGCTCCGTGAGAGGGCTCAAGCAGGCAGAGTGCTGCCCTTTCTAATGGCCCGCTCCCAGCACCAGTTGCTAGTGGCTTTGCTGCTGGTCAACAGCCTGGCTAACGAGGCCCTACCCCTGGCGCTAGACCCGCTGGTAGACCCGCTGGCAGCAGTGGTGCGTGCCTCTGTGTGTGTATGGGTGTGGATATGTGGGTGTGGATATGCACCTGATATAGATGCGATACGCAAGTCATCGGGGCGGTGTTCAGTCTGCACATGGTTTTGCATTCATGTTATTTGAGGGGTTGAGAGGAGGTGGCAGACGCACTGACCTGCCAAGCTTTTATGGTGAGTTCAGGAGGCTATGCTCGGGCGGGGCTCTGTGCACGGACGCTTGCTGTGCATCCCTCCCTCCCTCTGAAACTTGTCTTTACTTACTTGCTCATATACTTGCCTGTGTTGCATGGATGCTTGGTGTGCATCTCTTCCTCTGAAACTTGTCTGTAATCAATTCATTGCTTATACTTGTCTGTGTTGCATGGATGCTTGGTGTGCGCTCCTTCCTCTGGACTTGCCTGTACTTATACACTTTCCTGTGTTGCACGGATGCTTGGCTGCATCCTCCCTCCCTTTGATACCATCTCATCCAAGTCCCAATTCAGAATGCACAGTGTTTCAAGCCTGAGGAGGCTTCCGCCGAGCAAACTCACACAATGCAATACATTGGCTGGATATGGCTGCTGTGTGCTTGTAGATCATCAGCGTCACTGGCGTGCTTTTGTTTGGGGAGATCCTGCCTCAAGCCCTGTGCGCAAGGTACGCAACTGCTATGCTATTGCTGGCCCTCGCTCTCAATCATGACCTTGACTTCCAGGATGCCAGAGGACATGTGGCCCCCCACTGTGCCTGCTTTCCAACCATAAATGGCAACGGAGCAGCTCTGCTGTGATGGCTCCTTTGGCTTTAGCTGAGAGGACAGCATGGTCAATGCAGTCCACAGTGTGCATGGGTGCAATGCAGGCAATGCAGGCCTTGGCCATTTCCCAGGCTTGCACGGGCCTTGCTACACTGCTGATGGTGGTCACAATGTGCGCGGGTGCAATGCAGGCATGCCCTGGCCATCTCCCAGGCTTGCACGGGCCTCGCCATGCTGCTGATGGTCATCACAGCCCCTGTGTCCTGGCCCCTGGCCAAGCTGCTGGACTGGCTGCTCGACCAGGCCTCCCACAAGCCCCAAAACGAGGAAGACGCAAGGTACGCGTGTGTGGGAGTGGGTGTGCTGGATGTGCATGTGCCTGACTCGCTCTATGTGCGTGCAACACACCCCTACACTTGAATGCTTATACAGGCTACGAAACTCGGCATGCACATGTTTGCTCCAATCCAAGACGCATATACATACAGTGGTGTATGCCATACACCATGCATGCATGCACATGCACTGCCAGGGATGCCGTGGAAGGCACCTACCAGCCCCCTGCCCTCGTGGGCACGCCGTCTGCCACCCCAGAACACAGGCTCCGTCCCGCACCTTGGCCCTTCCCTCCCTCCCTTTGGGGTGTGCATCAGCTGGAGTGGGAGGGTCAGGCGGATGAGGAGGAGTGGATGCCTAGGCAGGCTGGGGATGCAGGGGGCCCTCGCGAGGAGCAAGGCGTGGACACGTTTCAAGTTGTGCAGGTGTGTGTGTGTGTGTGTGTGTGCGTGCGTGCGTGCGTGCGTGCGTGCGTGCGTGCGTGCGTGCGTGTGTGCGTGTGTGTGTGTGTGTGTGTGTGTGCACGTGAGCGCGGGTGGGCGTGGGTGGGTGAGGGGGGGGGAGGCAGGAAGTCGAGCTTGTGTTGAAGATAGTGAAAAGATGGGGCGTGGTGAGCAGATTCGATTTTAATGGGCTGTTGCAAGGAAGGTTAGAATTTACTGATAAGGTGTTTAAACCCTTGCCTTGCCTTTGTGCAGGCGCTCATTGTGCGCAGGCTTGGTCTTTTGTAGGGGCGGAATGCTTCTTTTTTTTAAGGCCCTTGTCTGATCAAAGGCTCAGAAATTGCAATCAAAAGAAACTTTGCCAAGCTGCCAGCTGCTAAAGCAGCTTGGCAGCTGGGCTTCATTTGGCTGCAAAGCTGGAGCTTGCAATTTCTCTCAAGTCCGTCAACAAGCCCTTTCATCCTGAAGTCGGGACGTATGTCCTTTGTGCAAAGCTTGCTATGTCGGGATGTGTTTTCCTAACCTGAGGATTTGTCGTGAGGTTGCTGTACCTATCGGTCCTTTTGAAATGAGAGAAAGGAGAGCGCAACACCCCTCACACCTGACTGGTCAAGCATCACAAGTTCATTTACCAAGATTGACACGTTTTGGTTAAAACCCCAAGCATAGGGGTACGTGCTGAAATCCCAAACGCCCCGTGCAAATTCACTTGTCGCCCCTTGCCACACATGCACCCTTGTGAGCATGCATGGGGGTACTCATACAAGCAGGAAACTGGCATACACACGCATACACATCTACACACACGCACACACACACATACATCTACACACACACTCCCTGCAGATGCACGTGCAGCAGCAGCTGCAGCAGGCGCAAGAGCTGCAGGCAGAGCGCGAACAGGGGCAGCTGCAGCCCCACATTCAGGACGAAATCCAGCAACACCGGCAGCAGCAGCAGCAGGAAGCGGCGCTGCGACGGCAGCAGCAGAGGGAAAAGGCAGTTGCGCAGTTGGCACATGCACTGAGTGGGGGTGGGCCGAAAGCGCAGCCAGGGCCAGACATGTACGATCTGGCAGACGCAGCGGTGTCTGAGCCCAGTAGCCACCCTAAAAGTGCGGCCATGGCAGAGGTGTGTATTCATCATTCACCATTCACCATTCACCAAGTGAATTCCCAGGAATTGAATATTTTTCTAAACCAGGAAAACAACAAACTTCCCCTTTGTTCCTTCATGATCTAATGTGCATTCATGAACAGGCTAGCAGTCTAACGTCTCAACTGAGGTCTTTTTTCCCGTGTAACCCTTGTAACCCTTGAGGTGTGTATTGAGGACAGTGCAGCTCATGATGGGTCAAGGCTTGATGGATCGCGAGCTGTGCGGTCATGGCAGAGGAGTGCTTGTAGAGAATAGGGCGGCCTATGATGGATCAAGGCTTCATGGATCGGGAGCAGTGCGGTCATGGCAGAGGTGTGCTTGTAGAGAATACCGTAGTGGACCGTGACCACGACGCACCCCCAAATTTTTTGAATTGAATATTTCCATTACGCAGCCATTATGCAACCTTTTTGGCAGCCAAGCAGATTTTATTTTCACTTTGCGCACCCCCATTACGCAATCTTCCTTTCAAACAAGCCCTTTTTTTTCCTTTTGGATACCCCCATTACGCACTCCATGGGCAGCTGATTAGCAATTTCACTCTGCACACTCCTCATTACGCACCATTCTTCATGCACCTCAAGAAGCACCTCTGCAAAGAATGTCAATAAAACAGATATGTCAACGTAACAGATGCGCATGCCCGTTCCACAATACGCAGTTAGGCACGAAGCCATTCATTTCCTGGCAAAAGAATCCATTCAAGCAACTTTTAAGTTGCTCTCAGCAGTAGAAGCTATCCAGATGAAATCCAAAAATAAACATGGCAAAGCTAGAGACAGTCCGTGTCTCATTCAGCCTTGAATCAACTGCAGCATTGAATCAATTGTTCATTCAATTGACAGAGAAAAATTGTTGCTTCGAACTGCCATTCTTGTCTGAAGCCTGGATGTCCACTGCAGTTCTGCATCATCTCTAGACCATATGGGCATGCATGCTGCCCTCCCCTCCTGCACCTACTGCATCGCTGAAGGGCTGTTCTTGCGCTGCTTCTTTGCAGCCTCATGTAGCTCCCTTTTCTGCTCTTTCGCATCCTCAGACTGCTTCGCAATGCTCTCTTTGCCACGTTTCTCCTCCTCACCCTTGTCCCTCTCCCTCTCCCCCGCACCATCTTTCTCACGTACTTATCCATCAGAATTTCGAATTATTTTCACCATTACGCACCCATTACGCACCCCATCTCGGCCATTTATTTTCACCATTTCGCACCCAGTACGCACCCCTCCAAAATAATTATTAAAGCATTACGCACTGCTAAAAAAACTTTAAATATTGCGTAATGATCAAGGTCCACTACGGTAGTGCGGCCTATGATGGATCAAAGCTTGATGGATTGGGAGCAGTGCGGTCATGGCAGAGGTGTGCTTGTAGAGAATAGTGCGGCCTATGATGGATCAAGGCTTGATGGATCGGGAGCAGTGCGGTCATGGCAGAGGTGTGCTTGTAGAGAACAGTGCGGCCCATGATGGATTGAGGATTGATGGGTCAAAAAGAGTGCGGCCATGGCAGAGGGGTGTGGATTGAGAAAGGTGCAGCCGTAGCAGAGATGTGCGGATTGAGAACAGTGTGTGGCCCATGTTGGATTGAAAATAAATGAACAAGAACAACGTGGCCATGGCAAAGGGGTGTGGATTGAGAGGGGCAGAGTAGCAGTTTGTGGCTGATCGTAGGTGAGGAGAGTGTATGGCAGTGTATCTTATTTGGCAGAGGATGGAGACGGTAGTGCATTGATGATGATGCACCCAATTCTACATATACGAACTACACGCTGGTCTGTGCATAGTCTGCACAGCTGGGTCTTGGATGTTTTTTTGGTGTGTGTATTGAAGAGGGCATTCCATTAAGCATGCGTGTTACCGCGACAAATTTGTTTGACAGCCAGAGAGCGACGTTACTAGGACTGTCATCCAACGCCAAGTGTCGCTCTTACAGTTGTGTTCTAGTATCTTCCCTGGCAGAGGCCCAAGCATAACGCTATGGCGCTGGCACAGCCTATGTAAGTGACGATGATGCAACCGGAAACATCAGAAACTACTCTGCAATTTCGCTCACACCTTTTTTCTGGTCTGGTGCCTGATGCGTCGTCACGCAGGTACTTGTAGATCACAAGGAGCTCAAGGCGCTCAGGAGCCTTCTTGCTCCATCATTCTTCCAATTAAGTGCCCAGTGCACGTTCCTGTGTCTGCACTCACAGGTCCCTATGGATCACAAGGCGCTCAAGGCGCTCAGAAGCCTTCTTGCTCAATCATTCTTCCAACCGGGTGCCCAGTGCATGTTCCTGTGTCTGCACTCACAGGTCCTCATGGATCACAAGAAGCTCAAGGCGCTCATTAGCCTGCATGGCAAGCAAGAAGGCTTTGGCGGACAGCTGGCAGATGATGAGGTCAAGGTGTGTTGCTGCGGTGCGGCAGGCTTCAAAAGAGGCAGTGGTGATAGAGGGCGAGTGGCGGTTCAAAATTGCTTGTTTCAATGCAGCACAGATCGAAAGAGGCACAGGTGAAGGAGGGTGATTGACGACTCAACGGGGGTTTTGTGATGCGGCAGGGAAAACCAGAGGCAGAACAGGTAAACAGAGATATACAGAGGCATGATGAAGAAGAATGGGTTGATGATTCCAAAGATTGGTTGCAGCAATGTGCAGCTCATTTCAAAAGAGGCAGTGATGAAAGAGAGAAAGATGAACAGTTTGACATTATGTGGTCTCGAGCAGGCTTCTTAACCGCTTTTGATCTCCTTCTGCGCAGGCCTGTGCAGAGCTTGGAATTGCTAGCCAGCAGCCAATGTCCACTTGCCATGCTGGTTGCTGCTTTCTTCATCCTAGCAGTGCTCTCGGAGGCAAACATGCCCACGTTGAAGCTCCTCTTCAGAGCTAGCCTGTTCCCAAGCTTGCCCAAACTAGTACTTCCTTGCCCCTTTGCAGATCAACGCTCCTTTCCTTGGAGCTGCACATGAGAAATGTGGTTGAAGCGACAGTTTACAGACAGCGTGGAAGCATGCATCGGCAATACAAGCTCTGTGCCAAAACACACTCCCACAGGTCATGCTAGGTGCGCTGGACCTACGCTTCAAGACAGCACGCATGGCCATGACACCCCTTCACCGCGTCTTGATGCTGAGTGAATCCACACCCCTGACGTATGACACCCTGCGCTTGCTGCTGGTAGGTGGGGTAGATTGGAATTGATCCTTCCTGGATGTGGGAGGTGGCTCATCAGACGACTCAATTCACGTCCTTGAGTTTGGAGCCTGTGTCGTGGTTTTGCTGCTTTTGCAATTGCTTTCTGCTGGCTGGCTCTGGTGCTGCAGCGCCTTGCCATGGTTGAACACGCCTGTGCAACAGCACCACAGCACTACCTTGCCTTGATTGAACTCGCCTGTGAGGTAACTTCCTGCACATGCACCCCTCTGCATGATTTCTTGCAGTGCCTTGTTCCTCACACAAGCAAATGCACGCCTCCATCCCTCATGCCAGCCTCCTTCCTCTCTGTGTCTGTACCCTGCTGACAACAGGCCCGAGGCCACTCACGCGTACCCGTGGTCCGTGCTGCCTACACCCCTTTTGCCTCCCAACCCACCTCCAGCAGCACACCACCCGCTCCCATGACATCTGGCGAGTCCCTTGGGTCAACAACACCCCCAACTTCGGGAGCACCAGAAGCAGGGACGCATGTGCCCTCAGATATGCCACCGCCTGTGGTGGCCCCCTCACCCTCAGGAAGAGCAAGGGCCACTCCCATCATCGATTTGTGCCATCCTGATGGTGAACACAAGAGCATGCCGGTAGACCTGAGCTCGCCAGAAGGCCTCAGCCCGGATGATGTGCTGGGCGTGCTGCTGGTCAAGGAGCTGATCATGGTAAGCAGGCGAGCGAAATGCGCTCTCTGTGTGTATATGAATGTGTGTGTGCGTGTGCGTATGTGTGTGCACGCCATGCATAAGGTTGTGTAAGGATTTTACTTTGGGTACTTTACCGTGGGTTCATTGCTCCAGTGTCAGGTGCATGCTCACATCATTGTTGCATGCGAGTGCCCTTCGGTATTGTGGGATCTCTTGCTCATGATTTTGGCAAAACAGCTCATGTGCGCATTTCAAACCTTATTTTGAGATGAATTTCACCACACTACACACACACACACTGCAGGTGGACTTTGAGTCTGGCCACCTGCGCGTTGGGGATGTACCGTTGCGGCCACTGCCCACCATCCCCTGCGACACGCCTCTGCTGGACATGATGCAGCTTTTTCAAAAAGGCGGCTTCCACATGGCACTGCTTGTGCAGAAGCGAAGCCAAGCTGCAAAGAGCGGTGGGTTGGGCCCTCATGATGTTGGAATCAGCATTTCCCTGACCTGTGAGCATTTGGGTTGGGTCCACTCTTGACGTTGGATCCAGCATTTTCCTAATCTTTGAGCATTTGCTTTACTGGCATACTCTAGAACTTGTGTAGACCCTTCACTGCTCTGTCAAGGATGCGGAGAGAAGACACCAAACTCTGGCAGGGACTTGGGGTCCACTCTGGTCAAAGGGTTTCAGACTGACCCTTTTTCCAGGATGGTAACAAGCTGCTCAGGATGGGAAACCTTGATTGCCTTTGCTGCACTGTGTTCTCTTGAGCAAAATGTTTTCCAAGTGTGCTTGACGGGCATCAATGCATCGATGACATCGCAGCGTGCAGCCACACACGCCATTTAGTCCTATCATGCGTTGCTGCCGTTCATGAAGGTTGGTAATCATTTTAAACCTTTACTTCAATGTGCGCTGGCTGTGGCTGCTTGCTAAACAAATGAGCAAGTGCGTACATCAAAGCCATAGTCCTCTCTTACCTGTGACCACTGCTGATGCCTCACATGCTCAGGTCATCACCACCACCACCACCACCACCACCACTCCCGTGCCGCCAAACGCCACACCTCTCCCCTCCAACACTCTGAGCCAATCCCCCTCCCGCACATCAACTCCCCTGCCCATGGTCCCTGTGGCAGTCCAGCAACAGCTGCTGCTTCCTCACATGTGCCCCCAGACACACGTGCCTCTGCAGCTGAGCATGTTTCACCATCGGCAGCACAGCCCCCCAGCTTGCCTTCCTGCGCGCAGCCTTCTGCTGGGGCAACAGGAGTGGGGCAAGAAGAAGCAGGTGCTGCAGATGTGGGTGGTGTGGGGGCAGAGAAGGGGCCAGAGGCAAGGACGCCTCCTTTTGTGGAGCTTCCAAGGGGCATCCCTGACAGGCCAGGTGCGAGTGTTGCACATCCATGAGCTCTAGCATACCAGAGCAGCCCAAGTGCTGGGTGTGTCTGGGACATGTGTCACTGCTGCTGCTTGCTTCGGTGCGTCCCTTCATGTACATGCGGTACATGTGGGCAAGAGAAGTCCAGGCCCTGATTGGGCAAGAGCAAGCCACAGGCCCTGATTGTTGCAAGGGCGGTTTGAATGAGGCTCAGACTTTGAGTCAAAGACTCTTTGAAAGAGTCAAAACTGCCTCTGGTGCATCGCTTCATGTGCATTAGGGCGCATGGGCATATGCCCTGTACATTAGGGGCGAGGCTGCAACGTGCATTGCAAGCGTGATTTGAATGA
>OU611751.1:11092502-11130002 GCA_914767535.2 Dunaliella primolecta
CTTGCAATGCGCTAGAGGATAGCCCAGGAGAATGTGTGCTTGCTTCAGCCTTCCGATGCTCACGAGGGTAGCCCACATGAGTAGGGATTGGCACTGGCTTATAGCGCTATATAACGCTATAGAAGGCCCTCGTGTAACGCTATATGCCGATCTATGGGGAGCGGCATTGGTAAATAGCGCTATCATAATATAATGCTACAAGCTAAATAGCGGTGGAAAATGTGAAATTTAGTGCTATATGCCGATCCTTACACGTGGGAGCTTGCCTGAGCCTGGCGAGCCACAATGACAGACGGCACCATATGACCTTTCCCTGTGAGAGTGATTGCCTGGACATCACCCAGGACCACCCGGTGCTTGTAACCCTCATTTTGGAACCCTGTGTTTCTCCGCTCCACTTTGTGGCTTTGTGGATGAACATTCAAATCTGTCCGACTGGTAAAGAACTTTTAAACCTGTTCCGGTTCACTCTTACAACCGCCTGCTTCCACACAGGGTGCAGCAATGGCCATTGGCCCGCCCATCCCCGAGGCCGTAGAGGCAACCGCTGCTGCCGCAGACGCAGCTGCTGGCGCTGCCACTGCCACCACTGCAAGTAAGTTGCCACAGCAGCAGCAGCAGCAGCAGCAGCATACTGTTTTAGCCTATCTTTCCACGTGTTCACTGGGGACCAAATTGTTATTAGGTTTTGATCATTGGATAGCGATTGTCGGGGGGTCAGGAGCATGTTCCTTGTGGACGTGGCTGTGGCGCTGGGGGCAGGTCGCCAGCATCGCCATTAGACCCTGCTAGACCACAGTATCATGACAGCCTAGACCATGAGCCGCTTCTGCTGTGTGCCATGCTGGGTGTTTGAACATGACGTGTTACCCATCAGATTTGCCACGGCTGACATTATGTCACAGAAGGGTGCCCATGAACCGCTTCCGCTGCATGCCATGCTGGCTACTTGGACATGTCATGATGCCCATCTGATGGTTTCGCCACTCTACTGTTGAACTGTGTCACAGGAGGGGTCGTCCGTAACCACGCAGAGAGCCCAAAAAAGGTCACCATGCCGCAGCAAACTGGCTGCTGGCTGCCCGGCAGCGGCACGCAGGAGCCTGAGGTGTACGTATCTGATCAGCAAAGGGGCAGAATGGATGCTGAGTCAAGTAGTATACACATAGACATCAGAGATGTTGGGCAAGAAGCCGGACAGTGCGGCGTGCATGCCAGCCCTGAGCAGCAGCAGCAGCAGCAGCAGCAGCAGCAGCAGGACGGCATGCACAGGCGCGGCCGCCCAGAGAGTGACGATTGGATTGTGTGTGGAATCATCACCCTTGAGGATGTCATCGAGGAGATGATGCAGGTGAGAGGGTCTGAAGGGGCTTTCCTGTCTGCAAGCGCTGCAGCTGGTGCTCTAAAAAAGGTGGATGCTGGACCTCCATGAGCTGTTGCCCCAGTCATGGCGCTCCTCCTTTTGCGCTTTCACCCTATACCTGCAGCTGTTGCCCCAGTCATGGCGCTCCTTCTTTTGCTTTGGTGCCCTGTTTTTCTTTAAGCTGCTAGGACTGACATGCTATCCATTGTAAAGCTCGTGGTTGCTCTAAAAACAGTCGTGGGCAAGGTCATGTCTAGGGATTGGCATATATAGAGAGAGAGCACTACAGCCCTCCCTAGATGTATATAGCGCCACATGTGAAGCGCTATATGTCATGTCTAGGGATTGGCATATATATAGAGAGAGCGCTACACACCACATTTTCCAGCGCTACATAGCGTTACATAGCATTATATTATAATAGCGCTATTCATGTGGCGTTATGCGAGGGTCTTCTTTAGCACTATTCAGAGCTAGAGGCCAACGCCGATTTGCGGTCCGGTCATGTCAATGGCCTCTGGCAGAAACAATGCATCTTAGCTGCAATGAACTAAAGCCATCATGATCCTGCACCCTTTACAAAAGATGCTCTTGTTACTGCATCTCTGCTGCCGCTGCTCCTGCTGCTGCTACTGCCTCCGCATGACTTTTTACCCCTGCTGCTTGTCAAGCCTCTGTGAGGCCCTTGTTCTTCAGTCAATGACCACAGCACAATGCCAATGACTTTGGCTGCAATGCACATTTGCCGCGCAGGTGGAGATCATTGACGGTGAGTGGCGAGGCTTGCGACTGCTCAGCGTGTGTCTGATGCTGCAAACTGTTATTTAGTTAGTTAGTTTGTTTGTTTGTTTGAGGTGTGTGAATCGTGTGCACTTGAATGGCCTTTGAACTTTCATATAGGTATAGATTCGTATGAACAGATGCATGCATATTTGCGCGCGCGCCCCCCCCCCCCCTACCGACACACACACACACACACACACACACACACACACACACACACACACACACACACACACACACGCACGCACGCACGCACGCACACATGCACGCACGCAACACACAAACAAACACACACACAACACATACACACACAATTAAGCACGCACACACCTAGGCATGCAAGCATGCACCCACGCACACATGCACAAACACACCCTGAGCATGTGGTCTCATGCTTCCCTGCTGGAATGCTTTGCAGAGACTGATGAATGGATCGACAACACACAGAATGTGAGTGGTTTCCGCTGCAATTTTCTGTCCTTGTCTTTCATGAGCCCCACATGCTTGCTTTACTCACGTTGTGGGTGGGTTCCTTTTGTTTTCATGTTTGACGGGCAGAGCTAGTCCCTGAAAAAAGCCTTGCCTGGTGATGGAAGAGTAGCCTAGCTTGCAAAATGGTGCAAATACGAGGCTAGCAATCTTTTCAGACTCAATTCACTGAATAGAGGCAGCATATTTTCACTCAACATGACGCTCTCCATGGGTAAAATACATGCTGGTTATGAATGAAGTCAATGCTCAGGTCCATGCCCTCCGGGGTTTGCCATGGTTGGCACATGCACCGTCATCTCGTAGGTTGCATGCAAGTACTGCTTGCTGTGTTGCTTTGCGCCTCACTTGGTGACCAGGACGCATTGCCTTTGCCGAATTCCCCTTCCCTTCAGAAATAATGAACTGTTTTGTTGATCCACGGCTGTAGGTTCGCGTGTCCACGCTGCGCCTGCTGGCAAGCCTGCCGCCAGCTCAGCGTGTCAGGGCTGCTCGCGTGAGGCGCGCTGCCACATTGCGCAATCCATGATGTATCTTGATAGCTTCAGAGTAGATTCCTCCAGGCTAGCTTCACAAGGAAGCTTTTGTTAGGGTTCATGTTTCGGCACATATCCCCTGCAGGTGCTTTGCAGCTTGAGCTGCAGCTGCCGCTACCCAGCTTATTTTGAAAATTGTTTGCTAGAAACAATTTTATGATATGATGATGATACGGAACCATATGATACGGAACCATATGATGATGATACGGAACCATTTTGCTGCTTTGTAGCAGTAATTTGACACGTTTCTCAAATACTCAACTCTGGTCTCAGTTTGAGAAGATCAATATGGTTATGGTTATTATGCTATTGAAAACAAGAATACTTCTTGCAGCCAGGTTATGGAGCCGGGTGCTTCCAATAACCCTCCAGATCCCCACTAGGATAGACTTTTTGTAGTCTTCGTGGTGGAGGGGACTCACGGCTCTTTTGAGCCAATGTGTCTCCTTTTCCTTAATTGATGTATGGAGAGTTTCCTCTGCCTACGTAGTTTTTCTTTTTCTTTTTCTTTTCCAATGTTAATAGCATCAGGCTTATCAAAGCCTTGTCTCTCAAGGTTGGAAAGGGCAGAGTCTGCCAGACTGCCAGACAGCAGTGCTGTGGGTTGGGAAAGGTCAGGTACATATATGCCTGGCTTCAAATTCAAGCAAACGATGTTGGAATCTTGGCCAGTTCTCTTTAGCTTCTTCTGGCTCCCAAGAGGGCATCCAAGTGACCCTTATGAGTTCTTCTCTGGACTGCAATTTCCTGTTAGTTTTCTGTGCATTGTTGAGGCCTGCACAGGCCAATGTCTCAGCTGCATAAATCTATGTCTCAGCTGCATAAATCTATTTTCTCTGCCCTTTAGTGTAGCATCCTTCTGAAGTTATTTCATGCATTTCCAGTGGTATGTTCGGTGGCAGGCATCACAAATACGCATAGCAAGGAATGGAGGCTCAGAGTTTATAGGTTCATAGCCACCAGGGTAATTGCATATCTGGCAGCAAGCAAACTTTCTTCTCTTACTAACATGGGATCATCACACCACGGATAGCTTATCCACAATGAATGCGAATTTCTATAGCTGAAGGAAAATCTTTTGCCACAGTTGCCACCAGTTCCAAGTTCCCTGCCGGGTTTGAAAAAAAGAAAAGGAAAAACTACGCAGGCAGCGATAACACTCCCCACATCAATTAAGGAAAAGAGGATACCTAGGGCCGAGGCACCGTTTATCCCCTTCACCAAGAAAAAAGGTATCTGGAGATTTTCTGCTATCATTGGGGCTGCACGTCGACAACTACATCATGCAGGCGCTGGGGACCCACTGCCTGTAATATGACATATAGGAAGAAACTTTTTTCTCGTGTTTTCTCTGGGTTGCTGCCTTATTCCAGGAAGCTTTTCCTCTGGTTGAGGAGATTGAAAAAGCCATTGTCCTGCCAAAACATCACGAACTGACCAGGAATGCTTTTCTCCTCCATTGCTGGCAGGCAGCCTTCGAGTTCTTCCTCTTACTGAGCCCTGCTGTTTACCAGCTTGCCTGATCTCTCGCTTTTTGCAATCAGGGTTCATCCTAAAGGTTCAATTGTTAGTTCAGTCAAAAATGGAAAATGCCTTCAAATCTTTTTGAAAACAAGCATTTCCTTAAGAGTACTTGAATTGTAGCAACAGTTTCTGTCAGGCCATGCTTGCTGGCATGAATCCAAGAGTACCAGTGTTCCTGTCTGGGCATGAGCCAGCTCAAGTCGGGGCTTCTCGAGACAGCTTAAGCAGGAATCTTGCAGGACATAATTGGCCCAATTGTTGGCCCATGAAGGCATGCCTCCCTTTGTGGGCTCTGCACCCTCAGGACTGATTGTCCTTGAACCAGTGAAGCAGGTGCTTTGCCAAGGCTTTTGATGTGCGAGAATTCTCCTAAGACCTGCAGTATAAAAAAAGGAAAAAGTTTGAATGTTACCGGATGACTGGCTGTAAGGGTATTATGTACGCAAGCACACCCCCAGGCACGCAGCTAAAGGGTGCCTTTTGAGAATTTGATGCCCCACAGAACAGGTGGTAGCCTAACACTGAACCAATTTGTACTCAGACATGGAAGGAAGGTCAGGAGACAGGCCAGGAAACACAATGAGCCCCAGGCGGACGCACCTTCCCGCTCGTGCAACCCCAGAGCCACAAGCCACCCCCGCAATCCTTGATTGTTATGTCAAAGAGCTCTATCTGCATGGCAGGTACAGATGCGGGCGACAACTTGACCAGAATAAATGCAACCGTGAAACGCAACAATCCATGTAAATAGCAGGGTTCAGTGGACAAGGGCAATTTAAAAAGCTATGAAGTGCCTGACCTGGGAGGCACCGCTGCCATCAATTCCCGGTCCACCACATTCTTTGACAGAGCATTCATGCATCAAAGCGTTGCCTCTGTCGGTAACCACAACACCCTCGTGTCCGCAGCATGAAATGTGGCAGCCCTCCAGCTTGGCTGCAGCATATCCTGCATAAGATGTGGCAGCATAAGATGGGGTAGCATGGGATGTGCCAGGCTTCTAGCCTGGCAGCAGCGTGTCCTATATGAACAGGGAAAACACATTTTAACAGGAAAGCAACTTTTTTTTCAGGCAATTATAACGAAAGCAAAACATGCTCGCCTTGTTTTGAGCAATAAGCTTTTGTGTCCTGCCTCGTATTCTGGCAAAATGGCAGCAAGCTTGTTTGAGCCAATGAGAGCAAGTGGACATTTCTGGATATTTCATCCTGTGAGGATCCAGGACCATACAACTTGAGAGTGCACTCCTACCTTCTTTTTAAACATCACTCACCACACACAAAAATTCCTACATCGCCACCCTGGATTTTGCAATCTTCCAAGATCACTTGAGGGGAGGCATTTCTGCCTTGTAATGACTTGTTGTGTGGGTTCGGAATGGGGGCAAAGAGGTCAACAGGGCTGGCAAACTCCTCTGGGATGGTTCCAGGCAGCACTCGCAAAGTGTATTTACATCCCTGTGTCCACAGGTAATACAGTACGGTCTGCAATGCCCAGTTCGGCAATTTTGGTCAAACATTTTTTGTGGGCACTTTACATCTCAATCATACATCCCTTGATCTCAGGAAAATAAGTGTGCATATTTGCTTGCTTGTGTGTGTATATGTGTGCGTATATATATGTGTGTGTTCGCGCGCGTTAACTTTGCACTCAATGCAGGTGTGCACAATGCGGATCTGAACTGCCAATGAGATGAAACACAGAGCAGAGAGTAAAAGAGCCAACAAGATCTCGAGTTTGTAGGCTAGGACGTTGCAAAGTAGGCATCACCTATACCCTATTGTAACTGACAGGTCACAGGGCCCATGCTTTTCACCTGGAGGTTGCAGCCATACAGGAGGGGTGAGATATTGCCCTTCACAACAATTGCATCTCCGCCACTGCAACGCACATCCACATCCATCAGAAGCGGGCATGGGAGCTGCTTGTGGCTGCCCAAAATGCTTGGGCCCTCAAAGCGCACAGCCTCCCTGTGTTTGCATAACGTACGCACAGTTATGGATGCATGCGCTCTCACAATTGTGAGCATCCTGCTTTGTGCGATGACAGCCTTTTCATGTGCCCTGTACCTGCAGCATTCCCAACAAAAAGCAAACATATGCATTGGACCGCCTGAGCATTACCTGAAGCCCACCATATCGATCTTGAAGCCTTGCAGCACAATGCCTCCCCTGCTGACCCTGAACACTGGATGATTTGCGCGGTGGTCCAAGACAACCTAAATGAAGAGTTCCAGTGTAAAGCATACGGAGGGATCTACAGGGCTCCGTGCACATCCAAACCAATCAAACGTGGGAGGCAGAGACTTATTTGGCGAAATAGGCTGCGGAGTGTGCAATGGGGCTTACAAGCAAAAAAACGGCCACCATGCTTTAAATAAATAAATGAAGCTGCGCAGTGCACCTGCTCCCGATTTACACCAGCTTGTCCACACACGATGATCCTCTTGTCAATGTGTATCTCTTTGCTGCCAGTGGGATGGGTTCCAGGCAACAGTACAATATGGTCCCCATTGCTTGCAGCTGCAACGGCATCCGCCAAGCACCTGCGGTGCATTCTCAAGATGCACAACATGATTAGGTACAAGTTGGGTGACAAGGGTCATGCGTTTGTTACAAGAGGCTCTGTTGATTTTTTGGCCCTCTTAAGAGCCTCTTGATGTAATGGCCCCCTTAACCCAACCATAAACATGATACCTCAGGAACTGATTCAAATCTTGTAGGCGCAATGCACAGCATAGTTGAGATTCAGGGGGTCTGATATCTATGTTGAGCGCTGCGTCCCTTGCACACTCCGCATTGACTTTGCTTCCTATTCTGAAGATAAGAAGAACATAAACCCGGACAACTATCAGAAGTAGAAGTCCCTTGCCTATCTTCTTTAGCGAACAATTACTGCATCCTCCCACCTGTAGCCCCGAGGGCGGTATGTGGTGAGCGGAAGCACAGGCCCAGTGTCTGAAGTCTGGCCTTCTAAAGAAGCGCACGGGGCTGGCGGCCTTGCGGGCGCAGAAGGTAATGCAAGGGAAGGCGATGTGCTGTAATAATGTGGATCATCTTCAAGAGAAGGAGGTGCAGCATCGCCGAGCCATTCTGCCCCTGGTGCTGCCGGCCTCACAATTAAGGTGGCCCCAGAGAATCCTGTGCAAGTGAGATGAGCAGGTGGCTATGTTCCGTGTGAGGAGCTGGGTTTAAGTGCATTGCTTTCCTTGAGAAATGCTTGCGTGCTTGCACGACCAGAATGCTGAGGAGCTCATTGCAGCACTGGGCCCCGGTGTACAATTTTTTAGCCAAGCTCCGTACTACTGCACATGTCTCCCTGCACATCTAGAACAAGAGGTATGAACGTCGATTGTTGCCACTGCAAGGATGGAAAAGTGTGCTGTGAGGAATGTGCAGGAATTCCACAGGCTACAGGTGGACTGGATGCTTGCACCTTTCCCTTTCAAACACCTCACTCCTGTGCTGCTTTTTAGAATCTGGAAAAATCAAGAGCAAAACTTTTGTTCCATCCATGGACTGTTTTAAGGGTCTTTGAAAGCAGAATTGCACTCCAGGATCCCCGAGGAATTCTAGCAGAGACGTTTTCACTCAGAATTCTTCACACATCCATGCATACATGCTTCACATGTCCAAGCTTCTACAGTTGTGGTGTGGAGCACAGGTAGAAAGACGAGATCAAACATGGGTTCAATTATCCAAGGCAGTCTCTTGGTCACCTGCTTGGTCACCCTTGAGAGCACCTTGCACACAGAGCGTGTCAGCCAGTTGCCTCAGAGCAGAGGGAGGCCTGCGAAGGGATTCAGCGAGAGGGGGCAAGAGACACAGGGACTCGGGTGATCAGTGACATCATCTTCTAGGACGGTACATTAACGGCTTTCTCCCCTTGAAAAAAATTTGCTTGCACGATGCATCGCTATCTGTTGCAAGATCACCTGCTCAAGGATGCCTCCAGAGCGAGCACCTGCTCCAGTGCGCCCCTCCCTTCCTGGGCACTGCATCCCTTCAGCACCCAAGCCTTAACTCCTTCCAGATCCATATAAATAAAGAGAACTTGATTGAAGTTTTTAAATAGTTTCGATGCAAGGAAGGAGTCAAAACCGCAAGCATTTTTCCATGAATAAATTGTATGAATTGCACATCTTCGAACAGTTACGAAAACATCTGTGATAAAAGTTTTGCTCTAAGCATCCAGATGAAGAGAGTCGCAGACCACTAGGGGCCATCCGAGTGCCACTAGAGAAGAGAAGCCCTGGCTACACCATATGTGCAATGCAACAATATTGATGACTTAAAAAAAAGATGTTTCGTGTGCAGGGAACCAGGCGTCTGTCATTCGCACTTTAATCGCTCGTACTCAACTGTCACTGGGTGCGAGTGGCTGTGGGTTTGGCTGCGCACCTCGAATTACACATGTATGTGCAAGAAAGTACAAGTTCATAGCATCACAACAATGCACGTCGATGCACGTTCAAAATAAAAAATGCACGAGGTGCTGCTAGAGCGGGCAAGCAAGGGAATTAAATAAATGAGGCGCATGTGTGGACGATGACCAAGTTGACGCACTATGAAGTGCACAACCGGCTGTGCATCCTCAGCATCGACGATGACGCGGTGAACCTGCTCGTCATCGAGCAGCTCCTAGCGCAAGAAGGATGGCGGGTGGGTCTTGGGATGGGGTCGAATTTGCGCCTCTCTGCCGAAAAAGATACCCATTTTCGCACTCAGGGTGCCTCCGGGACAGTCTTGACCGCCATTACACGGTGCCTGCGTGCACACATGCCTACGGCTTGGCTGTGCTTTTGCTGTGGAGCGGCGCCCACGTAGAAGTTGTCGCGCCGCTGTGTTTTCACCGCTTGCTCACTTGCATGCGAGTGTAGGTTGTTTCCGCTCAGGACGGGGAGGAGGCCTTGGAGTTCTTGACGGAAGAGGACACATGGCCCGACTTCATATTCCTGGACTACCAGATGAACGTGGGCGACTCCGGGGATGAGGTGTGTATGTTGCAAAATGCTCCTGACTGAGTACCCTGCAAACTAGTGCATGGCCCCTCCGCTCCATATTCTTTCCATTCCACTCCACTCCACTCAAGCCCCTGCCTCCGTGCATTTCCTATTTCCTTCCACACAGATATGCAGGAAACTGAGGAACCTTTTTGGGCCCACGCCTGTGCCCATCGTGATGTGCACAGCCATGGGCGAGGGCTCAGAGGCACTGAGAAACTGCAGGGAAGCAGGGGCAACAGATTTCTTGCTCAAGCCCTTCGAACGCGGCAAGATGCTGGAGAAGGTGCACCTGCACTGCCCACATAAGGTGAGCTTTTGGCTGATAGAAACCATGTCAACCAAGCAACTCGTGCATTGTTCTGCAGAAGCACGCTCACATGCACTTGTGCTTGCGCACACAAAAGTGTGTGTGTTTGTGTTATGTGTGTGCGTGTATGTGTGTGCGTTGGGTGTGAGGTGTGTGTATATGTTTTGTGTTTGTGTGTGTGTGTGTGTGTGTGTGTGTGTGTGTGTGTGTGTGTGTGTGTGTGTGATGAGATGCTCCAATCCCCAGGTCTGCTCTCTCCGTCAAAAGTATGCCTCACTTTTTGAACACAACTTCTCTTTCCTACACCTCCACGTTTCCCACAGGATGTCCTGTCTAGGCACCATTCACCATGTGAATTCCCAGGATATCAATACTTTTCTAAACCAGGATAACAACAAACTTCCTTTTTTTCTTCATGACCTCATGTGTATTTATGAACAGGCTAGCAGTCAAACGTCTTGACTGAGGCCTTTTTTCCCTTGTAACCCTTGTAACCCCTTGTGTGTTGTGAAGGCATGTGTGACACTTCAAGTGAACAAGAAAATTACTCAAAGATGGCGCCTTGGTCTATTTGCTCGCGCTGCTCCATGTCTTTGGAGAACAAATGTTACAGGCTTTGAGGTGCTTACTGGGCACAGAGGCAGTGCGCATCAGCACCATGATGGGCAAGTCAAAGCAGGGCCATGGTTGTTTTGTGTTCGAGCTGTCCCCTTTAGGTGGAATCCAGGCAGCCAGAAAAACAAGGCAGTGACAGGCAGTGTCGCTGGTTTGCTGTCTGCCCCCGTCAGGTGGCTCCACGTCCAAGTCCTCCACAAGCGGCCAACATTGTAAAAGCGCAACAGCAGGCCCCACCCAAGCCGTCTCGCCCCCAGGAACAAGAGCATGCCCCAGAACAGAGGGCAGCGCAGGGCGGTCCAGACAAGGCACAGAGTGTTGTCCTCCAATTTTGTACCAGCATTGGGCTGGAGTACTGCGGGAAGGTGCGTGCAAGCATGCTCTCCCCATTGCCAGTACATCGCTCACGCATGTCATGTTGGCATGACATCCTGGTAACTGCGCTTGGAGATTAAGGGGCCTTGAAAGGGAACATGGGATAAGAAAGCATGCAGCTACAGAGTGCTGAATCGTCTCCATAGCTGCACCTCCTTGCTCTTATGCAACTGAATGGGAGGAGCTTGTGTGTGAATGCGTGCGCACTTTCGCACTGCTTGCATTGCAGGCCCTGCCTTGGAAGCAGGTCATTCCTGGTTTTCGTTGCATGGTATATTGCGCAATTGATGTTTCTACCTGAAAAGCATGCCTGCAATGCAGTGCCACAGTCTTTCTGCCTCTGCGTTGATAGACTTATAAGAACAAGTGTGTGTGTGTGTGTGTGAAGTCTCCTGCAAGCCAGCCTGCACACATGTCATGAGCTATGCTGCTCTTCAAATCAATCTTGAACCCAAGGTGTTTCCCCATAAGGTACTGGAGCACCAGAACCCACTCAGCTGTGATTTTCAAAGATAAGGGTTGTTGTCCAAAGGGATCGCAGCCCACACATCTCAGCTCCTCAGAAGCACTCAGGGTGTCCATGTATGTGCTGCAGCTGTTTGATCCAAGCATATCCTCTTTCACACAATCTTCTAGGAGAAAGACATGACGGGCTCTGCATGGGCCCGTGACAAAAAGATGACTCTAGAGGTTTAATCTTGGAGCAACAAGTGATTTCATCCAATTTACATTTACCTGTAAATTTAGTAGGGTGTTAGGAGCAAAATGGATGAAAGTACGATAGAAACAACCAGGGCTGTGCCACCACGGCGTCTCTTAGGATTTAGACTGTCTGAACGTTTCGGTAAACAGTTTGGTTCGGTTAGATCGTACTACCACATTTTCAGGGAGAGACGGTGGTAAATCGACCAGGCGATTGCCACCGTCGGATTCTGCTGGGGCCACACGCTGCTTGCATGACTTGCAGCTGCAAGTCTACGTATGGGCTCTTCGCCATTCTTTTGTGTATGTTTATAAACAAGAAACAGTGCATCACACAAAATGACGCCAAAAGGGCAAGACAGGCCCTGGGAAACTTCAGCTGCCCTGCCCCAGGGAGCCTATGGCCCCCTTACAACAGGCCTTAGTGCAGGTCAGACCTAGAACAGGTAAGGGGCATGAAGAGTGTATATGTGGGACCAATGTTCCAGGCAGATGCCCCTGAGCCTGGAACCAGCTGTGTACCTGCATGAGAAGGGAGAGTATGGAGGTATGGAGAGCAGGAGGAGCGGGGGGAGGAGGGGAAGGGGCCCCTGGAGTCAGAGGGGATTGCATTCGGTACAGCCACACACCAAACTTCCGGTGTGAAAAACCTTCCGACCAAACTGACCAACAAACCAAGTTTCACCCTCTAAACGGTCCAGAATCAGAAAAACACGGTCCTGACCGTCTGAACATCTGTTCCGTCTAAATTGTACCGTTTACCGTAGCGGCACAGCCCTGGAAACGATGCTGTTGGAAAGCACATGTCAAGCCTTAAAGGAAGCTGGTAGTCCCAAGCTTCAGAGCTGGAAAATGGTAGATTTGATAAAGAGTGTCAAGCATTTAGCAAAAGAGGCTTGAATGAGCCCCTTAAGGCCTCTTTGGTCCACTATGGAGCCCCTTTTGGCAAATGCTCAACCTTCTTTACCCAACCCTATTTATACGTGGAAGGGGATGAGTGATGGGGGGGCGCTTCTGCCGGCAAACCCCTTGCAGATAATTTCTGGGCCATTTTACAAATTTCAAATGTGTTTTTAAATTGCCACCGCTCTGTTGATTGGCCATCCTTTTTCTTTCTTGTTTGAAAGTGGATGAATGGTGAGCCGGTGTGCACGACTGGAGGTCAATGCATTGCATGATTAGAGGACAACAAATCCCCGAACATGGGCCGCGGGGGGTTGTGAAGTTGAGGGTGCAGCGAATGCATTTAAACTCTGCAAGCGTATAGATGATAGAATGCATGGTAAAATCTGCAGCTGTTCCCCATAAAGGAATTGAGCAAGAAAGGCGTGCGAACAAGCTGTCGTAATGTAGCGCAGGCTGTTGACCGACCAGAATTCTGTGTCCTTTTCCCTGTGTGTATGCCTGCAGAAGCTAGCAGCTGCTGGCTATAGTTTGAACCAAGTGCTTGAAATGGATGACCAGATGCTCAGAAAAGCAGGAGTCGTGGTGCAAGGGCAGCGGGACAAGATCCTGCAAGAGGCAGCCAAGCTGTCCGCTTCAGGGGGTATGCGGTGAGCAGGAGACTCGCTGGAACCCAAACAGTGGGCAACATCATTCATCCACCTCATTTGTAACTTGTCACTTCTTCGCTGCCCACGTCATGCTGCAATTGCTGCCATGGAGTTTGACATAGAAGAGGGCGTTCCTTGCCATAGCATTTGGAAGGTATGCTTCACGCTATACCCCAGCATAGAAGAGCTTTGCTGGGGCGCTCTGCTTCAAATATCCAGTGGCCGATGCAGCTGTTTTTTGGTTGTTTGTTGCTATGTGCATGAGTGTTAGCGCGTGGCCCAAGGTGTTGCAAGCATTTATCAGAGGAGAGTAGTGTCATGTGTTGGAGAGCAAGACTGGAAGAGGAGAGGAAGCAATCACATACGAATTGCTCCATAAGAGAGGAGAGTGCCAGAGAATGATCAAGGACCACCTGTTCCAGGTTTTTCAGAAAGAGGCAACTGTTGCTTAATCATGAAGGTTGTGATGCCTTTCCAGAGCGATTTGCATGCTAAACCGTAAAGCCGTTTCATACAGTAAGACACAGTGTGCTAAGAAACAGTGCTTTGTGCCATCTTTTTCTCTCCTGGAGCTGCTACCCAGGTTGCCGCTAATGGCATTATACCTTGCTGCTTCAGAACAGCTTCGGCCCTGCACCAGAGTACCAGGCCTGTACTCAATCAGGGACTCTGCTGTCTTCTTGTAGTGCCCAGAAACTGACGTAGGATGCACTTGCATGCTTGGTGACAATTCATCTTATTCGAAGCAAGGGGGTACTCAAGACTGTCGAGGGCTAAATTTCCTTCTTATCCTGTGTTTCCTTTTGCCTGCTGACTTTTTTGGTCAAGCATGTAATGTCTGTGAATCTGCCCTGAAGCTGAGAATAAGGTTTGGCATGGCTATTAAGCAATAACAAAAAGTTTGCAAGATTACGGTGGGGCTTGACCTCCAGCTAGGTAGTTCAGCTGCTCGGCTTGCTGGGCTATGCTAGCCCCCCCCCCCCCGTCCATGACTTCCGATATGGAACAATAACTATCATTACTTTGCCTGTGCAAGAAATAAAAGCTAACCTCGGACTTGGCAGAACAACAATGAAAGGGCCTGTTTCATGCAAATAAGTTCTGGATAGGATAGGATAGGATAGGGTTACATAGCTGTACCTGCCTACAAGGGCAGCTTAGCTGAAGCAAAAGGTGCCTGTAACCAAACCAAACTTGTGTAAATGTCAACTGAAAGCCTCGAGCTGAGTTCAGAAGTGTCAACTGTAAAAGACACACACATTGTCACTCTAAATGAAACAAGCACGCTAAGTCAAGTACAAAAAAAACTCCACAAGGCTGAAGTGTAAGGAAAATACACTTTTATGTTTCCACAAGAAGCACAGAAATTTTGAGAACAGCACCGCTCTGAGAAAAGGTCCAAGAGGCCAAAGTAAATGTGTTATGTTCTGCTTTGCACTTCAGTTCTCAGCATCCACTGTTAAAGATGCAATGCAATATTTCAGGAAGGGTAACCGCCGATACAGCCTGGTGAGTGCACATGTCAAAGAAGGTATCAACTGCGTTGCCTTGCTTGAATCTCTTCAGCGGATAAGTACCCTCTGTAATCTCTCCAAGACATGGCTCGGGGTATGGACGGCCCTTGAGGACCCCCATACACCCCCCCATACCTCCTATTAGGGACCCATGCTGCTTTAATTGCCTGCGCAGTCTTATGTGCTCGAACTTGGGTCTCTTGGTCTGCAGTTTGTCCATGCCTCTTGGCTCCTCCAAAGCCACCTGCGTGCATTTCTTGTACAGGTGCTGCTGCTCCTGCAGCTGGGGGAGGGCAGTGTTGGTGCTGGACAGGGTTGGGCTCTTGGCTGGTGCGCTTCCGCTTGGTGGGAGTGACTGGGGCTCCGCTTGCTGCAGCTGCTGTCGCTCCTGCTGCTGCTGTTTGTGCTGGTGGTGGGGCAGGCGAAGTAGGTGCTTGCGCTTCTGGCCTTGCTGCTGCTGCTGCTGCTGCTGGTGATGGCGGAGGAGGCTTGAGTAGCTGCTTGAGCTGCTGCCCCAGTCGGCCTGCATTGAGGTGCAGGAAGGGCTTGCCAGGGCTGGGGATGCGGCCTGAAGGCAGGTGCTGGCGGAAAGGGTAGGGAACCAGCTCCCCCTCACCAAGTTTGACCACGATTGCTTTTCCCCTGACTTGCACAACCAGTTCCTCCCCATACCCACACTGTCCCCGGCCCAATTGCTGCAGCTGTATGGCCAGGTCCACCAGCGCATTCTGCAGGCGCGTCTTCTTCTGCACCAGGAGTGCTTGTGCTGCGTTGCTGCTGTCGCGGAACCCCGCGTACGCTGCAGTCGCTGCCTCTGCCGTGCTGAACCAGACGATGTATCGCTGCTTGCCCAGTGCGTTGTCCCGCATCCGCTCCACATGCTGCACGCTGCCCACCTCGCACTGCAGGAAGGCTTCCACCCCAGCTGGTGTTGCTTCGCAGGGCAGCGCCCCTGCGTTCCTGGAGCGCAGCAGACGTACACTGTAGAACTTCTGACGTTCTTCCCTGTCTATGCTGCATGCTGCTGCCCAGTTGGTGTCAGCAGAGTCTCGGACGAGCTGGTCAACGCTGCCCCGAGTTGCCCGGCCATCCTCCTCCTGCTGCTGCTGCTGCTGCCGTAGCTGGAGCACCACTTGATTAAGCTCGTCGACCTTCTGCAGAAGCTGGCGCACAAGTTGCTCAATCTCCATCTCTTCTTGGCTTCTCACGTCACTTTTCCCCCAGGCACAGGTCAGCGTCCGCTCACTGTGTCATCCAATTTACTTTTGGCGAGTGTGCCCCATCTGCGTGCGCGCAAGCACACCTATCCCGCCTGGTAGGGCTCGTTCCGTTCTCAGAGTGTCGAAAACACTAGTGGAGCCCTACCAGACGGTGCAGTGGAAGCGTGAGCTCTCACGATTATTCTTTTTTTTCTTTTTTGTATAAGTTCTGAATGCCAGAGGCAAGTTTGGAAAAGTTATGTGAGGTACGATGAGGTTACATCACTATATCCGCCTGCCAGCGCAGCTGAGCAGAAACATTGAGGCCTGTAATCAGACATGGTCTAAAAATGCTCACAAACCTTGGACTGGACTGAAAAGGTAACAGGTTTTACAGATTAAGCCATGAATAAAAAAAAGTGCGACTGCTAGGCTGCTCATGTGAAAGACTGTACTATAAAGATGTAAAGGAGTGTTTGTGTAGCCCATGCATGTAAGTATACATAAAAAACCTTGCCAAGAACAAGGGGAAAAATTTCCACAAGGGGTTACAAGGGAAAAAAGGCCTCAGTCAAGACGTTTGACTGCTAGCCTGGTGCTAGCCTGGCCAAGAACAAGGGAAAAAATTTCCACTGGTGTTTGTATGACAAAGCGACAGCAAATAAACATCAGGAGTTTGCCAGGACTGACCGACTGCATCAAAAAAAGGAGGAGAACAACATATGTGTGTTCGTTTGGTGACTTAAGAAAGAAGCACGGTCTGTCACACTGAGCATGCCAAGGACGAAGGGGTCATAATAGTAAATATAAAATTGATGTAAGGAGCAGCACATGCACAATGAGAGGGTCAGGAACATCAAACATGGTCTGGTTCATTACTCTCTTGCTGCGGGCCCTGCTGCTAGAAGAGCTTTGAACCAGCATTTGTTTTTCTTAGACTGTAAGTTGTTTATTAAAACACCCTGAAAAGCAGATTGTAAAAAACAGACAGGCACTCCCCTTTGAAAGTCGTTTCAACACCCCAGCAGCAAGCACAGCTAGAAACAAGGACTTGTTCACGAAACAGTGAACTTGTTCACGTGAACAAGTGAACACGAAACAGTGAACAAGTGAACACGAAACAGTGAACAACTTGTTCACAAAACAGTGAAAAGGTAACAACTCATGTTTGTTGCGACCGTTGGTATTTAATGAAAAAGCACGGAGGTAGATTGCCCAAAGGCTTTTCTTATTCTTTTCTTTTTCTTTTTCTTTGCCCAAAGGCTTCAAAGTTGTTGAATCAGATAAATACTCAGCACATTTGATGAACAATGTACAGGTTGCAGGATAAAGAAGGCCTCCAATCAAAACGGTTGACTGCTAGCCTGCTCATAAAAAGGCAATAATTCATGTAGAAGAGGAAAAAGCTTGTTATTGTTTTGATTTAAGAAAGAAGAGATATGATAAGACCCTCACACCGAGTACTGCGCAGTATGGGGCGTTGCACAACTCCAGCCATATCCACTTGATAGAAATTAAATACTGCGAAGATACGAGGCCTAGTGCCCAGCTAGAAGCCTCACAACAACAACACAGCGAACTGTGCATACAACTCCAAGGTGCAGAGATTACTATCCACCCAATCCTCCTGGGTGTGGGTGGGACTATTTACACTGCCCATACCCTTGATCAATTCAGAAAAATTAGGGATTGACTCACAGAGATCTGAAACACTTGCAAGAAAACTCTATGCCCATTCTGTACAATTTGCGCACAAACTTACCTCTACCAGGCGTGCCATTGAAAATAAAAACACTCATCACAACACTGGTGCCCTGGAGCAGCGTGCTGCCAGAAACCCACCCGATCCACATTAATTTCCCTCTCATTCTCTGGTGAGGGAGACTCACGGCTCTTTGAGCCAATGTGTCTCTCTTTCCTTAATTGATGTAGGGAGAGTTTTCTCTGCCTACGTAGCTTTTTCTTTTCTTTTCTTTTCTTATGATAAGACTGTACATGGTGAATGCCAGGTACGTAGGGAGCCACGCTATTGGAAGAGTGAGATAAAGAGAGGAGAGGACCAGAAAATAATTGAGCATATTTAAGCCGAAGAGAACAAACATGGGGATGAGTGCATTTGAAAATACCATGCTCATCCTGCACATCATCTTGGGCATCACATAGATCACAGGCAGGGGAAATAGCATCATCCCATGTGGCCTGCTCATCTTTCAAGGTATGGACACGAAGGCAAAATCGAGCCACACTGTGGATGATGTGTTTAGGTAAATCCAAGTAGAAGTATTTGGGCAGAATATAAGGAGAAAATGTAATGTGTGCAGGCTTGGTTGGGAGAGCACATCAGTGATGATAAGTAAATCTTTTGCTGTTTGTGTCTCGTGGGTCGTAACCAGAAAAGGAAAAGAAAAGAAAGGACTACGCAGGCCAGGTCTGGCTGCGTGCATTAAGGAAAGGTCCCTTAACTAGCAAGCTAGCTAGGGCCTCACCGAGAACGAATTTCGATGGTGGGAATTGAACCTGGGTCCCCAATAGGGCAACAAGCGCTCATTGCACTAGCCAGGCAGGGTTTGAGAGCTTCCTCAGCGGCATTGTGCAGATTAATGTGTTTGTCAAACTGCATCCCCAGGTAGCGAAAGGTATTTGAGTAAGGCAAGACCTCACCATCATAAAAAGGGGGAGGCAAGTTATCGGTCTTAAAATTAAAACAGGACGATAACAGATTTTTTGGTATTGACTGTCAGGAATTTCTGACGGGCATATGCCTTGAGAACAATGTACTGCTGCGTGTAGTTTGTAAGCAATCATTTCAAATATGCCCATGCAATGCTGTTCTCTACTAGTAGGATCTTCTTTCAAGGGTAATGAGAGTGCAGAAACCAATTATTAAGTGTCTTTCTGTCTGTCAAAGGTTTTTTTTGCTCACAATACGTCACAAGTTCATGTGTGCTCTTGCCAATGTGTGGTCTACTTGCAAGGTGCATGCATTTGACGGAAAGCGTGTTTTGATTCCCAGTGCATGTTTAGGTTACAAGGAAAGGAAAGGAAAAGATAACATAGCTGTACCTGCCTAAGCGGGCAGCTTAGCTGAAGCGGAAAAGGTGTCTGTAACCAAACCAGTCTGATCTGGAGGAAAAGACCAAAACAAGAGATGGTTGTAATGGGATTTGACTTTCATCCAGGTAGTTTGGCTGCTTCCAGCCACACACAGGAAATATCCATGACTTTCTTAATGAAATGACAAGTCTTATATGCTTGCGTCTGCAGTAAATGAAAGTAAGTATTCCAAATTGAGGATCCTCAAAAACGCCTGACTTGTCCAGAAAAGTTCTGTGAGTGGAGGGGAAGTCAGAGAACAGGCGTGCAAAAGTACTTATAAAAAACCACATGGGTATGCAAGAAAAATGAAAAAGCATGCTTTTAATCTTGAAGGCTTTAATTGATGTAGGGAGAGTTTCCTCTGCCTACGTAGTTTTTCTTTTCTTTTCTTGAAGAGCTGCTTGGGCGCACTCATCACGTTTAGATGTATGCTCCTGCCAACGTGAATTCTCGAGGTTGGTGCATGTATCCAAAAATGTGCTACGTTTCTCAGCATGTGCTTGCCTGAGTCAAGATGCAAATACCTAGGGATAGAAAAGAGCGCGCCATGAACAGACAAGGTCACCACCAGAAACGGTTTCAAAGGAAATATAACTTATATCTCGTCTCATCATTGGGTTCAACCCAGAGACGCTCTCACCATGTCCACTCAAGGGATCAGCATCCACACACCTCGCAGCCTTTTCCTCAAACTAACAAATCCCACAAGCGCAATGAGGACGTTTGCACCTATATAACATAACATTACATTACATTAGGGAACCTAACATTCAGCCAGATAGTTTGGCTGCTCGGCAAAAAAGCGTGACAGAAAGCAAAATGCAAGGAAAGAAAGGAAGGAAGAAATGTTCTTCTGCTGCTGCTGCTGCTTCTGCTTTTTTTTCTTCCTCTGTCTTCCTGCTTGCACCATTTGTTACATAGCAGGCACCCCCCATAGGTCCAACACAGCTATCGCGTGACACAACCTTCGCCAATTGAGTGCAAACCAGCGGCACATGCACTTGATTGAAATTAAATCTTTTGATAATACAAGGCCTGGACAGCAGTTGGAGGCGGCACAGTGGCAGCATGCAGACCTCTGCAAAATCATTAATGCAAAAGTTGTGACTCTCCACACCATCCTTTTGAGTGTTGGTGGGACCTGCTACACTGAGCACACCCTTAACCAGTTTAAACGATTGGGACTTGACCACCAATGCGCCAATAAACTTGCTCGCAAACTTCATGCCCATTCTGTCATGTATGCCAACAAGCTTGTTACCACTAGCTAGGCGTGCTATAGGCGTGCTATTGAAAACAAGAATACTTCTTGTAGCCAGGTTATGGAGCCGGGTGCTTCCAATAACCCTCCAGATCCCCATTAGGATATTCTTTTTGTAGCTTCGTGGTGGAGGGGACTCACGGCCCTTTTGAGCCAATGTGTCTCCTTTTCCTTAATTGATGTAGGGAGAGTTTCCTTTGCCTACGTAGTTTTTCTTTTTCTTTTTCTTTTATTCTTCGAGACTTCTCCACAGACGAGAGTTTCCTTTGGTCCTACCGTTTTTTACTATTGTGAGGTTATTTTACTATTCTGAGGACGTTCGTCATTTTATTGACTCAAATCAGATGTATTACTTTCTTTCTGAGATCATGGACGTTTTTTGTGGAGCTAGCAGAGATCAGCAGGCTGAGGAGTCAAACCACCTGGCTGAAGGCCAAAACCCCATGTAAACTAAACTGAAATTCTAGAAGAGATCTCTGGTCCTTTCCTTCCACTTTCCAGTGCTTTTCCCAGGTGGTTCCATACCTGTCTCCATTCACCATGTACAATCCTCTTTGCTATGTTCGTTTTCATTGATCAAAACAACGACAAATTGCATCCTTCTCTATATGAGCTTCTTTTTATGAGCAGGCTAGCAATCAGTCGTTTGACTGGAGGCCTTCTCTCCTTGAACATGTAAATTGTAACCTAAGTATAGCATCTACCTAAGCCCAAGCACGCAGGCAAGTTTCCATTGCTCAATTATTGTTCTTCAAGCAAGTGCCACAAGCCACAAGTAAGCAAATACATGAAATTCCTAGTTTAGCTTATAGTGTAGTTGGAGGCAACCTGAGGCCTGAAAACAGTTTTTTCTGCATGCTCCCTGCATAGGTTCTCCATAGCTGGTAGTTTTCAAGTTTGGGTCCCTTCGGTAGCCAATTACACAACATGCCTAATTAGCCTCGGCATGAACCCTATTTTTCACCACCCAATCTCCATGCCCGACCACTCACTGCACCAAGATGGAATGACTTTTAATAATTTGGTTTCCTTGTACCAAAAATAATATCATTGCAAAACAAATGGAGTAAAAAGACTCAGTGGTTGGTGAGATAAAGAATTTCAGCCATTTGCCGTAGAGAAACTTCAGCATAATGGGGTGCCAAAAAGGTCGATTTTTGTCTTCTTTCTTTCCTCTTTTTGGATATGCAGGATGTTCACATATTGTATGAAAGACATGAAAACATAATTTTGGGAGTGAAAAATGGTCCCAGGGTGGAGCTACAGGCCAATTTTGGGTGATCTGAGGCCAGGAGAGTGATCTGGGGGCCTCCAATTTTCATCAAGTTTTGGTGACTTCAATATTTTCACAATCAAAAACGGTCGGCATGGTAACATTTGAGAAAGAAACACGAGAAAGGGCATGCCTGGCAATATTGGCCAGATAGCCTTCTCTGCAAAGATGCCTGCTAGCTCTGCTCTGTTCATGGTGTGTCGTGGGGCCATTAGATTTAACTTATTACCACAGCTGCTGTATGCACTGACCAGTTTCCATGCCGTGGACCGAGCGGCTCGGTTTGTCAACACTCAACAGGCTGTTGTCGATACCTGAGCTGGCAAGGGGTAAGGCAAGGGGTGAGGGTGTACACCCTATGCCTCTTGACACCGCCATCTGCCATTTGTGAGCTACATCATTTATATTGATAAATATATGTAATCATCTCATGTGCCTTTTAAAAAACATATCGGAATGGTTTGATTACACCTATTTGCTTCAGCTAAGCTGCCCTTATTTACACCCTTTCCTTTCCTTTCCTTAGAAAAAAATTTCCCACCAGAATCCCACAACCCCCCAAGCTTTGTTTTGGTTCAATTGCGTAACTCTGCAAGGGCAACTAGCCCCTAATTGCCCTGAAACCTCAAAATGTGAAGTGAGCATCATGCATTATGTATACGGGCCGCACACTGCTCCTGGGTGTGAAGACCCCAAGGTGCATACATAGCATCCTGCTGCCGCTCCTCCTTAATGCCAGTGGGAGGGGGCCTTAAAGCTTGAGGCTTCTTATTCTCAGCTTTTGACGTCCCTCTGTGCCTTAGAGAACTCATTATTCTGTCATACCCAACCTAAAAGAAAAGATATATATAATAATGATATCATTGATTAACAAATTTCACACAGGTAAATTTATTGATTTTATTGATGTATATAAATTTTCACCATCAAGCAGATTCCCTCGAGTTCAGAAGTCATCATTGTCTCTGGTGTCTGCAGTCATCCTGCACCCCTCAAAACATAAGTTCCGATGGATGATACATTGTCTGAACGGTTCGGTCTTGAGTGAGCACAGAGGAAAATTTCTGCGCAAGCTTTGTAGTCGTTTGAGGTCAAGACCTGACTGCCTAAATTGATTTGTGTGTGTCAAGGGTTGCAAATCCCACCAACAGCCAGAAAAATGGCGTGAAGAGTGGTAGCAGCTGGAGTAATCATGGAATGGGGATAGGGCACTTGGAACCTCCTTTTCCAACCATTTGGTGTCAGGGGTAGTAGGTAAATTGAGGCAGCCTGCACGTTTTGACCAAAGAAAGCACTCACTCCATGAGCCCTTGAATTGTCACCTTTATTTATATCAAGACATCAACAAAGCATTCTATTTGATTACTGTTTTACTCACAAGGCATGTGTTTGCCATGGTAAGTGCTTTTTAAAGTGCAACCTAAGCCAGTCAAAGCCATCTTGACATCCTGATGGTTGGAGGTGATTAAACACTGTCATGGCTGTTGTTTGTGATAGAAAACTTGAGCGTGACTTCATGTGCCGATGGTGAGCTTTTAATTTCCTAGCTTGGTCTCCAGGCAAGATCTCCGTTCTGGCGTGCTTGCTCTATGACAGGTAGAAACTGGGCGGAAACCTGCGAAAGGCAGGTTCGCAGCTATGTTTAAGGCTACCTGGTTGAGTTGCGCAATCAGAAAATTGGAGTATGGACTTACTTGCCCCTAATTTAAAGGCATTTTTAAGAAAGCCGCGCTTGCTTGCACGCATCATGACATTGCTTGGGTACAGCTAGCCACTGCTAGGAGAATAACACACAACACACGCCGTCACTAGGGCAGCTCAAAGACTCAATGCCTTGTTGCTCAACACTTCCAAGTGGTATGCCCAACATGGTAAGGACACACGCCATTTCAACCATCATGGAGTCTCTGACTTCAGTGCCTAGCTTGATCAAATATTAAGACAAGGAAATACAATGCACGCCAGGTGTGGCTGCCTGGTCCAGACATTCACAAAATGGCAACGCCTTAGCACTCTATAAGGGCTTTGGGGTGGACCAGACAGCTGGTTGGAGTCCCTCATTCTGGCACTGTGCCCCTCCCTTACTCCCCAGGCTAATGCACTTGTCTGGGGATAAAATGTAAGCAGATTCTAGCATTGTGTACGGCAGCTTGCACACAAATACCTCACCTGCCCGTGACCACGCCTCCTGGATTCATGGCAAGGGTTTCAGGGAGAAGAGATGTCCAGACTTCTTATAACAGGGTTGGCTGATCCCAGCCCTTGCTCAAGGTGTGCATGACAGCCTTCAGGAACAAAATGTTTTCCCCCTAAGAACATGGAACCGAAACAAAAAGGAGCTCTCTCTCTCTCTCTCTCTCTCTCTCTCTCTCTCTCTCTCTCTCTCTCTCTCTTATTATGGTATTCGATTGAAAGCACGAAGGACTGCCCATAAGCACAGCCCTGTCCTAAATAAGGTCGATCCTCTCTTCTCTTAAGCCTTTCCCTGTTTAGATCCCTTTCCTTACTTGCATAGGTCCACCCACCTGCTCATACATCCCACGCTTCGATTCCACCACGTTTGGGGGCAGGCTTGGGAGTGGCATCCAGGACCACACCTTGTATTCCTTGTGTCCGTCTACCGACTCAAAATTAACCTCTGTATCTTCTCCGTAGAAGTGAAGCTGCAAAGCAGGCAAGGCAGCGCAGGTGAATAACCCTTGATGCCGTCGTCCCTTCAATGCCTGAACAGAAACTTCTGGTAAAAGCAGCAGGCTGATGTGTGAAGGTTTCCAGGACACATGGCACCTTGAAGAGACCACAGAGCAGAGCTGCAAGAGCCAATCTGACACTAAGCTCAGGGATTTGAGCCATGAGATGAGTGCTTTGCTCCACATGCGCCATCAACAACCAGAACAAACTACGCGCGAGATGCTTTGGATGAATAAATTGTGAACAAACAGAATTTACAGGGTAAAAGTGGGAGAAGGCTCGCGGTGGAGTGTTCCGCAGGTCTCTCACTTGTGCTGACTATGATGTAAGCATGATCAGCGTCACAGAGGGAATTTACATCAGAGGTGCGCCGTGCCAACTGTGAGCATTTTATACTGAAAAAACCCAGAGGGGGCTATCTGAGCATATGCCCAAGGATGCTCATTTTTTTGCATTGAAGTCCGCCCTCTCAAAGCCACTTCATCTGATTGGGACAATTTTAGCTCTAAAGTGTAGCTGGCGTTACAAGCTACCAGAGCATATGCTCAGATTTGTGTAAGTCGCCCTGTGTGCTTAAATAGACTGGGTCAAGGCTCACACGGGGCACATAAATCCTAATTCGGTGCTTTTTATGGGAAAATTGCTGAAACCGCCACATAACACCAACCACTAGGTCTTCTCACCCGATTTATTTTGCAATGATATTTTTTTATTCCAAGGACCCTAAATCATCAAAAAACACCCCATTTGGTGCAGTGGGTGGTCAGATATGGAGTTTTGGTGTCAAAAACTAGGGTTCACGCTGCAGCTAATTTGGCATGTTCTCCCTAACTAGGAAATTTGAAACCTTAGTGTTGCATAAACTGGCTACCAGATAATGCCAAGGTTAAAAATCCCCAGTTAGGTAGACCCTATGCAAAGGAGCATGCAAAAAGCGGGCAATTTAAGGCCTCAGATAGCCCCCTCTGGGAAACCTACAATCACACCACCAAAGCGCCAAAACAAACTGGTGCAAGCGCTAACTCACCAACAGCCAGCGCTGGCGCACATGCGTTTGACCTCCCCTGGAGAATGTCAGGGTGTATTCGTAGACGTGGTCCGTGGCCTGCAGCACGCGCACGCTCTTGATGGAAGTTTCCTCCAGCAACTCGCGCAGTCCAGCTGCCTGCAGGTCCTCCCCAGGTTCTATATTTCCTGCACATGTTCAGAGAAGTCCATGAGAATGTGAGCAGATGCACAAGTTGTACCCGCTCTGTTCCCAGGCTCTATATTTGTTGCCCATGTGCAAAAAATTCCACCAGGCTGCGAGCATGTGCAGTGCCCGTTATTGACTGGTGTACTCTAGGCTGTGAGCATGCTGCCCAGTCCAATTCCCCAGGCCAATTCACAAAGCTGCGAGCATGCACCGCAAACAAACTCGCCTGGGATATGTGCATCAAAATTGTCATGCAGTCCAGCCTCATCCTCGCTCTTCTTGAGTGGAAACTTGTGCTTCAAAGTAATTTTGCAGGCCAGCCAAAGTAATTTTGCAGGCCAGCCACAGCTCAGCTGTCTCATGTAAAGGAGCATGCACAAGCTTAGGTATGGCATACACTCAAGCGCATCACATTTTAGAGCTAAAGTACGGCATACACTCAAGTGCATCACATTTAAGTGCTTAAGTATGGCTTACGCTTAAGTGCGTCACATTTGAGTGCTGAAGTATGGCTTACGCTTAAGTGCATCACATTCAAGTGCACACATCAGGCACACCCATAGGTGTGTACACCTGGAGGCTTGATGACCTCATAACTCTATTCCCCATTACTCATGGCAGCATGTTTAAACAAGCAAGTCCAAGTGGCACTCCAAGTGGCCACTAGCATAGAAACTCACTGCAGCACGTTTAAACAAGCAAATCCAAATGGCACTTTAAGTGGCTGCTAGCATAGAGAAGTCTACGTCAGCTGACATGTACATAAGGAAAGATTCCCTAACTAGCAAGCCAGCAAGGGCCTCTCCAAGGCACTCCAAGTGGCTCCAAGTGGAATGGAAGAGCTCAGTCAACTCCCAGACGGCAGGTCCAAATGCAAGAGCACAGATGCACCTATCATGCATGTTGATGCCCTGCAACATGCCCGGCAAAAAAATGGCTGTGGGAGCATCTCCTCTCACCGTGTCTCCTTTTCCTTAATTGATGTAGGGAGAGTTTCCTCTGCCTACGTAGTTTTTCCTTTTCTTTTCTTTCCTTTTCTTTCTTTCCTCTCACCTTGAGGCATCTGCCACGTATGTTTGTCAGTGGCCTCGTGCTTGGCGGCAAACACCAGGCCCTGCCGGTTGACCACGCACACGCCGACCTTGTCCTTCACACCTGGGGTCCCATCTTCCCTCCTGTGCCGTCACATTCATGCAATCTCAATGCTGGCTTTGTATGAACGTGCGCGAGTGGCTGCCATCACATTCATGCATACCAGCATGCAATCTTGATGCTGAGTTTGTATGAACGTGCGCGAGTGGTGGCACATGACAATGTGCCAACAGAGACAACAGGGGATGCTTAAATCATAAAGGCCTGCCTTCAATCTATGTGCGATGCAGCTACTAAAGGGCTAAGGAAGAACCAGGGATGCACAACCAGAATGTGGGGCACTGCAGAAGTCCTGCTCGAGGCATGCCCAATCATGCTCACCCGCCCTCTTACATCCATGGTTCACGCTTCTGAAACCACGCTCAGTCCACTTACCCGCGCTTGGTGCCTTTTGCCTCTGGTATCAACTCCATGGGGAACAGCTCCTGCAAGGGGGTGCATCAGTGTAGAGAGTAAACAGGCTGCCTGCTGAGGCCAGCAGGTGGCCTGCGTGTTGGAATGAGATCTTGATTCTACAATCAGCGCAGGCGTGCGTGTGCCACTCGTTTCAAGTCCTGCAAGAAGAATGAACCATCAGATCTAAGGACTGCATGCAGTGCTTATGCAGTGCAACAAGTGCACAGCCTCTGCATTCGTTGTCCGGCAGGGTGTGGCGAGGAAACTATCCTTACCTTAAGGTGATTGGTTGGTTCAAAGACGATCATGGCGCAAATTACCATTGTACCATTGTAATATATCAGATGGCATATCATCATCATCAATGTTCTATCATTATTTCAACAATTATCATCATTATCAATATTGTTCCCCCTAAAAAAAGCCACCTGACATAGCACAGTGGCATGAAAGCTGCCACATCGGCACTGCAGTGACATGACAATGACATGATCGCAGTAACATGTGACTGCGGTGGCATAAACACCACATCGGCACTGCAGTGACATGACAATGACATGATTGTAGTGACATTTGACTGCGATGGCATGAAAACTGCCACGTCGGCACTGCAGTAACATGACTGCCAAGCTCTTCACAGAGAAACCTTGAAAAGAAGGATGCAGCGGGAACATTTGCCTGAGACGCGTAAGCCGATTGCCTTCTAAAAATCCCTGGTCGTGGAGAAGCAAAACAGGAACCGCCTTACAGGCCTGCGCAGACTCCTGTGCAGAGGATCTAGCAGGAGGCCATGCATAATGGCAGGTGAGTGGGCGGACAGGTGAAGGCGTCAAGAGTAGGGAACATGGAACGCATGCCGTACCTTCAAACGCTGTAGCTCTGGATCGCATCTGCTCAGGAGCTGCGCGTTGGGCTGCAGCACTCCACGCAGCGGATCACTCTCCTTTGGCGGCAGCTGCATGTCACACATCAAAGTTGGCATGAGGTGTCAGTTCGCGCATTCAAAAGGTTCAGTCAAGTTCGCTGCACGCCAGTCAGGTACGCATAAATGCGTTAGTCAGGTATACTACGTGTCTGTCAGGTACACCAAGTGTTGACCAGGTGCATATGTGTGTCAATCACACTGTGTGTCGGTCAAGCACTCCAGAGGGCACCTGACGCAACCCCAATGTGCGAGGGATGCCCTTGCTAATTCAATATACACTTGTTTGAACTCATCAGCAGGGAGACGGGATCCTGGATTACAGGCATAAAGCATGAACATGCTGTCAGGAGGAGGAGAGTAATGTGGCTGCCCATGGCAGGCTTTGCATTAAACCAGGAAGCATGGGAACGAGTGAGCACCTAACAGTGGGGGGGGGGGGGGGGTTGAGTTAAAAGAAGGACTGCACTGCCCGAATCTGCTGCATGCAGCAAGGAGCAGCGTAGTAGCATGTGGCCAGGGCACTGCACTGAGGACCTTCCTGCATCACAGCGGGGTCAGGCAGCCCAGCAGTCGGAGGGCCTTTTGCTTCCGTGATCCATAACCTGTCAAGTTGCATCACAGCAGGGTCAAGTTGATGACCAATTGAAGCCTCTGCTTACAGCTCCACTCCAGGGCCGTGCACGTTTTGAGTCTGCTGCCGCTGAAGGCCATTTTTATACTCATCGCTATCAAGTTGCACAACCGTCCTCACAGAGTCCCGTACACCCACCTGCGCTTGGCTGTCCATGGCCCTTTTGGCCACGCAAGCATAGAAGCGATGCAGCACAGGGTTGACCACATGCTCAGGACGCAGGAGCTCCTGTGGGCCTGCGCGAGAGCACAAAGGACTAGGATCTCAGTCTCTGGCTTAACAGCAACTGTTTGTATACTTTTGAGCAATTGTGCAGCCTTGGCCGCACAAGGAGCAAGGACAAGGGGGCAAGTACATACATGAGCTTGCAAAAAAATATAAGGTTATTGTACTGCATACTAGTACTGCCTGCCAAAGCTTTGGTTAACTGCAAGGGTGCTTCAAATAACTTTGTTTGTAATCGAAAACACACGTGCATAAAGATGACATACTGACATGTGAAACTGAATGCAATATCATACAATTTCGGAGTCTGTTTTTGGGTGATGTGCATGTGGCTGCTCAAGCTTGAGAAAGCCCCTTTGATGGAGATCCGGCCAGGGAAGGCACTCTCAACCGGCAGCAAATGCTCGGCAACGCACATTTCCTATATCGTGCTCATGAGCAGTGAGTTCATAAGGTCTGCTAGCGTCATAGGTTGATGTCAACAGGAAGTACAAAAAAAGGGAACGTCCCCTTTTTGTAACCATGCAACATGATGTGGGGAGGGGTTTTCCCATACAATTACCAAAGTCAGACCCCAGTGGGACGTCGGAGAGGTCCATGCTCCTCACAAGACTGTGGGCGGCATCCCGTTGCTCCTGGCTGCAGGCGCACATGGCAACATGAAGATCAAAACAGACAAAATAAAAAGACACATGATTGCAAAGAATACAGTAGTAGCACGTACAGGTCAAACGTACATGTCGGGATTAGAAAGGAGGAGCGCCTTGCAGGTTGTGTCAAGATGCACTGCTGGAACCAGCCAGACACGGGGCCAGAGTTTAATTTAGCAGCAATATCTGAAACAGAGTAGAGTACTAGGTCGGCCTGCAGCACGCCACAGAGGTCATTCTCGAAGATCAAATGAAAACAAGAATGCCCTGTAGCAAACAGGTTGCAAGCTATTGAAAGCATCCCCAACCAACATAACAGTATGGCAACCTAGAGAGCATACACATCCCGGAATTTGACCCTGGTAACGGAATGCGGAATTTGACCCTGGTAAGCAGTGCCCATGCTCCTCTGGGTCCCTACACCAAAGCACCACTCAAGCTTTGCCCTGCACACAACTGCTTGAATCTCTGCTGCACTGTGCACCAGGCTCATATATTTGCTCATGTTCCCTGTAAAGAAGCTGTTCATCCCAGTCTTCCCTGTCACCTGGGCTCATGCTTGGCCTTGGGCACCAAGTCAAAGAAGCTACTCTATTGCATGCCTTTGCTCATGCTCCGCATACCATGCAAATCATTCCAACACGCCCTGTCACCTGGGCTCATGCTCTGCCTTGGACACCAAGTCAGGGAAGCTGCTCCATCGCACCTCCTGTTCAAAAGGCAACCTGTCGTGGGCGGATTGGGGATGAAAAGAGTGAGAGTGGTGGAACATTGAAGGTGAAACCGCAGCAGGGGTGATCATGGGACACACATGTTTTATGGTGTACCAAACACACCACACGTCACAGGTGCTAATCACTACAGAGCAACAAAAGCAATTCCACCCCCCCAAGAAATGGCCTTCATGTGTGTTGCACGGTCCCATGGCCAGCATTCCAGTTGCACGGCCTTCATGCACTTGCTTTTGGAAACAGTATGCTGGTAGGCGTTGCAACCCCAAAAAGCAGGCTTTCTGGCATGACACTGGCTTCAAATGATGTAGCACACATTCCAACATTCTTTTCCCAGATTTCAATATCAACGTACAGGCTAGACCACCCCCCTCAGCTACAGCACCACACTCGTTGGCAGACCTGGTGAACCTTACCCATTTGCAATCCAGCAGTCAGGGGTATGCTCCTGATGCGATGCCAGCCTTGGCAAAAAGGCCATCAGTTCAGGCTTTCCATTGTTTGTGCGCACCATGCGCACCACTGTACACCAATCATCAGGCAAAAGTGGGGTCAAGCTATGACCGTTATGACAGCAGGCACCCCTGGAATCTGACTTGTGTGAGCATTGCAGCACGAAGGCCTGCTTGCTTGCTAGCTTGCATGCTTGCTTGCGTGCTAGACACGAGCACTTTCACAACTGATGGTAATGTTGCGAAGGAGAGCCCTGTTCTTCTTCCCTGCAGTGTTTCAAATTAACAGTGTTTCAAATTCACATCTGGAAGAGGCTGTGCCTTGATTGAAGAAGCAAACACTTCAGCAATGCACATGCTGCCACTGACAGGCAACTGAATTGGTTTGGGAAGGGTTCGCACATCTCCCTGTGTGCTTCATTGTCCTTTGCTCAGCTTTGCTTTTCATTTATGGCTTCTCCCTAAAAAATACGTTGTGTATTTCTGTGTTCTCCTGCCCATCGCCCAGCTTATTCAGACACGGAATGCACACATACAAACCTCGGTTCTACATCATAGGGCTGTCACAGGTGTGTGGCGTTTCACTCTCGAATTTGACTACCTGGGCGATTGAGCTTCAAGATGAAAGTACACCACCAGAATCCTGGTGCTTTCCAATTTCATCAAACATCGTTTTCATTTTGGAGTTCGGTGTCCATTCTGGAGTTATGGGACCAGGTGGACTATGCCAGATCAAAGTTTGGCAGGGGATCTGATTAGTCTTGCAATTTTGCGCCCACATCTTATAACCAAGCCTTGTTCAGAAAAGTTCTGCATTTCAAAAATGAAAGAAGGATCATCCAAAAATGCTCAATGAGTGAAAATGTAGGTAAGGGCTCAGAAGTCCACCTTCCCCTCCAGACACTTTCGGCCACCCTGGCCCAGCCAAAACAAGAATCAACCCCATTCCTCTTGCAATGATTTATGTTGTCTATAACACTTGGTACACACTTTGGGGTAACAAAGTAGATGGTGTTGGCTGGAAATTCCCATTTCCCAACTTATTGCCCCCTCTTTCCTATTTTGAGCATTCAAGTGCACACACCGAGGCGGAATTTCAATGCAGAGTGGTGCCTCTTTGATCATAGAAAAAGGCTGCAAACAGTCTTTAGGAATAATGGGACCAGAAAGACTCAAAACAGTCTTATAACACGAAACCCCCCAAATAGGACCTGTGCCACCCCCCTGGTTTTACATCTATATTAACGATTGAAACATTTACACTTTCTCACCTTCCACCTGGTCCTGTGAGGCCATGGAGCTCACAGACTTTGTTCGTTGATCCTTCACAACCAAAATCACAATTTCCACCTCACCTGCCACCTGGCCTTTGGAGGCCATCGAGCGCACAAGTGCAGACACAGCAGCGCCTGCAGCTGGGTCGTCCTTGTTGGCAATGACCACAATAGATTCCTTGTTGAAGGCATACCTGGGCACCTACAAGATGTCAGGCAAAAGAAAGCAGGCATGGGGGATCAGGTGCGGAAGCTGCTCAATTTGTGCTCACTTTCTCTGCATGACTACTTCCATATCAGCTGCCTTCAGCGGACGCAAGTGGATTACAGTTTATGACAGTAAAATTCTTTAACCAAGGGAAAATATCAGGGCAAAAGCTGGGTGAAACTGGATAACTGCTAGACATGAGCAGGTTGGTGAACACACGTTATGCTACGTCTGTATGCTCCTCCCTTTTCCCTCACCTCTCACCCCCTCTCTCCCACATTCAATTGTTGAAAACCAATTTCTTGGGGTTATGATATCAGCTTTTTCCCATGTATTTCAAATCTGGTTGAAAATCAGACAACCCCAGGTCATCCTCTTGGCATCAGATCACCCAAAAATGGCCCCCAACTTCACCCCGGGGACAACTTGCATTTCCCAAAATACGTTTTAATGACCTATACACTATGAAACAATCCTGCATATTCAAAAAAGTGTAAAAATGGTAAAAAAACTGGCCTTGTTGGCATCCCTTGTACTTTGTCAAGGGAAATGGCTGAAATTCTGTATCTCACTTACCACTGGGTCTTTCAAAGAAAAAGAAAAGTCTATGCCAGCCAAAAGGCCGCATGCATTAAGGAAGTTTCCCTAACTAGCAAGCTAGCAAGGGTTTCACCAAAGGGCCCTCAAACCTAACCTCGACACAGCTAGCCAAGGAGAAAGCCAGAAACAGAGCTAATGGGGATCTGGAGGGTTGTCCGCCATGCTCCTGGACACCCTGGGACATTTCACTCCATTTCTTTTGCAATAACACTCTTTTAAAACAAGGACTCCAAATCACTAAGAGTTTCCGAATTTGGTAACGTAGGTGGTCTGGAAATGGAGATTTAATGGGCAAAAGTAGGGTCCACGCTGCAGCTGATTAGGCAGTTTTCCCCAAACTCGAAGTTTCCAAATTAAATGCTACAGACAGCTTCAAAACAGCAGATTGGGGGACACCTACGTGGGGAGCAAGTAAAATACAGACAATCTAAGGCCTGCGATAAACGCCTCTTGATTCTTGACCCACCTATTGCTTACCTGGCCAGTACTCTGCCTCAAATGTAGCGAGGTATTGCATATTTGATAAAATAGTAGTGCGCCTAGTATACATAGTTCATATATATATATATATATATATATATATATATATATATATATATATATATATATATATATATATAGAGAGAGAGAGAGAGAGAGAGAGAGAGAGAGAGAGAGAGAGAGTATGCATCCAAGGATCCCAAACTTGCGTTGCACGGCTACATCTGTGTACACAACAAGGCTGCACACAGCCAAGCATATCCCTGCGTCCGAATGCCACAGACCTTGCTTCTTGGGGAAAAGCCAAGGAGTTGCAGCGCCCTGTCTTGGACAGAGAATTTCAGGCTATCTTCCTTGCCAACATCCACAGGGATGACAGAACGACCATACCTGGAAAGTAATTAAAGGGAGCACACACATGCATGCTCAGGAGTTGCAATGCAGGTGCTAGGATGCTCATCTGCACGCAGCACGTGATGCAGTGTGCAGAGTCAAGTCGCTGAGCCATCATATGGGCAGTGCATCTATTAACTTTTGAGAAGCAAAGCATGCCCGGATAAAAGCACAGAATGGCGTGCTAGCCTGCCCTGCAGTTCTCAGCCATAAATGCCTTTAAAACTCTTGAAACAGTCGTGCGTGCCATCAATAAAGAAGCTATGCCGCTGAAATCAATGAGGAAGCCACGATTTTAAAACCAAGGAAGCAGCCATGCCTCTGAAATTAATGAGGAAGCCAATGGCTTCAAAGCCAATGAAGCAGCCATGCTCGCCACCAAATGCTTGCATGCGGCCAGCAGAGGAAAAAGCGACTCCAAATGGAATGGCGGCCACAGCACGCACTTGTATGCTTTGATTTTGTCCTCGTCCTCAACCTCTTCAGCGTCTGACTCTGCCCCAACATCTGCCTGGGTGCCCGTTGCATCTTCCCCTTCCTTCCCTGTGGCTGCCTTCTGCTTCATGGTCACGTAGGAGCGCTGGTAGTGCACCTGCAATCACAGGAGTGGAGCATGCTGCATGACCCAAGCCGTTCAAGCATTCCCCTGCACCTTCTGCTGCCTTCTGCTTTGTGGCTACTTATGAGCGCCTGCGATCACAGGAGTAGAGCATGCTGCATGACCCGAGCCTTTTAAGCAGAAGGTGGTGATGCAAGATGCTCGTGCGGAGGGTGGTTGTTGATGGACAGCACTGAAATGATCTCCCAGGCTATACAGAAGGCCCTGCATGATGGCGACTGCTTTCAGTTTGCATAAAGGATTAATATCCTCCCGAACTTCATACAAAATGCCAATCAAATCACATCAGATATCCAGTGTGCGCCGCTAGAGGCTTGACCTTGAAAATGTCTTTGTTTGTACTCTGCATGTGCTGCGGATGCACTCTAAGTCTCACTCCAGGACAAGCGTTCACAACAATAAGTAATTCGCTCGCCAACATTGCTCAGCTTGTACAAGCCCCATTGGCAAGCAAAACTGCGCGTTGATCCCCTGCATCAAAATAAGTGTGATAGGTCCAGCATTTGGGCTAGATAGCTCGATCCCCACCTCAGTCAAAGCCCCCTGGTCCAGTGTGTAGCTCTTGAGAGATGGCGCAGACTCTTTCCCAATCTTCTTGAACATTTTGACCTGCAAGCCAGTGCATCCAGAGCATGCCTAACTGTACTTTTGCCCATGCAATAACACCGAGTCATCTTTCCATCCAAAAAGAAGAGGAAGTGTTGAGAAAATGCGCAGTAGCATGTAAATGTGAGCATCTTCAAATAAGGGCAGGACGGGAAACAATGCAGACCAAAGTGCTTCAACAATCAGGCCAGCGTGTATGCTAATGAGCATTGCTCATACAGTGATCGGTTTAAAAAGAGTTGCACCAAGCAGCGTGTATTGTCATGGGTTTAGTGTCTAATGCTAGGTGGCAATGCTCCCATCACCCCCCTCCAGCAACCTTTCTGCATCTTCCAATCTAAACGCCATTAGCCTTGGAGCAGGATCTACTGCCAGCCATTTGTTCCACTGACGAAGTTGCAAGAGTGCATATGACTTTCAGAGGTATAATTGAAGCCTTAAATTGAGTTCCTACACACATACACACACGCGCACGCGCAAGCACGAACACACACACAGTGCACGCTTTATGAGCATGTTCATGCAAAAAATAATCCAATTTGGCTTTTGGAATCTTGTGGGCAGGGATGTTGTTCTTTGTATGCCACAGGAAAGCAGCACAAAGATTAAGGAGAAATGCAAACAGACGTGGTTGCCATTGAAATCACAAATTTCCAGGATTGGTGTATCTTGCTTGCTGGGAATGTTCACATTGCTATTTAGTGATGAGTTACATTGCTGCTTCCTGCAGTTGGCAAACATTGCTGCAAGAGGTCCTTGCACTGCGCTGATACTGATAGCTGGAAAAAAAGTGCTGTAGGGAAGCACCGATCCCCTCTTGTACCCCGCGTTGCAGGTTGTTCTGCCCATGCTACCTTCCTTACTTAAATGTCTTGATTGAAGAGAACTCCGCTGCATCATACATACATGCTGCAGGCAAAGCAGGGCTGCAGAATCACACACCGGAATAGCCAGCTTTGAGCCCACGGTAAGCAGCCCATCAAAGGTTGCTGAAGGCTTCACCTCCTTCCATCGTATGAGACTGAGCAGCTCAGCAGCTGAATGTGCATGCTGCAGACAAACAGTGAGAGTTGATGTGATCACAGGTATACCTGCTCATCAGGTTCGAGCTTCTGCTTGCACGTGCGTCAAGACCAATTTGAGCAGAGGTAATGGCATCCCTCACATCTCAGAAAGTGGAACAAATGATGAGGTCATTCGTGCTCGTCTTTTATTCAGCATTGGCAGGTCTTCTCTAGTGGTTGATCTCCTCGTGGGTGCACTTCCTCTTGCTTTCACCGCAAACGTCGATCAGAATATACCAGGCTAGCAGCCAATCATTCTGGCTGGAGGCATTCTGCTCCTGTAAGCTGTAACCTACATGCATCAGGCCTTGAGTCAGGCAGGCCAATCTTTCAGGCAAGATGGCAAAAATGAGTGACACCTTGTTGTGAGCACCAACCTACTCAACTTTGTCCCTGCACTTCACAAACCTGAGGCCCTGGCAGACCCAGCTTCGTGAGCATGTCTGTAATCGGACCTTCGTTAGCCATGCGAATCGCTTTTGTCACTATTTGCTGCCCATTTTGCTCCTCAAGCTCCATGTCCGGGCACACCACATCTAGCCTGATGCTCTGTAGAAAAAAAAGAAAAAGAAGTACGGGAAAGAAAAGATAAGTCTGTGTCAGCCAAGAGACTGCGTGCACAAAGGAAAGGCTCCTTGACTTGCAAGCTAGCAGGAGTCTCACCAAAGCACATCACATCTAGCCTGGTGCTCTGCAAAACTACATTTGCAAGAGTACCTGCGTTTGCATGTGTGAGCTTGCAAGTGCACACTGATATCCAGCAGACAATGAATCACTCAGGAGCAGATATGACACCAAACAAAAGCTGCATGATGTTCCTCCTCTCCTATGTGTTCTGCTCTCTGGCTTACTGAGACACAATAGAAAACCACGCCATAGGCATTCTGCAGAGAGACATAACACGCACCTGCAAGTTTTCAGTGATGTGCGAAAGTGTGACCTCATCAATGGGCTCACTCTGAGGCAGCCAAAAAAAAGGAAGCCAGAAAAAAGAGCGTGAGTCAGAAACAGGGAGGTTCGTTTGCCAAGGCTGTTGGCAAAACATCTTCCATGCATGATCAATGTGCACTGTGCGTTGGCCAAACAGAGCGGTAAAAATAAGGCTGGCCTTTTACTGCAGCAGGCAGCAAACAACAGATGCCAGCGTGCAGCAACATCCTAGGAGAAAGGCTGTGTGAGGAAGGGTGTCAAGTTCAGTCAAGATGAAACAGAGAAAATGGGGATGAATTTCATTTCAAGAACAGAGCTCAATAACACGAGCAATCATTTGCTCCATCCATATGGCCGTGCCTGGCACCCACAGGCAAATTGACTCCCATACCTGACACGCAAGGTTGGAGACCAACACACAATGCTTCTCAGGGATGTGGCGGTCCAGGCTTGCCTTCTTGAACAGGTCCAAAACTACCAAGAGCCCGTTGTAGATGTCAGTGACACCTGTGCGGTGGAAACGCTGTAAAGATCAGTGATGCCTGTCCCTGACACGTCGTGAATGCCAGTCAGGTCTGTGTAGTGGATGCATTGCAACAACAAGGGCAAAGCATTGACACTGGTGGGGCTCATTGTTGCCTGCGCTGACTGCTGGGTCTGTCCTTAGTGCACGCTGGCTG